>JAFMSR010000001.1:66466273-67013773 GCA_022818135.1 Saxidomus purpurata | reverse complement strand
TGAATGCATGTTAACATCATTACCCCCATCTGTAGGCAAGAGATGGTAACTCTGTCAGGGATTTGTTTTAAAAATTAAGGCCCTTTAATGACTTAGAATCTTGGTTAAGTTTTTCGTACCAGTCCACTTTTTGACTAAACTGGAGATATTAATTTGAAAGTTGGAATACTTGTTTACCATCATGATCCCAAAACATGGGCAGAAGAAGGTAATTCTCTCAAGGATTTTGTTTGAATTATGGCCCTTTTTGACTTAGAAACTCAGTTAAAATTTTCATTCTTGTCCACTTGTTGACTTAACCATTTGAGATATTACTTTGAAAGTTGGAGTACTTATGTACCATCATGACACCTATCTGTAAGCAAGAGAAGATAACTCTGTGAAAATGTTTCTTTATTTGTACTTAGAAATTTCTAGTTAAAGTCTTGTGTGCCCTTAACTGTCAAAGTTTTGTTTTATAGGCAAGCACTAAAAAGTCGAGCGCGCTGTCCTACTGACAGCTCTTGTTATATACCTACCAATGTTTATCTGAATTTTCTTTAGTATTTGTGCAGTAAAATACAACATCCCGTATCAAATTTTCTGTATCAGATGAATTTATCCGTATCTTATCTGTCCACCGTGTAAGTTGTACACAAATGCATATTCATATCATATTCCTACACTAAAAGTTGAAAGACAGATCCACATTGCTGCAGTAAATTAAGTTTAGTTTTATTATCGTCACATTTTCTTTAAAGTTACATTTGAAGACAAATGAAAACAATGTCTTTTCCGCACTAAATAAACCAGAAAGATGATTTACATTTTGCATTTACTTTTTATAACTGTTGTTTGTTTATACACGGAAGACACAAGTGACGTCATATAAAACGTGGCACAAAATAGCGCGTTATGTTGATTTTATGCCATTGATGACACAAATTAACGTTTAGATAAAATTTAACATGATATTCGGTAAAAGGTATATAATAAAAGGTATATTATAACAGTCGGTTGATCTGCGTGTGTATCTTTCTCGTTGGCTGCATATATCAGGATCACACTCAAGGCTCCTCCACACGTGTGATACAGACTTATACAGCTAACTCAAAAGATACGACGCCGCAGATCAACCGACTGTTATAATATTCTGTATATAGGGTTGATGTTTAAGATACAACTCTTCCATAAGATACACAACTTCTTAAATGGAAAAACCATATCTAAGATTAAATGTTGAGCTATACTCTTTTGGTACATTTCTAATTTCAGAGTACATGGCTGGGTGGGTACAACGATGATTCAGGGAGGCCAGTGTATGGGTTTGATACTTTAAAGAAGACGTTGGGCCCAGACTTTGATCTCGTAGAGGATGTAAACATGCCATTCTTTATCAGAGAAACAGCACATAAGAACCAATGGTCTGTGGCACATGCAACAGTCTGGAGAAGAAAGTCATAACTTGTGCAAATTCCTTTCTGTTTTTTTTTCTTTTTTGTAGAAATACTTCTCAGCTTAACTTTGACACTACTGGAGACACACATTACAGCTTTGGTGTTTGTTACACAATGTGTAAATTTCATTTAGCATTTCCATAATTAATAAATACTGTGAAATGGTTCTTATCCAGCGCCCTTAGGGAATAGGTTAAAAAACAGGTTGTGGGTTAAACCAGGTTTTCCATTATTCTTTTTTTTTTGTTTCAAGGATAAAGGGACTTAAGTTCTATACATAGGCTCAGTAAAACCAGTCGTATCCCACACCTGGCTTTAACACAAAGCTACCATAACTGGCATCATCCCATAGTCCTAATGACATAAAATATAGAATGGAAAACTTGGTGTAACCAGCAACTTGGTTTAAGGGTTATGATAAAGTTGGATTGAAGGTTGCCAGTCAAGAAAGTTTCAATGTACACATACATTAGGTCATAAAACTGACTGATATTATGCAATATAGCAGTCATATAGGTATTTGCATTGAATTTAGATCTGCAGGATTATTTTGTGATGGTAAACCAACCATTTTAGCTAACCAGAGCATGTAGTGCTCCTGGCGAGCCTTTTTGATCATTGAATGTCTATCCATCAACATTTGCTTTTCTAAACCACTTAGCCAACCAATGTTCAGTTTTCCCTATATGGCTATAAGGAAAACTTCGAATATCTTCTTCTCTGAAAATACTGGTTTGAATTAATTCACAGAAATGTTGCTCTATCACATTCCTTCAAAATATTTGATTTGTCTTAAAACATGACTGCCAGGGAACGAAGCTTGTTCTACCTATATGGAAACTTCTAAGCAGCTTCTGGTTTGAATTTGAACCAATTCACAGAAATGTTCCTTTGATGACCCTCCACCTAATTCCTTCAAAAAAATTTGATTCGCTAACAAACATGACCGATGAGACAGGGCTTGTTTTACTTAGAGTTATAAAGGAAAATCGTTAAAAATTCCCGTGTCTAAAACCGCAAGTCCCAGAGTTTAGATATGTGGTGTGTAGCATTGTCTAGTGGATCCTTACCAAGTCTCTTCAAATTATGCCCCTAGGGTCTAAATGTACCCCACCCTAGCAGTTACAAATATGTAAATATTGCAAACTTTAAAATCTTGTCAAAACCACAAAACCAGGATGTTAGATATTTTGTAGTTAGTATTGTCTAGTGGTCTTCTCTCATGTTTATTCAAATCATGCACCTTAGGTAAAATTGACTGCCCAGGTAGTCACTTATTTTACATAAGGGTTATATAGAGAAATTTTCAAGCTTAGCTATTTAGCTTGTGGTACTACTGTACTAAGATTGTTCAAATTATATCCCTTTGGTCCAAACTGGCCCCACTCTGAGGTCACTTGTCAACATACTGACTTCCAGTTTTTGAAGCTATATCATTGAAATTTGGACCATGTTTGAAGCTACAGTAATCATAAGCTGAAATTTTGATGTTGCTATGAACTCCGGTGAGTGATCCGTAGCCATGCTGTTTCTTAACAGAATTCAATTATTGCACAAGAACACAATATTGTGACTGAGGTATATTTGTAAGACAGTTTATTGTGTATAGGGTTACAAAGGTTAGTAAAACTTCACTAGTCATTATTTCTTACTCTACTGTAAATGTATATGTTCTAAAAAAAATTTGTATGTCAAACACTGGGGTCAAAAAAAGATCAAATGGCTCAAGAAAATTTGATTTCACTACAGTTTCAAACTACAGAATGTGTTTTGCATGTTTTGTGATTAGTACTAGATAGTGAAAAGGGACTCAAGGGAACAATAGGCCAGATCTAGCCCTGAAACTTTGAATAAAATAATGTCCATTATTTCTGATATTCAGGTTTCCATGAAGCAGAGCATTTTATCGTGCTTAGTTAAAAACTTTGATATTTATGTCTGTGAATAGCCTTATTTTTTGCCTGTACTTCTGTATAAAAAGCTGTTAATCTACGCAGGTGAATGTTTTGTACAATCAAAGCTTTTAGATCTAGAGAGGAAATCCATTGGTCTTTCTTTACAAGGGCATATTGAAGTATGCATTTGCTCAAACTTTGATACTGTAGATTTGTTAACTTTTTTCATGTTACAGATTTTATGAAAAAACAAATATTGATATTGTTTTAGACTTTATGAAAAATATGATTTCATTGAAGTAAGAATAACAACTTGTACTGTTTAATTAGACATTTTGTTTGTCATTGTCTCCCTTGCAATGTAAAACTTCATTCATTTACACTGCTTGACTTTCCATGGTAGTCGGGAAATATTGATTTAAAACCATTTCCCTGATCACAACAAGTGATTCCGCCTTTCCAGTCAGTGCAGATCATGACCAGCTTCTATATTCTTGCAGTGTGATCATGATCTCCGCTGTCAATATCCTGAATTATAAACAATTAATGTTAAAGTCCACATAGACAAGTCCATTTTACATATGCAGTAAGGTAAGGGACAACTTAGACAACAGTGTAGATTATGATTAGACTGGCTAGATTTCTGATAGGGCAGAGATATCCATCTCCAGCATGATTACAGCTTTAAATAGTAACATTTCCATAGCTTACCTGCTAAAATCATGCAAGTAGACCAGTATATGACAAGAACATTCTCCAGCATAATTTCTTGTGTTGATTTTTCACACTTTCATCTGTAGGTTGTTTCATTTTATTAGCTTACCTGAGCATGAAAAGGTGAGCTATTGTGATCACCTGATGTCTGTTTGTCTGTCCACACATACCTTTTATACACTACAGACAACATTTTCAGTTCAATTATCATAAAATTGGTCAAAATGTTTGTCTTGATAATCTCTCAGTCAAGTTCCACCTGGTCAAACAATAGATAACCTTGTCAACACTATATATGCCACATTTGACCCCAATTATTCTGAAAATCAGTCTAAATATTTGTCTTGATAATTTCTAGGCCATGTTTGAAACAGGCCATTAATCTAGGTCATGTGAAGTCAAAAATTAGAATCCACATTTTGTACCAAATTATCTTGAAAATAAGTCATAATATATATATATATTAATAAATCTAGCTCAAGTTCACAATTGGGTCATGTGGGGTCAAAAACAAGGTCACGAAGTCAAATCATAGAAAAGACTAGTGAAAGCTCTAGAAGCCACATTTTGTACTGGGTCATCAAGAAAATGTGTCAGAATGTTCGTCTTGATAGACTCTTGGTCCGGTTTGAAAATGGGTCACATGAGATTAAAAACTAGGTCACCTGAACCTAGTGAACACTCTAGAAGCCAAGTCACATTTTATATCCAATTATCTTGAAAGTTAGTTAGAATGTATATATTGATGAACTGTAGGTTAATTTAAAACTATGTCAAGTGAGGTCAACAGGTCAAATCATGGAAAAAGATTCAGAACACTAGAAGTCACATTCTAGCCCAAATCATCTTGCAAGTTGTTCAGAATATGTGCATCGATAATTCCTAAGTCAAGAACATAACTTAGTCACATGGGGTCAAAAACCAAGTCACCAGGTCAAAACATAGAAAAAATTTGTGAACACTCTACAAAATCTACAATTCATACCCAATTATCTTGAAAAGTTTGAAATCTGGTTGCACAAATCAAAATCTGGGTCACCAGCTGAAATCATAGAAAAACATTGGCAACATTCAACAATTCACATTTTGAAAGAAATCATTTTGAAGGTTTTTCAAAATGTTTATTTTGATGAACTCTAGGTCAAGTTTGAAACTGGGTCTTGTTAGGTCAAAAACACTAGGACTTCAGGTCAAATGATTTACAAATCTGCTCAGTCAAACATTTTACACCCAGTCAACTTGAACATAAGTTGAGGTCAAGATAGAAACTGCAGTAACATGGGTCAAAAGTAAGGTCACCAGGTACGTCAAATTCGTCAATCTCATAAAAAACATAAGACTGAACTTGTGAAGCTTTGATGATCGTGATGATTGCAACAAATATCTTGGTAATTAATTAATTAATCAGTATAAATTAATCATTGTTATAGTAATATTTTCATATTGAGATGTAAAAAGTAGTGTTTCAAAATCTTTTCGAGTTGTCTCCCTTGTACTGGAAAACTTCCACTTGAAATATCTATGTATATTGTAAACTTGTCAGTTTGCTTGTTTTAATAGGCTACTTAAGTCCATTTATTCCTCCAAGAATAGGCTTTACATGCCGTCTATGTAATTAGTCTATGTAACTGCCTGTGTTAGATGTGTTATTTTTACTTAAGTCTGAGACTACACTCCAGGTCTCATGTTCTAACAAACCTTTGTTTATCCATTCATTTGCCAACAGTTAATTTATGTAGCCACATTTATTCTGGAATCTTTATGAAATTTGGCCAGAAACTTTGTTTTCCTCTAACAGATTCTTTATGTGAGAAAATTGGCATTATCATTCAGAGGATCTAAGTCTATTACTGGTTCTAACCAGGAAGTATTCCTGGCTGTACATAGCTGAAAAACTACATTAATAAGGAGGAAATTGTCAGTTTTTCAGTACAGGACAGTGCTACTGATTATTAATAGGGCTGATTTTGGAAAATATTCCATTTTAAGAGCAAACAGTGTAGACTTTTAGTAGACCGTAATGATGCTCTAGCTAATATGTTCTCAAGGGCACACATTTCATGCTACAGATAGGCAAGATTTAATTACGGAAAACCTTGTAAAGCAGGATTAAACAGAATAAGATTTTCCAAAAATACCGCCAAAGATGTTTATATACTAAACATAGAAGTCTAATCATTAATTTTCGAAATTTATAAGCTTATGTCCTTCACAGTGAGTTGTAAAACTCTCCAACTGAAATAGATATGATGTGCATACACTTAATGTGCATTCACAAAAATCAGTGAAACAATCACGGCTTTGTATGCCACAGAGCTGCTTTTATTTGCACAGTTTCTATTCTTGTCCTAAACTTAGGTGTCCTGTAATGTAAAGTGACTTGAACGTGGTGATTCAGCAAACACTTTAGAGGATATGGAGCTGTCATCAATGAGGTAATTAAATATGAACAATTATATTAAGCGTCTATTCTATGAAAAGGTGAAAAGGATACTAATTTTTAGCTCGACTTTTCTATGAAAAGGGGAGCTATCCTACTCGCCCCGGCCCCCCCCCGCCCGCCCCCCTCCCCCCCCCCCCCACACCTTGGTTAAGTTTTTCGTACCACCCCACTTTTATTTCAAAAGTATTAGAGGTATGGCTTTGAAACTTACCATACTTGTTTACCATCATAACCTCCATCTACAGACAAGAGTACATAACTCTGTCATGGTTTTTGACAGAATTATGGCCCTTTTTTGACTTAGAAAGTGTATTGAGCTTGGTTAAGTTTTTCGTACCACCTCACTTTATTTCCAAACCATTGGAGGTATTGCTTTGAAACTTACCATACTTGTTTACCATCATGACCGACATCAACAGACAAGAGTACATAACTCTGTCAAGGTTTTGAACAGAATTATGCCCCTTTTTACTTAGAAAATACATTGAATATGGGTAAAATCCACTTATTGCCTTAACCCTTTGAGATATTGCTTTGAATCTTTGAATGCTTGTTTACTCATTACCCCATCTGTAAGCAAGAGAAGGTAACTCTGTCAGGGTTTGTTTTAGAAATTAAGGCCCTTTATCGACTTAGAATCTGGGTTAAGTTTTTCGTCACCAGTCCACTTTTTGACTAAACCGTTCCAGATATTACTTTGAAAGTTATATTACTTGTTTACCATCATGATCCCAAAAACGGGCAGGAGAAGGTATTCTGTGAAGGATTTTATATGAATTATGGCCCTTTTTGACTTAGAAACTTAGTTAAAATTTTCATTCTTGTCCACTTGTTGACTTAACCATTTGAGATATTACTTTGAAAGTTGGAGTACTTATGTACCATCATGAGACCTATCTGTAAGCAGAGAAGATAACTCTGTGAAAATGTATCTTGATTTGTACTTAGAAATTCCTAGTAAATTCTTGTGTGCCCTTAACTGTCAAAGTTTTGTTTTATTGCAGCATAAAAAGTGGCGCTGTCCAGAGTTTGTTTAATAACTTCCAAGCCAATAAATTTTGATTTCGTCAAAATACTTTTAGTATTCAAATCAAAAGAAACAACCACAAATATCAGCCTGGCAAATGATTAGTTTGAATGGTATTTACCTTAAACCCATTACTGCACAAATGACGTAGTGATAGTATGTTTGCATCAGGGTCGGCGGAGGGTCCTGGAACCCCCCACCCCCCCTCTCTCTCTCTTTTCTTCGAGACTGATTTCATCTGGAGTGAGTATTGAGAGCGATTAATCTAAGTTGTAAGAACTTTTTTTCTCGATCGAAAATAAATGAATTGGTATACAGTGGGACCTTCCTAATCCATACTCTTCTAATCCGGAAAACTGTCTAAACCGAACGTTTCCCACAGTCCTGGATTTTTACCTTCTTTATCTAATGCAAAAATACCTTTGCAATCCGAAACCTGTCAACTCCGAAAACCGAACAAGTATTTGGGGCCACTTTCATATAAATAAGTGCAAATTTACCTGTCTAATCCGAACACAGAATTGAACTCAATTTTTTAAGAATTCATAATTATTCTCTGAGGTGTGAAATGTCATGAAGCAGTGATAATTTTTGTAAAAACATTGCACATACATGGTGCAAAGTATGGTTTAACAATTGCAACAAATACAGTTAGTAGGGAATGACACTGCCAAAAATGAGTTTAAAATACCGTATTCAAGTGTTTTGACACTGTGTTGTAAGAATTTTAAAAAAACAATAATTGAAACCAGGCAAAATGTACTTAAAAGTACTGAAAAATACAATAAGTGAATGACACTGCCCAAGATAAGTTTAAAATATTCATGTTTTTAACACCGTGTTGTTGGAATTAAACAGAAATTGAAAACAGTACAAAATGTACTTATTAGTATGTACTGTAATGACATAATTTTCTCATTTTTTCTTCAATTATTCTGATAACTTGGTTCCATACGGAGGTATTAACTTTTGCTCAGACATACATGCAAAGATACAGTACATAATCGCCCTGGTAGAAAACCTGTCTAATCTCAACACCTTTGTAATCCGAACAATTCCTCTGGTCCGCACAGGTTCGGATTAGACAGGTTCTAAAAAATCTAAAAAAAATAGGCAGGGGCTATATTGATGCAACTTTGTTGTGTGGTGTAACACATACACTGCCTACTTTGTATCACGCATTTACTGTCCCCTTGCATCTTTTATGTTGCATATTCTTGCTCTTTATACCTAAAGGTAGGTGGGAGCTGTCGTAACAAAACTTGGTAACTTGTTAACCATATTTGCATAGATATGCCCCTTTCTTTACTTTATCACAAAAACGATTACTTTGCCCTTTCCCAATATTTCTTCATCAAAGATTTCATTGAAATTATTTTGCTTAGGATTGTGTTTTAGCCAAAATCTTGCGGTCAATGTCACATTTGACAAAGTGATGTCCCTTTTAGCACTTAGATTTTATCACGATAACTTAAAATTGGCTATAATTTTGCCATGTCTTAATATTTCTTCATCAAACTTTCAAATTATATTTCTTATGACAACATGGTCATGATGTACCCGGTCTGATCCCCAATCCTACCTCTACCTCCCATCCCACCCACCCCGAAAATAAATATCGATTTTTTATTAGTTTCACCTTGATTCTTACACAAAACATTTCCCGACATTACTTACTTTTTCAAAAGTCTATATACCGGTATCTTTATAAAGGTGTGTCAGTTTGACTAGTAATACTGCTATATAGTTACAAGTTCTATAAACACACATGCTGAATACTTACCTGGGCTTTCTTTACTTTATGGATGCGTGTCAGACAAGAGGGGTGAACACGCTCATCTGGATCTTTCAGACTGGTAAGCATGCTTACCTGGATCCGTTACACGGAGAAGCAGGATTATCATCTGGGTCCGTGATCATTTTTGTATATCTGCGTTTACTGGTAGGTAAAATGCAAAAATATTGTTTCAGTACAAACATGCTACAAAGACGATCGCAATGCTTTTGGTAAGTACACAGGATTGTTGTTGGTAACACCAAGCTACTTTTAACTTGGATTAAAAAATACAACTATTATCGTCATTTTGAAAAGATTTATTTCCTTTCCACATGCAAACACGATCAATCTTTAATGACCATTTTTTACCACTTTAGTTTTGAACCATCTTTCTTCGTTTCAATGACACAGGTCTTCAGAAATATTGTTGACCTTAAACGTACATGCAAATTACTTTCTGTCATTTATTTAAGCGTTATTGCAATTATGGTAATTGGAAATACTACATACTTTAACCCCATATTGCGTGATTTATTTTTTCAATCCTACGTAAACAAAACTTGTGTGGCAATGATTGACAAATTAACACATTCTTTTCAGTATGTGCTTATTGCTTTCAACAGAAATCACTGACAACAAAATTGCTTTCTCACCAGTTTTTCAATGACTTAAATATATCCCTACCTTACACACCAAAATAGAAGTAAATTGCATGTAGTTATTTGCATTCTTTTTTACATACATGTATGAAGAAAATTGACTTTTCAGTTGTCTGCGTCCGTGGGTCTGACTTGCCCCTGAACTTTAATTTATGCTAATTTATTTATTCTCGATTGCGAAGAGAAAAGTTCTTACAACTTAGATTTATCGCTCTCGAGACTCATTCCAGATTGAATCAACACCGAAGTGAGAGAGGCAATGTAGAATTATCTGTGTCATGCCTAAGGACACAACCACTAATCGGGCACTGGTGGGGATCGAGCCCTGAACTCTCCGATCCTGAGGCGAACGCGCTACCACTGCACCAAGGTGGCTCCACAATGGGTTCACCTTTAAGTTAATGGGTTGACGGCAATATGTGATTTTGTATTTATAAAAATAAAGATTTTGTTTCATGACCGCCTGAGTATATTAAATAAAGCCATGTAGAAGCAAGTACAGGCTTGAATGTTCCTTGCAATAATATTTAAGAATTGGTTCAAGAAGTTACGATAATTTTTGAGAAAATGATATCAAATAATATACCCAACTGGATTATATGCAACCAGTGAATTTCTAATCAAAACAGACCTTACGCTTACTTGGGTATATATGAAAAGCGTCATATCAAAACTTCTTTAATACCTCTCCGTAATATTTCAACAAAAAATATTAAACTTTTTCGTAAAGAAAATTCGCTAAAAACTTTATGATAACATCTTAAAGTTACGTGAACTATTGAAAATGAAATAATTCTATGATAAATATTTCACGGTAATTTTGTGGTCAGTTACACGCCTGGCATGGTCTATTATTGTCCATTTGTACGATCAGTGTAGCAGTTACATATCCCTTAACACAATCACCACTGGGTGGAAATTTGCCTAGCGGCCATTTTTGGCCCAAATAATTAAGAATTGACACATGTATTGTACAGATGAAGTGGCGAACACCCACTGTGATAATTTAATAGTTGAAAAATTTAGGCACATGTACATGTTTTAATTAACATAGGTAATTTTACATAATTCATGGGTGTACACTTAGAAGGAAGCGGGACAAATAAAGGGACAAGTTTTCTATATCAATTTATGAACCAAACTCCAAGACAGGTTACTGTTTTTTTATTTGGTGGGGTTACAAGATTAAGCACAGCACAATGCCCTCCATACATGTTTTTGTATGCTAGACATGACTGTATTGTCTACAACACCCTCATACAGACTGCTCAATTTTGATTTTACCAGTTGTGATCATCATTTTAACGATACTTCATCTCGTAGGCAAGTACCTGGTACATATGTATGCTGTGACTTAGACCTGGTCACAGCAGACAGTGTCCTTGTTGTAGGTTGACTACTGGTCGACAACGAACTGCTGTCGGTAACCTTCATTTCTTAGCACAAAAAACGTCGGGATCGAATAAAGTTGTATGCGAGAAAACTACATTGAAAAAAATGGTAATCGGAAAAAAACGTTCAAATTCAAACGCAAAATTTCCAGACTAAATTTTGTTGCAGTAACTTGTTAGTTCTGAAATATGAAAGGAGTTTTAGTCCAAATATACCAAGGTGCGGGTGTCGGTACCTTTTTAACATTTGTATGAGAATTGCTTTGAAAGTAGGGCTAGTCTTTTGGTTTAGTTTTTAAAGAAAACCACAAATGTATTGAACACAATCACTGCACTTTAGTTGACCAGAGGTTTTACTGCAAATACATAATATAATTTGTTCAAAATAACGATTGCACGTATCAGAGAGAGTCAATATGTTTCTAGGCGCCTGTGTGCTAACAAATGGATTGTAAATCCCATGGTCTCCATACGCTGGACTTTAAATCCATTTTGGTCAATGACTCATTGCAAAAACTGGACCTTCTCTACAATCTAATTAAAGATTTTGTTATATAACAAAACAATCGTAATGTTCTTATATTGTACCTATCAGATTGAACTAGGGCAAAAATACTACTGTATTATAATTTCAAAGTGCCGCAAAAATATCTTAATCCGCTTATGTTGGGTCAAATCAGGGTGAAAAGAGCAAGAAAACACCCCAAGTGGATTCAGCTTTCATCATCGGTTTTGTTCAGCGATCACAATAGAGTTTGTGGGATTTATTATCTCATAAGCCGTTTGGAGGACCAGTCTTGACCTTCCTCTCTTTTGTTGATAACAGATAGCTTAACAACGACCTATTATAACATCTTGCCTCTTTCATCAATGACGGACCTACAAACTTGTCTAAATGTAACCCGGAACGTACTAGGACTGCAGTGCAAGAGAACCGGCAGTCCTGGGTCCGATTCCATTCTCAACACGCGTCCCCAGCCTACTTGGCCTGTTCGAAATAAAGTTCATTGTTGTTGTTGTTGTTATGATGTTAGTGGTAATGATGATGATGGTGTTGTTGTTGTTGTAAACTATGACAAAGCCTCTCCAAGAGTAATATATTAAACAAAGATTTTGATAGTCTTATTAATTTATTTTAGCTCCAATGTATTTAACAGGAATTCCCAAACTTATATCGACACCATCCGTGACGGCGTCGATCACTTTTGTCAAAAAAGAGCTATGGACTTCCATTCTGGTACTCTTTCACAGCTGAGTGGCCTAAGGTACGTGTAGCATTGTGTGTCTCGCCTAAGGCCATGCCTGACATGGTGTGACCGGTGATCAAACCTAGGTGTCACACAATGAGTAAAAGACTGAGGTCAACGGAAGTATTTGCTGTGGAAGGAATAGGTTACACTCACAATGTATAGTCCATTGAGACTGACAAAACCGTTTTTTCGTATGGAGAAATCCTTTCTGTTTAAAGAAAAATATATCAATAAAAAATATATATCTTTCCAAACTCATCTGTTAAGAGTCATGGGAAGGAGATGGTGTGAAATGCTAGAAGAGAAAACAAGTAGCATTGTTTGAAAAAGACGCTAACTACTTATGTCAGACTAGGAGTAGGTTAGTGCCATTGTTAAACTGAATACTTCAGGGTTCCGTCCTTTCCGCGTGTCATGGTATTTTTTTGTTTTCAAAAGATATGCTACGGAAGCACAGAGGTGACATGTGGGAATTTTTTTTATATTATCACGTGGCCACGCGATAATAAAAAAAGAAAAAACGAAAAACTAAACGCTATCGCGTGGCCACGCGATAATAAAAAAGAAAAACGAAACTAAAGTTATCCCCCCCCCCCCCCCCAAAAACACGTGGTCACGTGATAATAAAAAAGAAAAACGAAAAACTAAACGTTATCGCGTGGCCACGCGATAATAAAAAAGAAAAACGAAAAACAAAGTTATCGCGTGGCCCGTGATAATAAAAAAGAAAAACGAAAACTAAAGTTATCGCGTGGCCACGTGATAATAAAAAAGAAAAACGAAAAATAAACGTTATCACGTGGCCACGTGATAATAAAAAAGAAAAACGAAAAATAAACGCTATCACGTGGCCACGTGAAAATAAAAAAGAAAAACGAAAAATAAAGTTATCGCGTGGCCACTGAATAAAAAGAAAAACGAAAAATAAAGTATGTGGACGCGATAATAAAAAGAAAAACGAAAAAAAAGTTATCGCGTGGCCACGTGATAAAAAAGAAAAACGAAAAAAAAGTAGCGTGGCCACGTGTAAAGAAAAACGAAAACAAAACGCGATAACGTTTGTTTTTCGTTTTTTTTTTTTTTATCACGGGCCCGCATCTTTATTTTTCTTTTTTCTTTTTTTTTATCACGTGCCACGTGTCGTTTTCGTTTTTTCCCCTTTATTATCGCGTGGCCACGTGAAGCTTTTTTTTCGTTTTTTTTTTTTTTTCGCGTGGCCACGTGATAATATAAAAAAAATTCCCACATGTCACCTCTGTGCTTCCGTAATATGCAGCCATTGGCGATGATTTGTTTTTTAGTTCGATTACGAAGAAAGCTCCGTAGCTTATTAAATCGATCTCGAACACTCCTTCAAGATGTTGTCACGCTCGCGAGAGAATTATCGCTGCTACCCATTTGCAGCTGGGTGGACTGAGGCACGTGTCGCATAATTGTCTTTGCCCAAGGACACACCTTGTGCTCTGGTTGGGATTCAAATCCGGAACCACCCGTTTCGGAGGCGAACGCCCTAACCACTGAGCTATCAACACCAATTTACAAGTCACAACTGTGCAGTATCAGTAAAGGTTACTTTGAAGCAGACTATAGTCTACAGCTAGATAAAACTATAGATTGGCATCAGTCGTTAGGGTCTTTCAAACAACCCTGATATTCTTTTTCAATCCTCTGACTCGCGAGTTGGGCTTGAATAGAGACGGTTTTCTCCAGAGAAAGGAACTCCGCAATACATGCACACTTTAAGAAGTTTTGTCTCAACATACTTAATAAGGCTAGGTAAAACTAAAGGCATTCCGAAGTTCAACAGTAACAACTGTAAACAATTAATTATGACTTATACATGTATCTTCAACTTCTTTAGAATCCGTAAAAATATATGTATGATCTTTATAACTAAGTTTTTTGGTATATTTTAATACACATTCTTACTTTCAAGAATTGTGTATATCTATAAATGCCATATTACCAATAGAGGCCAAAAGTGCAAAACCGGTTGCGAGTTTTGTGACCCGAAAAATAATTAATTTATTGTCAGTTTTCATTACTTTTGTCACACTTTACGAATGTTTCGCCCATAACTGGAAAGTGAAAAGTAAATATTATTTCATAATTGAAAAAAGATCCGCACATAAACTTTGGTTAACCGGTAAACAAACTATTTTGGTAGTCCGAGGTTTGTTTTCAAAATGACATTGCCACCGATGGGTGAATATTTTGAATCCGGGATTAAGAAAAACCACAAAACCGCAATAAGATAGATAAATTATTATAAACTTGTTTTTTTATTACATTTAATTAAAAGGTATGATACATGTAGTAGTTTATTATGCAATGAGCCATTTATGGTCCATGATCATAGCAGCAATACATAGTTTTCAACTTCAGTTTACAAACAATTTTTGATTCTGATGTGTTTAAAGTTGAAAGAAAAAAGTATCTAAACCTAATGACAATTAAAATCTTTTCAAATGAACAATAGAAATGTTAGAAGTGAAATTGTCGGATAGTCAGTATTTCTACAGGGATTTTTTTCATACCAAATTTGGAAATCTTTCCATGAAAACACGAACCACAGCAAACCAAGGCAAACACGAACCACAGCCATCAGCACAATGAAAAAAAAACAACCTTAAGGCACTTTAACAAAATATTAATTGATTAATGTTGAGACAAAGACTACGTCAAGTTTGGCATAAGGACCTCTACTTTCAGACTGGATGTTTAGCCGCGCCACCAGGCTAGGCTATGCAGAATATTTTAGCCCTTTACTTCTATCTTTGGCAGTGTTAATTAATAGGGAGTGAATGTTGTATGAAATAAATGAACTGGTTATCATATATGACGAAAGGTCAATGTAAGGACTGAGATCTATTTTCCTATGTCCAGAACCGTTTTCGACGTCTTCAGTTTAATGGTTAATCTCATAATATCATACCTATTTCGGAGAAGATCACTTGTAAAAATATATTTTGACTATCATAAGTGCAAAAATGCCTAAAGTTAAATTCTTTGACAAAAGAGAATCTTTTTTTTTTTACCTTTGGTCCTTTTACTCGCTTATACGCAGATAAGTACTATTTGCCGAAGTTCGGCACCCATAATTTATAATGTTCTCATGCAAGGTATACGGAAATGAAGGAAAAACAAAGTTTCCCTCCATTTGTCTATTATCGAAAAGAAAATAGTTGTAATACTTTATAGCAAATCTTGTACTGTCGTATTGTAATTCTCCGGTTTATTGTATTTTGATTTTTCGTCACTTCGAAGAGCTCCAAGCTATATTTCCAGGAAGTCATTCATATCACCTGTATACTTAAACAAAACAGATCATGACGGATAGAAATTCGATAACGAGCGGAAATATACACGTGGATACAGTTCATATAGGTACATGATACCACTGAACTATTCAACTGGTCAGAACCAGACAAAAGAATGTCAGAAATTATTGATGATAACATCTTGAGATGCCGAGTCAATGTGTTGGAACAATTAATGCTAACATACTTTTGTTACTTTATTCCTGTAACACAAGCTATGTTTTATATTTTCCCAGAGGTTTTTATTTTCGTTAGATTCACTTCGATATGCAAATTTGGTTGCCCTACTGAGTGATATCAGGACATTTCATCCGTTTATCTATGTAAACATAAAGTTTAGTAAATGGTTAAAACATTCAGGGCCATGTTTCATTAAATTGTTTAACTACATGAATATATATCGTGTAAATACAGCCTATTTAGTTTAGAAGGTGACGCCAAGTTCCCAGGCATCTTCTGTTGTCACAATAGAGATATTACTTTTCCAATATAGGCTCTTCACTGTAGTCAGTTTATTTATTTATTTATTTATTTATTTATTTATTTATTTATTTATTTATTTATTTATTTATTTATTTATTTCATGCAGAAACATGCCAGGGCTTGGCTCTGTGTAAACGCCATGGGTTCGATGACTGGGTGTGTCGAGCTCTGAGGGTGAGGATTTGAGACGTCTCTCCAGCCCACACGAAGGTCAGCTATTCTCACCAAATACCAAACTATCGGTGTACATGATAAGTTGTTGCAAAAGAAAACAACAACAGGAGTACGATGTGTTTTCATTTAGAAGGGCGTTTCCTACCTTTTAAAGTTGTTTTGTTACCGTCTGCAGCGTTAAGTAAAGGAATGATCAAGATATTGGTCACTAAAGCTGGATTAGCAGGTTAAACCCCCGGTGTTCTCACGACCACCTGACTTTTTTAAGGCACGAGCGCTGGTTCTCTTCTGAATGGAAGCGTCTGATTCACTAAGCCATTAATATTTCTTTACAGACACCTGGGAACCAAATCGAGTACTGATAACCAAGGGAAGTAGCGGTGTGGGGAATGGTTTCGGGTGGGGATGACACTTTCTGCGATCAGGCGCGTAGGATGGGTATGGCAGATGTGGATTCATTAAATGGGCGAGGGATTCGAGTGTCACCTAGGGCAGAGTGAAGAGTTTGATCGGTGATTCAGGTGGCGATGCCCCCGACAAACTATGCTTTGGGGAATTTAAGTACTACATGCTAGGCCCCCAGGCAAAGCCTTTGTCACAAGTTGGCATTGTCAGCGTTTATGAAGTAGATTTTACTTAGAGCAGTCCCAAGAGCTAGACTAAGTTCATTTATATATCTATGCTTTACTTTGGTGCTTGTCTTTCTGAAATTTGACCTACGTCAGAGTTGAATCCATGTTGGATCATAGTTAGTTATCCTAACATTTTGATATTGTCATACTTGACCGTATCAGAAACTTTCTACCTGAATTTGAGCTACGTCAAGGTCAAGCTCGCCATAGTTGGGGAACATAGCTAGACCAGAAAAGGCACACAGACGTCATATTTGATACCAAAATTTTCTATCGGCCGTCGCTGTAGATACGGGCCTTGTAGGAAGTACAACAAGGGACACGTAAATATTTGGATAATGGTCTCTGTTTGCGAGATTCAAAGCTTTAAGAAAGATGAAAATCTTATCATCGGTAAGGGACCACCTTGTCTTCCAACGGGCTACTATCCCAATCAACCTGGATTTCATGACTGACTATACGGCTCGATTTCTGCCATCAGGTTCTCAGTATGTAGGCTCCGTTGTGCCAGGAAGCTGTCATGCACAGTTAGAAGGCACGCTCATTTTATATCGAAATAGCCAGCACCCGAATACTTTACATTAGCAGAATCATCAAGCTAGTGTTGAAATTAATATAGATCATTGACGAATATATTAATCCAGTCTAGGTGTAACGTGTTTAAGCAATGAAATTTAAAATTTAAAACTGTACATTGTATATCTCTGAAAAATAATGTGGATTCACCTGCGTACCTGCGTATAGGTAGCTACGCACCTGGCGATTAGTCAGGAAATAAAATAAAAACATTGGAAAGTGCTTGTACTTTATTTAGAGTGTAACACTGTCTAAAGTTATTGCAAAATTAAAAGAAACACTGGAATGTGGCCGCTTTTGTTCCTTAATCATTATTGACGGTACATTAAGACGAAGTAGCAGAAGCTACATTATGTTCAAAGTGTCAGCTGACCCGAAATAACAGCAATTTGAGCTAATTTGCACATCAAAAATACATCTTGAATAAACCCCAACACTATTTCAACGCAGTAGGTCGATTATACATAAAATATAATTTGTATGCGGTTTACTTTCGCCTTGAAACACCTTCAGTTAAATGATACATTGATATTTATACCCAGCCGCTTTGAAGTGTTCTAATCACTAACTAAACTGAGTGTGACCTGCCGCGCGATGGAGAAATCGGGGGTAAATACGTCGGTTGAAGATGATATCTTTAATGGGGTTACAATTTTCCCATGATTTTTTAAACCTTTATTCAGAAACATGTCAGATTGAAGAAAAAGTAAATAAGTAATTATAAAAAATGATTGGGTACAAGTTAACTACTAGTGCATACTATAGAAGAAAGCATGTGTGTATTTCTGATACATGTACTTTATAAACAGACCAATTTTGTAGGTCAAAGTAGCGATGCGCCGTCGTTGCTTTGATTTTACCGGTCATGTTAATAAATGTCATATTAATCTGCAGTATTTGTACTTGGATGATGGCAAAAACTATTTAGCGTATAAATCAATGATTTCTTTGCTGGTATTCGTCTTTAAATTTAAATGCATGTACAATGTATATTACAATCATTACAATATGTAATAGTTTACTGCGGTCATTATTTACAGATCATTTTCATTAATTATAATTCTTATTTCTGCACATGTAAATATCGGGTTAGAAATGCAACAGAACCCGTGAAGAAAGCGAGTAGGTACTATAAAGTTGTTCATTACGATTGGGCGGCTGCTGTATACAGACTTTCTGTGAATGTTTTGACGGTACGAATTACTCGTAGCGCTTATATTTCCAAGAAAGATGTGTTACCGGTATTCACATAAAACATTCCTAGCGTTGCTTTTTAACGGACCTACCTTTATACACATCTATTGAACGCCATGACCGTCTTGTTGTGATTTGTTTGCTTATATACGGTAGATATTTCATTATATGCGGTAGATATTGTATAATATACAGTAGATATTTCATTATGTGCAGTAAAGATTCCATTATGCGTGGTACTTTTTTCTTTATACACTGTACAATCTTTGTTCTATGTAGTAAGACTCTTCTTATATGTGGTGGTATTGTCTTTATATGCAGTGCATTCAATTTTGTGTGTGGTACAAAGACCAATATATGCAGTAGCCTTGTTATTGTATGTAGTAGATAAAACGTTATACGTGGTGCTTTTACATTATATGATGTGCAAAATGAAATATATGTTGTAGTGACTGGGTCCATTATGTGTGGTGCTTTTATCCTTATATTCAGTGCAAATCATATTATTTGTTGTAGTTTCGTTTATATACGTTGTGGATCTCGCATTATATGCTGTGCATATATGGGTCTTTGTACCACACACAAAATTGAATGCACTGCATCTAAAAACAATACTCATTTCGTAAGTATAAAGCGATCAAAATAATGTAAAGCAATAGTTTAAGTTCTTACAACTTATACTAATCGCTCTCGAGACTCAATCCATAGGGAATCAACCTCGAAAGAAGAGAGATAATGTGGAATTATCTGCGTCTTGCCTCAAGGACACTACCACTACTTGAACACTGATGGAGATCGAACTCGGGACTTTCCTATCCTGGGGCGAACGCGCTACCACTACACCAAGGCGGCTCAATGTCCCTTTTTATGAGAAAGTTGGCAGTTTTATTTACGGAGGACAGGGATCTTGTACTGTGGATCTTCCAAGAAACGAAGGTGGTAAAATGGGCCTATACAACAACAACAAATTGATCAAGTAAGGCCGAGAATGTGAGCGATTTCAGCTAATGGTCAAGAGCGAATATTTCTTAGAAAACATATTGCGTTTGACATGTTTTCTGTTTACATTGTGCTGTTGTCACATGGCCTTCTGTTCATGAACTATTAAAGTAATTACCTTAAGCAAACATGTTAATATCGTGATTGTACCAGAATGGAACGTCTAGGCTTCGTGAGCCCCAGTCTATATCTTTCATTTGACTGATATATATTTCATTTTTCCTTATTTTTTCGATATTATATAGATCTACTAGTAACGATTATTTCCAAAATGTATTGTTAAGGAAGGCTACCCATTATGCTTGTAAATTAACTACATTAATGTAGCCGTTTTCCGTTATTACAAGTGACATTTATTTATCATGATGTCATATTGTTTGTAATGCTGATGTTTTCCACTTCCTTGGGACTTATGCACTGTGTAAATAAAATCTTGAAATCTTCTATAAATACATTTGTATACCCTGAGTTGTGTGCATTTATGTATGGCGTCTTACGCAATCGCCAGACTGATATGAAGATTTTTCAATTTGTTTTTAACGGAACAGAACAGAACAGAACAGAACCTTTATTAATTCGAAACACTTATGGTACAAGAGTATACCAACAATAAGCACATGTATTATTCTTGTGACATGGTGTATAGATGGATGATAACAAACAAAATGTTGAAACGTTGCTTTTCAGTCATTATGATTGAGAATGAAATGTACGGAAAACCTGTATCATGTGTATTAAACAACCGGTTTATAAAAGTAGATGGCTTAACTTGGTTGTATTGCATGCATATATGTTTTATTTCTAATCAAGAATATCGGTTGCTTAAGACAGACGAAGGCTTAATTCAGGTGGCCACTAGCACCGGTTCAAATATTATTTTCAGCTATCGTTGAAAAGTGGCATAGTTTTAAAATATTAGGATATTCGTACTCTGTTTTGGGGTTGTACATGACAGATGACGTCATTCCTTTCGTTCAGCATCATATCTGATTTGGATCTGACAAAGGATTTACAGTCATTGTAAGTTTTATACTGTATTTAACGTGAAGTGGCACTAAGACAGAGATTGTCTATCTGTCTTTAGATTTCATTAACGTCATATGTGTGTATCTAATACGTTCACTAACCGCATTTAGCTGCCTGACGCCTGTTACACGTTTGTATTTTCAAGCCAACAGAATAGGTCATACAATATTTTTTATGGAAAGTTGAAACTTGATTTTCTCATAGTTAGGGGATTTACTCTACTGTGCGTAGATTTAGTAGCTGTTGGGGAGTGATGTGAAGATTACAGTATTTTATCTTTTGAACATTTTTTATGATGTTTCTTTTTTTTTTGGTTTCAGAATTATTCGCTTTGTACTGAGAAATAGTTTGAGCGAGTAGGGCGTCTGGCTCATACCCGTATGCCATCGGTTCGAACTGACTGCGATTTTCACAATCCTTTCTTTTACCGGTTTTAACTACAGGAGTTGCAAACTCCCCGCAGCGGTTACTTCCCCATTACAGTATACAGTAGCTCACCCAATCAAATCGCTGTGAGGAGTTTGCGAAAGTTGCACAAGTTTCAGTGTGCTGTTGAAGTAAACTAAACATAAACTAAATCTATCTTGGAGTTGGTGAAGTTACATGCACTCTTTCCAGAAGCCGAGTTTAAAGTTTCTTTTAAATATTCCACACGAAACATTCAAACCATAATTTCTGTACAAATTATAAGGGATATAAACTGTCTTGAGGGTTAAATTATTGGCAAACGCCTATCCTGCTGAACTTTACTCATCTTCCATTTTTTCGACGGTGGGAGTTCATCAAAGATGTCCCTGTTGAAATAGCAAACCGTGACTGGGTTGCATTGATGTTTCATGGTTATCTTCGCTGCGCTTCTCATAGATACAGAGATCCTAGTCTCCAGCAGGGCTAGTTTGCGTTAAATGCAAACATTTAACACTGAACTTTGTACTAGCCTAACTCCTTTTGCATTTGAGTTTTTCAAAGTCCAGAGATGTTTATGTATGTGTAATGTGTTTGTATGCATTTAATTTCCTTGAGGTGTAATTAAAGACTTGTTAAAGTAGAAAACATTTCAGCGCTTAGTGGATTTAATGGTATTTAACTAGTTCACCCTGTAAGTGATAACTTTGCACCTCAGACGTGTGGCTAGGGTTGCATGTCTGTGAAAATATCTCTGTAAACAGATACTAAGTATGTTTGTAAGGAGATGTGAAATGCAATGAAATTCAAGTCTGACCTTTGATCAAACACATTTTTAAGCGAGGCTCATTTTTTTCAGGTATAACGCAATTAATACAAGTGTTTCGAACATGATATTAGTTCATGAAAGGTATCTATCATTCGTATAGTAGGACCTCATTCATTATTATATTCATTAGTAATAAAGTCATTAAAATGCTGCGGTCATTATAATTTGTTTTGATTGTCATGTTCGACAAAACTGATATAAGCGTTGCTTATTACAATATACAATATATATCCTTAAATCACATTTAGAAAGAATGAACTTAGAGGAAGAAAAGCCCTTTTGACAACATAATTGCAGTACAGCTATATTGTCAATAAATGCTGGCTTTCTTGCTGGAATGTAGAAAGAAAAATATATTTCTGTACTAACTGTCAAATGCAAATGTATCCAACAGTTTGATTGGTTATTTGTACAGGTACTGTACTATAATATGATAGGTCAATTGAACTTTTAACTTCCTTATTAACTAACTGTACAAAATGACAGTCAATTCGTTTTGCACTAATTGATAATTTCTGTTTGCCATTTTTCTTTTTGACATTTATGCAATATTATGTTATTTTGTTTTGACAGGCGATATAATATTTCACAGTGTGTTATCTATCGCAGCTGAAATATGCAATCTTGCATAATATATGATGAAGAAGTGTCAATTCCTGCTGTTTAATGAACATGTTTTGAACAATTGAGGTACTGTTCCTGCCAGCTTGATGCACTTATTGTAAAATTTCTGTTTCGCTTGAGTAGCTATACCAGTACTGAGACATAAAGTGCTTGCACTATTTACGATACTGCAGTTTATTTTAGCTTAAATGTATATTCAAGTCTCTTTCAGGTCAGCTTCGAGTAAAAAGGTGTCGCATGGGTTTCGAACCCGCCAGCGCTGAGATTATGCCGACAAGTTTCTTTTTCCTTGAACAAATAAGCTGAAATAAGTGTTAATAAAATTTCTTCACTTCTGTCGTTCTTCTGTCTGTCTGTGTTTTTAATCATTAACAGACATAGTCGTACGGTTACATAGATATATCCGAATCGGTAAAGTTCTATGACTTACCATTGAAATGCTTTGCCCATTAGCGGGAGGGGCACCGGTATATATCTATGCCGCATTCACTTAGAATATGTACGTCTGGTGCTGTAGTTTCCCCTTTAGACTCGCTACCTTTAGGGTTCTTGACATAATCCATCAGTTAGCAGCTAAGTACTTCCATGGTTCTTACGTGCGGTATATTGCATTCAGAGAACATATCGTGAAGAGAAGGCAGCTGCTCAAATTGTTTACATGTTGTAGAAAATGTCTGACCTGCAGATAATTTTCCTTCTGTTTGTGAAGTCATTTATAATTTGATAGTAAGCTTACCATCTCCAGAGCCCAACACTAAACATAAGTCAATTTAAATATCATTGACACGGTAATTAGACTTTTTCTCAACTTCCCTTCTCCTGGATATTCGGCAATGTGTCAATGTTGCGCTGTCTCCGCCACCGTGTAGTGAGCACTTAAGGCGATAAGTTATGACAGTGGTTATATAAATCTCTATAGTTTACCAGCCGAGAAAGGAATGTTTGCATGTCGTGCCGGACTCCCCGGAGGTACCACAGAACGTCGTTCCCGCCCACCTAAATTGATGGCAGCTTGATTACTTCGCAGACGACTCGAACAAGTTTTGAATGTCAGCAGATAATTTTAACATATTCTTTTATTTACGATGTTGCATCAGAAATATAGAATGTTGATACAAGTATACATAGCAAGTCGTCAAAACACCGGCTGGTAACAAGGGCAACTGTCAGACCCGGGTTAAATCCTCAAACAGACCACTTGCGTCAAACACCCGCGGTTCTTGATTTACGTAGCAGACGACAAAACACCGACTATCACAGTATCTGGAAACTGTTGTGCATTGTTGCAAAATAAAGACCTCATAGTTGTGTGTGCCTGATTGGTATAAACCAACGCCCATTTACTAACCTAAATGGCCCGGGTTAGATCCTCCAGTCAGACAATTTGAGATGTGGCGTCGGACAAGACAACCAAAGTACATGTGCCGGAAAGAGTCCAGTAGCCGGTAAATTCATATGCTGGTCTTCACTCTGATATGTGGCCGATTCCATCATAGGTGTATCCTAGAGCGATTGATATAAGTTAGAGTCTGTATAAACTGTCGAAAAGATATGAAAAACAACAAAAGATTAAAATCTACAAGAAAAAAATCAACATTTATTTATGGCTCTACAAATAAAAAGTTGTGTTTGTCTTTGGTCCTTGAAAGAAGTCCGACAGGACCTCCTCATAACCATTTCTGTACAAAGTAGAGTATGTAAAATGTGCATTTGTTTTGACAAAGAAATGAAATTGTAATTTGTTTACATTTCAGTGAGAAAACAAAGCTACTGAACGCGATGATCTAAAGGAGAGGGGGTTTTGTCTATAGACGGATTAAAATAAAAAAATACAAGTAAAACCGATTAACCACAATGCACGAAACGTTAAACGCAGTCTTATCCCGGAAACTTAAATGATTAAATACAAACAAGCCATGTCAAATGCGCAAAATAAGGTACAAAAGTAGGTGTCCGTCGATAAGAGCCCGGATGACTGTCGTCGTCGTGTACTTCTTGGCAGAGAGCGGCTCACCGGGTTGGCGTCTAATTTCAATGGCGTGCCATACCCGTGAATGAAGCGTCAGTGTCATTTTCGAGGAGCAGCCCGCTAGGGGGTAGTCTTTGTACTCAGAAGGAACATTAAAATAATTAAAAAAGTAATTCCTGAACACTTAGAAAGACAACCAGGAAAAAATTGTGCAAATAAATGCACTTGTTTGTTAATGTGTACATTTTGTTTGCGTGTTTTACGAAATGTATTAAATTGTGAGTTCATATAAACCCCTTGGTTAAAGTCAAACTCCGAATGAAGACCACTCTGTGAATAAAAACCAGCAGGTAGAGAGCAGTGTGCTTTTCATTTTTGTACCAAAAAAGTCACCGTCATTGAAGACCATCTGACGAGGAACTGGTTGGGCGTTCCCCCCCCAACCCGAGGCCCCCCCCCCCAGGCCCCTCAGCCTCGAGGTCCCGGCCCGCCCCCGGGCCCCCCCCCCCCCCACCCACCCCCCACCACCACTAAAAAATTGCCTTTCACTCTTCGAGGTTGATTCCATCTGGAGTGAATCTAGAGAGCGATTGATATAATTTGGAAGAACCAATTTCGCAGTCTATATTTAAATCCGTATAAACTAATACGGGGGGAGCATTAGACATATGGTATTTGAGAACATGATTGAATTCGAATTCTGGTGAATTTTTAAAACTGTCCAATCTTTTTTAATAAACAAAACAATTTATGACCATGAATAAGAGAATTACATGTCATAGAATTTCGGCATTCTATTTTTATCAAGGACTTGTCAGCTTATACATATTTCTTGCTGTTCAATACATTATACATAATAGTAATCGGTTGACATAACATTTTGTATCATATTTCAATGAAGATTTCACCGCCCAATTCACAGGTGTTTCACAAAAGTGCAACTGTAATTTTGCAGATATATTTCATTATCTACATTATGTCTTTATTTGACTGTCAAAATAAGTAACTGGAATACATCCTGTCGTTAGCTTAGTTTATTGTATACTTATCTATATTACATAGATTGAGAACAAGTTCTTGCAACTTATATTCACTACTCTTGAAGGCTGCTTCTTGGAGGTCTAACTATGGTGCGGAAGAGATTTGAAGGTCGCAGTCAAATGCCGCAGCCAGGATTCGAACCTGTGACATCCGCGATACGAGTCCGACGCTCTACCCCTACACCACGGCATCTCCATCGCAAAGGGGCAGTCATAGTTTCTATGGTATGGTATCGGTAGTACAGGTATATGGCAGTATAAACTTGCACTTCGCACTGTTATTTCTTGTAATAATGACAAGCAAGTTATGTTATCCGTTTACAATATGTCTTCACATGCACATTGTATTATGTTTCCTTGTATTTCATTAATTTATCAAAAATCTATCTTCGAAAAATAATCGTCTCTCTTTAGCGACTTTTATTACATTCTTTTGCATTTTGACAAATGAAATCAGCCTGTCAAAGATCGCTACTGATTCAACATTATTCTAGCCGTCATAACTAAAATTTACATCAGAAAAAAATGCAACGTGCATTGAAAACACAATGGACGATTAAACTTTTATGTATGTAAACCCGTCGAACTTCTATTACGAGAAACGATAACAATCACTCCCCAGACGATGACATTATGTATGAATATGTGCTGATTATGTTGTCAATATATTTTCTGATAACATGTCCTCAAATAAAAAGGGATTTAAATGCAATAATTCAACCAAGGGAGGTGAACAATAAATAATTTGCAAAACGATGCGGTCTAGAATTTCTATTAAAAAGACATTTTCAACTGAATGTGAGCAATTAGAAATACAGTATAAGTTGAACGTTGGAAGACGGGTCACATATTTGGACAGATAATAGGTAATCCTACCATCTCTCGGAGAAAATATTCTCTTTATTCTTTGATTTAAAAATAGATGAATTGGATAATTTAACTGTTAAGTCATCATTAAAAGCTATTTCGAATTTACTTCTTAATCCTAAACTGTTTGAATAATAGTTTTGTAACCAGTGTCGATCATGACCAGACTGGAACTTTTCCTTGCTCCACTCAGCCTCTGTGCTATATGTTTTCACCTCTCGCACCACACATATGAAAAACAGAAGAAAAAAAACTACAGTTTGAAAAGAAATTTCAAATGTTTTCATACAGAAAACTTATGAGACACATTTTTTATCAAGTTTTATAAGAGTGTTTTAATATCATATTGATTAACACGAAACTGAGTCGAGCACTGAACAAAATATAAAGGGCTTGAACATCCGCGTCGTCTAAAATAAGTTGTCCAGGTAACTAGAATTTGTATTGAATAACCCTACTTCTGCCGAAATTGAAAGACGGACAAGTATGTTTTAGAAATGTTGGAGGTTGGCTGTAAACACATATTTTAACAAATATAAAGATCGCATAAAAATGAGTTTTTAGGGTGTTTTACCTTTATAACTCAAATACCAACAAGATATTTGACACGGGCAGAAGATCATATCCCAAAACCAATGGGTCTAAGACTGTTAAATGTTTGTTAAAACTTAAGCCTGGTTGGGCCCTACAACTGTGTGTCATACTTGAATCATGCCAGGGCAGCATATCCGTCCCATACCTTGTATGTTTGTAACTTTGTCGAACTTTACTGTTCTATGTATGCTCTTCTATACCAATATATTTATTTGCATGTGTTCTCATAGCCTTGAAGAGAGAGGCAATGTTGAATCAATATGCTTTGTCTAAGGACACGACAAACGTGGACCCTGCGTCCCTGAGCACGGTTTTACAAGTATTTATATACATATCAATCTATAACATTTCAATTTCATGCATTTAATGATATACATTCATCCATCTTGAAGTTAATTTATTAATTACAATATCTATGCATCAATAGATTTTTATGAAAATACTTTGATAAGTGAAATCTGACGATGAAAGTTTCTTTGTACTCTCTTATCTACAGGTTATGCAGCCATAAATTTTATTTCATTCACGAGACACAAGTAAAACCGCAGCGTATTAATCACTTTCATTATAACCTACGGTTTAAAAAGATTTTCTCATTTTTTTTTTATGAATGATCAATTATAAAAATGAAAATTGAAATGTTATCAATTTTAAGTGCACATAAAGGGGGGTTTTATGCCAGCAAATCATAGACAGGAAAGTAATAAGTCAAGCAGACCATGATAAAAGTCACAAATTGAAAGTAATGTTGTTAACAGGCTATAAAACGCTACATTTACCGGCGTGTCTGACTGTGCCTTTGGTGACGGTAACTACGAAACAAAGCAACCTCGCCATCAGTTTTCATTTATCTAAGTATTTTGATAAATATCGATTAAAAGATAAAAGGGGCCAAGCAATGCAATGTAGGATTTTGAACATTTTTAGCTGAGAAAAATGTTATTGCTAGCTCTGCAGAGGACATACGTGTTCCATGCTACTTGCATTATTATCATTTTTTTGCCTTGTGCAATACTTGAGATAAGCACGTGCTGTCTTTTTCATCCATGTTCTTTATATCAGCGGACTTTTGAACACTCTGGTTGACATTTTTTTCTTTTCTTTTGAAAATATTTTTTCTAATTTTTAAAACAAATGTAACAAGCTCCTCAACTTTAGCAGACGACAAAAAACGAAATGTAAATATTTCTTAAAACAAGTTGACTCATAGGGGATTGTTGACAACTGTAATATCAAGTCTAAATTACCAGATTTCTCAACAAACAAACACTGATAAGGGCCAACATGATCACTATTCAATCACTTTTAAAAATTCGCGAACAAGAAATTTATCAACAGAGTGACGTGAATGCAACAATTAACGACAGAACGCGGGTTTTCTTGTTATATTTCATTTGAACTTTGCTTTAGTTTGATATACTAGCGTGGTGATTATAATGTTAACACTCAATTGAATAAAGTTTATGAGTTTTTACGAATGTATTGTTCAGCTTAAATAACCTATTGAATTTAAATTGCAGTGAGTCACCCATCCTTATGTTATAATAGGTGCATAATAATTGCACGTATGTGTTACCCGTTTGCTTTGAATGGTGCAAAGCAAAATGTGGGAAAGTGCGTATGAATACCGGTATATGACGAACTAGACACACCTAGCGTTCTTGAACAAATAAATATACGTGCGCTTGTTTAAATCCTGAACGAGTTTTTATTTAAATATACTGCATGTTGCTTGTTCTCTAATTGACTGCTTAATTAGCGTGTCACTGTCCCTTACTTACCAAATGCCCCTGCCCCCCATCCCCCCCCCCGCCCCCTTCTTTGCAATTATCCTAATTGTATCGTATCTTTGTCGTGGAGTCATGCAGGCAGTGACAGCCCTCCTATTTTGCAGCCTAATCGTGGAGTCATGCCGTAATACCCTCCTATTTAGCATTTTTTGGGTGGCGTCGGCGACGTATCATGTACATTGTAGCTACCTGTAGCGTTATCCACCTAATATGCAATTATCTTTGCCGCCTTACAGTAGGACCATCGACCTAACATGGAGTTACCTCCCCGCCTTTTCCCCTTCGTCTAGTTACTTCCCTGCCTGTGTCTCTGTCGTGCCTTCGGTGGCATACTAACTTCTCTATCTTTGCCGTCGACTCTTTCACTACATGCAATCCACTCCTTATTTTATGTTACATGGGCCTACTCCATCATACTTTTCTACTCCTCTTTCATCCTACAGCCCCACCCAAACCCCTCCTCCCTTCCCACCTTCGTCTCTGTTTTTCAGTTTTGAAAACCATCCTTTGTTAAAGGGACACTCCCTATAAATGGTGGCAAACGAAATAGCTTCAAAACATAAATAATAGAATATTTGCAATTACTTTACCTGAAAGTTTAAGCTATACATTCCAGTCAGTATCGGTAAAACACCATTTAAAAATATATTGCGGTACCGTAAACCGTTCAATACTCTATGTTATGTTGTTGTTGTACAATAAAAGGGTGGATGCGATTTATTACAGAAGGCCTAAGTGGTGGTTATTTGTGCTAAACTGGAACATTTTTCGATATATGTTGTTCTTTGAAATGTATTTATTTATCATTTTGCGTTCATTGAACACATCATGTATGTTTCGACGAAATAATCTGCTAGATGTAGGGATAGTCCCTTTAAAGAGAAGTTGCCTCGCATTCACCTCATTTACTCTTTAAGTTTCATTTAAAGTAAAATAAACATACATGTACACCTATCAATTTAAATCCACAAGTGAAGCTACTTGTATTTTCGTGCAGATGTTTTGTTGATTGAGTGGACACGTTAGGAAGTAATCAGTTACAAGTAAAACCGATCAGTATTGACCTATTAATCGATGAAATATGTGATTTATCGTACTGCAGGTCTTTACGACACACCTTAGATGAAGGCTTTGGTGAAGAAAAGCAGCTAAAATATTAACGTAAGTTTGTTTGATACTGATTAATAGTTTTTAATGAAGATATATAGTAATTCCAAGCTCTCGACATGCGAAACGTATTAATTTGTGACCACGTGCAATGCTGGTTCTGAGGCTTATTGATTTATCTATCTGTATTTCTAAAGGCTAAGAATATAACAGAATGGAACAAATACAGAAATCGGCTATAAAGATTTTTTCCAGTGCGTTAAAACTACTGAACCAAAATCAATGCAGTTTCCCAATGGTGAAATTACATTACTTTCTTGAAAGTCAAGTATGTTCAGAAGGTATCAACCAAGCCAGTGACTTATCAGGATATTGAACACGTTTTTCTTAATAATCACATCATGAACATTTTACATAATAATACGATGCCTTTGCACGAGGAAATAGAAGGTCACAGAAATCTGCTGTGAGTTCTATTGAAGACTGGTGCTCATTGTTTGCTCTTCATCGTTTCACATCTAACGACGAATCGTTTCACTACTTACTTCAGGGGTAGGCCTAAGTCTGAAATGTTGATTTGTACAGTTTTGACAAGAGAAGCAACCTTCTGCTGCAGACGTCTTAAACAAGCTGTATCTGGCTAGAGAACAACACAACTAAATTTGTAAAAATAAATAATGTAATATGTATACAAGTATGTACATCTTACTTGCGACACACATCTGTGACCTGCTGTTTGAGGCTAATCGAGTTATAAAATTATTCCGCAAGTCTAATGTGGCGCTAATCGACTGTAAAAATCAACATTTACATATGAGGTTGATAACGTATTTCTCCACCTCTTCTGTACCCCGGGGTGACATTTTCTAAGCTACGGTGTTAATGTATTCATTCGTATGTTTATTTTACCTTATTGCCTATCTCCGTGGAAAGGTGATGATTTAAACGGGTCATAATCGTATGCAGTAACTTTTGATCATTTACTAGATAGTGAAAGTGAAATATTATCATTTACTAGATACTAAAAGTGAAATTTATTTATAAGCATAATTATCAACTACAAATAAACACACATTTCACTTAAATACTTTCGTCAAAATAAGTTTTTGCTGCGGCTTTTGGTTAACTCTCACCACCTTATTGGGAATATTAGTTCGATGACAACAATCGGAGAATATAAATGCGAGTGAAAAAAACAACAACAGAGGCTTCTTTGATTTTTCTTAGAATTATCTTAATCAACTAAGTCTTCTTTCCGAATTTCGAAAATATCAGCTTTGCCATTGAATCACTATACAAGTGGCATTATCATCTATCATGGTATAACAAACACTATAGTATACCTGTCATAAATACTTAATCCTGATTGGCCAATAGTGCTCACGTGCAGGGTCTGCAAAAGTATGCGTAGGTTTTGACCTGCACGGATTTCAAGACGTGATTTCTGTAATATTTAAACCTCTAGATTAGTCTATAATTGTATAGTGTATTGAACGGCTACACGCATATTTATCAATCACAACTGAATCTTAAACAATGCATAGCAATTAAGCACAATTTCCCAGCAAAGATCAAGTCCATTGATTGAATATACATATTGTATTTGCATGAGTCGGTATTCAGGAAGAAATTATACTCGGAAAAGACATTTATTGATGTAAGATAGCTTTTGTGTTTGATGTTATGGTAATTTCCTACATTCTCTAAATGAACGTTATCAGTAGTTTTGTTTTGAAGATAAAAGTCGATGCTTGAAAAAAATGAATACCTGAGGTTATATTTTCCTCGTTCGTCCAAAAAGATTGTGTCTAATAAAAAAAGTAAAAAAAAATATACTTTGTTTGCTTCAACATTGTTCAAATCAATAGGATCTGCGAAAATCGTGGAAACAATGATTCATAAATTGGCATATAAATTTCTTTGCCACAATTTCTGAAAAGCTTGGTTCATATAATAAATAAACGATGTGTTCTATTTTGTCCTGTTCTTATTTCTTTATTTCAAAGAATAATTTGACCGATCAAATTAATGTGGATTAGTGAAAAACAAAGTTCAGCTCTATCGCAACATTCACAAAAGTTTCAGTTTTTTTTAAACATTTAATGTATCCTATGACAGCGTTCATATTTCTTGTAGAGGTTATGACACTTGTTCGTGGAACGTGACAGGGACATTTTTTAAATATTTCATAAATTCGTAGCTCGCATATCACACTTAGTACTTTTGCAATACTTTACAACTGTGACATTTAAAGATATTACTTATTAATTTGCGCTTTAGTATGAAATACGCGTATTTTTCATGTGGGAACGGACTAGTATTACAAAATGTCAAGCTCGCCGAATGTAGCATATTTGTTGGCTCACCTGTGAAGTAAATGCTTTTGTTTTATTTCAAATGATCATACCTTTGTAAAATATCATATTTTTTATTTGCTTTACTATTGGTAGCTGGAAAGAATGTGGGTTAAAACTATTTAATAAAGTGCTAAATGCACGTGAAACAATTTAGACCGGCCTTTGTTTCAGCCAGGGGGCACAACGGTTTGGATTAAATAACTATTCATTACTTCTCAACCTAAACACCGTTTTTCTTTGTTTCATTTTTCAGTTTTCGAATCAACCAGGAAATATGTCTCTTACGTACAATCATGTTAATTTCAGGGGGATCAAAAGTTGCTCACTCCAGCTAATTGACACACCAAACAATTTAGAAAATACAAATGTTTGTTTGATTGAAAATTAGATTATCTTTGAGGTGAATTTCAGCAATGAAGACGAACAATAATAAGTATGTTGCTTATTCATATGGTTAATCAAAAATTAGTTTATCAAATATAATAATCTCACTTTTTTATTTGTTTACAATATGATCAGCCACAACGTCATTCTACGACACACGATTCTTCCCGGACAGCAAACTTCTAACCCTGAACACCGAACCTCTAACCCAGTCAATGTACTGCTGCAACGTAGCAAAAGCAACACAATTAAAACTTATATGGGAATATCACTCGACCTTTCCTGTGTTTTTTCGATGCTCCGTATAAAGGATTAAACCGTTATCTGCTAAAAGCAACTATTTTGTTTTTAACCAATATCCATGCATCCAGACTGTGGGCTAATCGGACTAAGGAAGTTGAATATTCGGGGGTCTTTTCTAGCTGCTCTTTTCGTTCACAAATACTGTGTAGATCTGATTGCTATCCGGGAACGATATTATCAGCATAATATAAATGTATCTCCGGTATTATGTTTGACAACAAGCGGTGGCTGGTATCTTGTTTGGCATTCTTTTACAACATTAGTCTGAAATATAGGCATGCACATTAAAACTTAAACGCAAAGATACATGCAGATATACTGAACAACTACGCATCAATCAGATTCGAGGCTATCGTAGTGGACATTTATGATTAACCAGCATATTATAATTAATATTCTAATCATATAGTTAGTTTATGATGACCCAGACGTGTTTTGGATGCTTTTGGTCAACTCAAGTGTCACTTTACTTATTTGTTATGTATAAAATTTATCCCTGACCGCCCGTTCAACTGGGCAGTAAATTATAAATGTGACATGTTTATTGCTCAGATGATGCGGGTTATTACTCATAATTATATATCAACACTTCTCCACCCAATCCGTGTCATACAGCTAACCGATATTCTTCGTAAACCTTCACCGACTTATTTATTTTTTAAATTGGGAGGGGGGCGGGGGGACGGTGCCTATAGCTCGTTTATTTTCGGACATTTTCCATGTATGATATCTTTAAAAACATCGATGAGTCTTTTTTCAAAGCAGAGGGATCATATAGCGAAGTAATGGAATTAAATTGGATACCTTTTTCTACAGACTTTCTCTCGAATTTTACATACGCTCCAAATTATGCAGGAAAGAATTGTAAGCGTAATTTAAAAGTACCTACTAATGTATAATCTAACACTGGAAAGCTTGCTGCCGTCAGTCTGATGGTAAGCCCCGCCCTACAGACACTTTGACAGAAAACTTTTTTAGTTTGAGTTGTGTTGCTCTTTTTTAACGGCCACTTTCATACAAAATATATATTTTACAATTGCGTAGACAAAAAGAAACAAAACACGGCAAACGTGCGTAGCCTGGTCAAATCTGGTAAGAAACGACGTCAACACGGAAACGAAGGTGAAAACAGAAGTGCTCTTCTCCAAATTTATTATTTCTTTCAACATACCATTCCAATGTCATCTAGACAGTGTTGTTTTTATAATGTATGCTCCTGGTAGACTTATTTTTAATTCCGACCTTTAAATCAGAATAAATTTGCACTTCGTATATATTAGTCATAAAAATGTCGTAATTGCATGAAAATATGCACATTTCCTATTATAATGGATTATTTTCTTATGTGAGTTGATAGTCATTGCATATTAACCTTCTTTAGTCACGCAACATGCAAAGTTAATGTTTGGATTTCGAAAGCATGCACAATGTTTATGCAAAACTTAAACACGTTACAACAATTTAGATAAGTATTTATTCAGACGACAGTTTATTTGTAGTACATTCAGTTTTTTCTGTTGTCATGCTTTTCTGTATTGGTTTGTACAATGTAAATATTTCTTTTCACCTATGGCTGTTCGTTAGGCTTGTTCATTAGAGCAGACACCGTCGTTCGTGATAATATCGGATAAGCATGTTAGAAAAACGTCTAAATAATTATTCACTTGTCGCCTTTCTTCTTTTTGATTGTTTTCTAATTTTATATATAACATTATAACATAAGATATAACTGATGTTCAGCCCTCCGCTATCAAACGTGCCGCATATTCTACAGCTTTATAAGATCTGTAGATATGATACAACTTCTACCAGAATCGCTGTCTGTTAAAGCGTCTTCTAGTTAGAAATAAAAAACATATTTGGAAGTGTTGGTCATACTGAAACGTACATGTAATCTTATCATCTTATCTCATCTTTCAATGCTGTCACACCTCCCTTTCGACTATGATGGACAGGGGTGTGTGCCATAAAATTAGTGAGAGACAAGACAGATTATTCCTTTAAACAGGATTTTAACCTTTATTTATTTATTTATTTATTTATTTATTTATCTATTTAGTCTCTTCAGTTATATACAAAGTTAGCAGTTCATCTGATATACAAGTGTCATAGCTAGCCAACAGTCCGTGTTGTCGATAATATCTGCATACACTCGTCAATTTGGTCATTGGGGTCAGCAATAAACCGTCTGGGGAGACGCTGACCTTTCTAAACCCTATAAACAAACAATTTGTTCATTGGTAAAATATGACTGTACGAATAAGTAGTACTTACGTCCTTTCTGTCGTCATTATCTGAATATTTGTCCATTATTCCGGTTACAATTGGCCGCTTGTCTGTTTTAGACACCTGTCCAGTCTGTCGCAGATGTTATGACGTACGTTTGAAGTTGCCTGTGTACATCATACAGGAACCTTTCTGGCAACTTTTCTCTGATTAAACAGATGTTTGACTATCCAATAAGTACTTTAACGACAAAATCTAAATAAAAAAGTATTAATAAAAGAAATACCTTTGTTTTAAGTCCAATTTTGGCTCTGGTTTCTACAAAACTACACAGCCTAATCAAAAAGAAATCACCATCACTATATAGTGTAAACACCCGTGTTGAAATCACCATCACTATATAGTGTAAACATCCGTGTTGAAATCACCATCACTATATAGTGTAAACATCCGTGCTGAAATCACCATCACTATATAGTGTAAACATCCGTGTTGATGTAACGAGCCTTAATTTGTTTATAGAATGCACAAAAAGTCGCAAAAAGCCCTTGTATAAATATACGAAATTCAAGGTTATATCATATTTCTTTAATTAATGCTTTTTTATTTTCATTTTTGACGTTGATGTACTTTGTTGATCGTTAGACATCTATTTTATCAAACAAAAGCTGCCAGAAAACATATTCTTCAAACTTCACATAGAGTAACGTACGCATGCAACTTCAAATGTACGTCCTAACATAGTCCTTTATATGCAATTAATGCCCTGTAACACCGGATACAGCTACTTTCGAATACAGCACCCCGATGAGCTGTATTCGGTGCGCATTAACGAATACAGCTCCCCTAAACAAATGGGAGCTGTATTCGGGGTTCTTGTACCTTTTTTTCGAATAGAGCTCCTCAGTGACCCGATGCAACATAGACGTGTATTTAAGGCGTATCATTGCGGCACAGAATTTATTATAGAATAATAATGATCCATCCCGCTAATCAGGATGCAGTACTTAGCCCAGGGATGTTTAGCTTTTTGTCCGTCCGTGTTTGACGGGCGGTTGAAGGAAACTTAGAGGTTTAATTACTTTTTTGTTGGTATTGAAGAATTGATTTCTTTCAACCAGTAAACCTACATTTTTTCATACATGACTGTTGCACATAAGACGGCAGTTTAAGTGGTTTTGTACTTCATTTCATAAATAAATTGTTGACGGAATGAAGCACATTCACACCAGGGTGTAAGGCCCAACAGACGGACTGATAAGACAACATACAGGGTAGGACAACAGACATATGTTCGGACAGATGGACCTAGCTTTCGAACTACAATTTGGACATTGACTTAAAAGTTTTCGGAACGGCCAAAATTCTTCCTTAAGTGGAGACATAAGTTCATTTGACCAAAAGACATATCTTCTGTTATTTAATCCGTTTTATCATCCGTTTGATCAAAAATAGGGAGCTTTATTCGAATGTGCATATGCTTTGGTTCAAATACAGCTCCGCTACACCAAGTGAGCTGTATTCGTTAATGTGCACCGATTACAGCTCCCCGGGGAGCTGTTTTCGAAAGGAGTTGTATCCGTTGTTACAATGCCCATTGGAAATGAAGGCAAACGGATATATTCGAGAAAAACGTGAGAAATGCAAGACATACGTACCATGTGTATATGCTGTTTTGTCTGTAAAATGACATCTGATCTTTAAGGTATGGATTCATCTTAACAACAGCTAATATAGAAATGTAATATAGGAGTATTTTTTTCACTTTTTCAGTCTAAAAAGGAATCATAGGTGTTTGATATAATGTATACAATATTCCATTAGCATGCTTACTATTTAGCTAATGAATTTTTCGCCCACAAGGAAGAGAGAACAACACAGGATAGGTTGTAATTCAATCATATCATGTGAAGATAGTGTACATTTGCTTTGCTATCAGAAAATTCAATTTGATAATGGAAAATACTCTCTACTAGCTGGTACAGACAGCTCTGTGTAGCCACACGAGGTCAAGTGGCTTTATGAGCGTGACGTCTACATTATTTTTAACAAACATTTTGATACCTTTCGAGGTTATGATATAACACACAAAACATTAAAAAGTAATAGGTCAGATATAAATTTACAAAATACCTCTTACACTGTCGGCTATCATTACATTCTTACTGAACGCATTGACAGCGATAGTTCATTTAGTTCGCCTGTGGTTCAGTGCCACTAGATCTTGTACCCCCTCCGCTGAACCAAACTGCAAGGCCATGATAAATTCCGTACCACTGGTAGGTACAACGGTCTGCAGCCATAGTTAATATTTAGCTAATTATTCGAAAGAAAGAATTTTTCCGACGGTTTAATGTTTCGCCTTTATGTCTTTTTCTTAATCACATGCTTTTAACAAGTTATGATTACGAAAACTTGAATAACCTAAGTTTGATGTCATTTGCATATAGTACTTTACTTAAACGTTTCATATAGTATGCAACTGACCTATCTAAGCAATAAATTTTCTATTCTCTTGAGATTTCTCATCATAAATAATGATGTAATACACTTTATTTTATTTCAAAGGCAAAATACACATGCTAAGTACAATGAAATAGCAGACATTAAACGAATTATTGGGTCAAATATGTGGCGCGTTTGTTTGAAAACTTCAAAGAATTCTCTCAAAGGCTTTTCAAAATTATATGATCATTACCTTGCTGTTGTACACAGGTGGCTTCCAGCATTTCAGAATTACATCGCTGTAATAGAGAATAAGTATGAATTTTATTACACAACACTTTTGTATGCATTTCAAACTGCTCAGCCCCACCATATTACTGTTGTAATAAATATACGTATTATTCTTTTTATTTACAATTTGTGAAATTTCTCGCTCAAATAATTCGTACTTTTTTCACTTCCCGACGACACATGTGGTCGATGTAAAAAGAATATTATGTTATATACACCTATCAAATTTATTACATTGAATCATAACTTCCGATCAAAGGAAATCATTTCGATATCAACTTTATTTGATGGAGAAAGTAGATAAAAAATGAGGTTAAGTATGGCTGGCTGTATGTTTCAAGGAATTCGGTCAGTAGAACAGAAACTGTCGCAAACAGTATGATATCGTGTGTTAGTAACAGAGCATCAAGATGACCAACGCCCCAATGTTAGTTAGTTTAGGTATTTTTGGGATAATGCAAACTGGATAAACACCTCTGACATGCACATAGTATAGCAACGAAAAATGTGACCTCGTTTTGAGGTCTTATCTCTTAGACCATTACTTATTCTTGTAATTGTTGAGCAAAACCGAAACTCCGATCCTTGCAGCGTTACTATAAACGATCAAGAATCTGTTATTAGTCACAAAAATTGAATTGTGTAAGACGTTTCATCATTTTTAGAGTTTCGAAAGTCAAGAACTCGCGTATTAATATCAAAAGTTCTATATAAAACAAGTAGAAAAGTTGCTGCGGATCGCAGCAAAGAAGATAGCGTTGCCCAAGGAAAGATAGCTTGAAAAGGGGAACAAACACGATTTTGAGACTCTATAAAATGTGGCTTCTAGAGTGTTTACAAAGTTCTTCTTTAATTTGACTGTGTGACCTAGTTTCTATATAACTCCAGATGATCCAGATTCAAACTTGACCTAGAAATCATTGAGACAAACATTTTGACCAATTTACATGATGGTAGTCTCTAGAATGTTTTCATGGTCGACAGTCATCCTTTGTATCAGGTGAGCTAATACTGAGACAAGAATAAATGCCAGAAGTCTTGTCAGAAGTTCAAAATGTTTTGCAATAACAATATAATCACATGCATACTCTTAATATACTTTACAACTTTAATACAGGGGCCGATTGATTAAAACCAAGGAATAGAAAGAGGCATTTAATTTTCAAATTACACTGAGTCTTGCAATTACGACAATATACCCGTCAAATCCCTGGTTGCATTGTTTAGAGTGTTATAATAATTGCTTATGACTACAATAACTGTGCAAAGACATATATACAAAATTTATACAAGTATATTAAGTGGAAGTGTATGTTACCGTTATTGCAAGGAAAATTTCGTGGCATACAGACTGTAATATTTCCCAGAATGGTGTTCTATTTAATCATTTGTTTTACAATATGTCAGAGTTTTTCTACCTAGAGTAATAGAGTAAAATCTAGAAATGTGTGCAAAGGAAAGTTTCCAACGGAAACGGATGCGCTTTGTGCTATACAGTAACATGCAAATATGAAAATGTATAACGACTATCATACAGTTGCACACATGTGTTTCTCTGAAATATTAAGTGCAAATGTGGCCATAATCGAACTTGACCTGTAAAGATGGATATTTACGAATGTAAATTGTATATAGTGGTCATCTGTAGTGAGCATAGGCTATATTCAATGCATTGTTACTGTACTTTCTATGCGAATTTAAAATGTTTAAACATTTTTCCTGACCATCATAATGGGGAGAAACAGTCTCGCAAAGATCGTTATGGCGGGTCTTTGAATTTGGAAAATTTTAATTGTCGGAAATTTCCGCCGATACGAACAAAACAATATAAACAAAGAATACTCAGAACTCGGTAAAACATGAGCAGGCCTACAAATACACACAACTAAATCCATTCGGTGAACAAACATTGAATTTTATAGTTTCTATTACAGATGAAAACGTTTCGATACTGCTCTTAGTGCTCAATATTATTACTTCAACAATGAAAAATCTAGTTTGGTTACACATGTACCAAATGCAGATATTTTTAATACCGAAATAATAACGCTATTGTGTGTAAGTCATATCGGCGAACATTTCTAGTACGATCGGCCAGGTCAGGGTTTTACCACATACCTAAATATTTACCGAAATGAACTGTTATTTGCCGAAAAAAAATTGTTTAATATAAAACACGATTATTCATCATTTTTATCATTAAACTATTATGTGCCTTTGTAGCAAATGTAGAATACTGCACTGTTTACCAGTGGAATTTTGTTCAATGTCAGTAACTTCAACGAAGTCTTTTCAGTATCGAAAACGAATGTATTCACTACTACCGATACGGTGATAAATTGATAATTGCCACCACACCAGTGACTTCCAGTTACGTGACCCCAAACATGCGTTGCGCTGAGGTCTTGATATCAAGAATACTGATATTAAATTCTTTCTTCAAACCAAGACATACATACCTATATATTGATATCTACGGGAAGGTATATATTTCCTTAAACGTCAAAAGGCAAACTTTATTCTGCACGTACGAACTGTGCCATGAGCAATGCTTAACAACATCTACATTTGAATAAAATGTGTCATTTAAAGTTTAATGTCTAACCCAATCTGTGAAGGAAGACATTAAAGTTGGAAATATTTGCCGAGGGGAAATGACAAGGGGTGAATCTATTTGAGCAATACAGAGCAAAGGTGTGACCGTATGGTTAGCATCAATAACAACTACAACGATTTTTGAAGGCACATGGTTACTTTATCTAGAACGCTTTCTGACAACACTTTCCTGCAAGAAAATGCATCGGTCAGTTTTGTTTAAAAATTATCATTAATTTCAGTATTCTCTCCGAGCAAATTCAAATTGATCATGTAGTATACAGGCAAATAGAAAGGACTGAAACATTTCTAGAATATATTTGTATGACCGCCACACCTATAACAATGTCTTAACATGAAGACTTAAGTCCGATTACCTGTCCTTTCCAAGGGTGACCTTTTTTTACTCGTTCATACATAAAGGAAGTATTAGTACAATAAGAAGACATTGTCCATTATAAAAATATGACATATTGGTGAGACCCGTACAATATTCCGCAATAAATAATAACAATAGGTCTATATATCAATATTTAGCTATAAACAATGAAAGTTTTTGTATCATCAAAAGGTGAGATGATTACATGCGGTCTTAAAAAGGTCATGACTCAAGAAGATGATGGTCATAGATACTAATGTGATAAAACATCAACAGTAAGGCTATACATGCTCTATTTGGTTATTGTTTGGTTACATTTCATGCTTTTATAATAAGTGCACTGTTTGTGGACTAAAAGAAAGTCAGCTTACCATTGCTGTTATCATATGTTTCTGCTCTCTATGGCAAATATAGGCCATCAATACATTAATTGTCTTCTAAGTTGGGTTTCTTTTTTGGCTATAAGAAAATGATTAAATTCCAGCACCACCACCATCACCATCACTATCATCATCATCATCATCATTGTCATGAGCATCTTCATTGTGATCGTAATACAGAATATGACACAATATGAAAATAAGTAATATAAAATAATACATCATTATCATTATTATTATTATTGTTATTGTTATTGTTGTTGTTGTTGTTATTGTTATTGTTATTGTTATTGTTATTGTTATTGTTATTGTTATTATTGTTATTATTATTAAACAGTCCATGACTAATTTAATTACAGAAAAAGACTACACTGTAAACCATGGGCTATATTACTCATTGTGATTTCGGTTTGCAGTTGAGCGATAATCATTCTTCATTGCAACTTTACTATAGCCGAACAATAAGAAACAATGTTGTGTATGTTTTCTGGCCTCATATTTTAGTTCAGTCCTTAAGTATTAAACACTGATATTGCATTTTAATTGTTCTCACTTACATATTTATTGCTAGGCCGCCATGAAACCCGCAAGACCGCAGTGACGAACTTTAGGCAGCTGTGACTGCATGACACATGATGGACATTGCCACTGTATGTAACCTCGCATAGTTAACCGATTACTTACTTTTAAACAGTTTTACTATTTGACCAGGTGGCTTTCCCTGTTAAGGCTAACTATGAAATATAAATTGGTTCTTGTTCAGGAAGCCTATATTTTGCTATAAAGCAAACATAAGACTACAGCGAAATGAAGATCATCTCGACTAATCATATCGTAAAAAAATTATTGACGACGTTATTTGTAGCTGTTATAACCGTTCACATATTTAGCCGTCACAGTTTTCACTACCCCCACATGTGAAACATCGTAGAGAACGCGATGGATTACGCATCGGAGACGATTCGAACCAATGAAATAATGTGTGCAAATGAACCTGCTAGTTTATACCTGCACGACTGTGTTTATTTAAACAGTATCTTTTCTTAGAAATATTCCAACACATAGTATATGCCTGTATCAGCAACTATTTAAATGTGTGTGAACATATTCCCTAAAGTTATGAATGGTGTTCAACATATTTCCTAATGTTATGAATCGTGTTTAACATAATCCCTAAAAGTTGCAAATATTGTGAAAATATTCCCTAAATTGATATATTCTTTAAAATTTTATGAATTGTTATAGAATGTAAACAGGTTATAATATTTTTTTCTGCATGAAAGTATGTCATTATATAATCAAGGTACGGTTGAAAATTTTTGTATTGGAAAGGGCAGTGGAAATAACAAAACGTTGTGTCATTTATTAAGCACATGTCAGCTTTGTATTTTCTAACCACTTATGACCAGTAACTACACATGTTTTACGTAAAATGTACAAATATGCTAATGTAAATAACACGAGAGAATTATTTCGTGATTTTTTTCAGAACCAATATGACTTCCGATCTCGGACAAGAGCCATGAAACATTTGTATTATGCTACATTATAGCTCATTCACTACTTATGCAAGTTTTCACCCATTTACGAAACATCAAAACAGGTCATTATTACCTCTTTTGACAGTATTATTACGACGTGTGAAGAAGTTTTACCATTTCGGTGTCAATCTCGGAGCCGGGGTACCTCAAGAGGCGATAACACAACAATATTTATTATCATTTAATATTAAGATTAAAACGCATCTTTTATTTATGTTTGACCTAGTTTATTTAGATTTATGGTCATAATATTTGGTGATACTTTTATGACTATATGGTATTTACGACCTCGTTTGCATTTTTCTTTTATCTCCACGTTGGTATTCCAAATCGTTGGTTTCCTGTGTTTAAACCAGTATTTTACTAGTACGTGACTGGACCTTGTCATTCAGTGAAGGGTTTTGTTACTACGATGTATAAAACCTTTAAAACTTGGAATTTACGTTGTGTCTGCAATCGTTCCAATAAATCAAAAACTATTTCGTATGCAGACATCTAAAATGAAGTCTTAACGTTTAATTTTATTATGCGGGCATATATATAGACAAAATACGCACGAAACATCTTTTTCTGGTCTCTGGGGAGTGGGGAGGTCTTGTCTGTATATAGAATCATATGAAAAACCTAGCTTCTAATGATTTCCTACAGCCACCAGCGACTTAACTACTGACTGCCTTGATAACCACAAACTTCCTGAGCAACCAGTGACTTCGCTATAGAATAAGTTATTTCCTTAGCAACCAGTGACCTCCCCTAGGAACAAGTGACTCTCTTAGCAATCGGTGATTTCCTTAGCAATAACGTTAACCCATAGCAACCAGTGACTTCACCTTCTTAGTCCCCTAACAACTTATTCCCCAAGCAATCATTGCACCAGTCACTTCTTTAGCAATCAATAAATTTCCCTTGCAACTAGTGACTTTCTTAGCCTTAGCAACTACTGACTCCGTTTATCAGCAAGTGACTTCATAAGGTAAGTGTACTAAAAATCAGGTGAGCGATATAGGGCCACCATGAACCTCTTGTTTAAGTTGTTACGACAGTGTGTCATGTGCATGTATCATTTCGTGTGCTGTACATTTGTCAATATGTTAATATGTGCATTTTAGTTGTTCTGTAGTCACGACAGTTTGTCCTGTGCGTGTTTCATTCCGTGCTGTACATTTGAAAATACCTTATGTGCGTTCTCTAAATCTTTTCAAAAAGACAAAATGGTTCTCCAGAAACAAAATTATCTCAGCATGAAATAATGTGCCGTGACTACAGAACTTTTCAGAAAGCATACAAAACATATTGTGATCGCTGCACTGCCTACAGAACGACTTTGAAATGTACATAATATATTGACAAATGTACAGCTTGAAATGATACATGCATAGGACAAACTGTCTTTACCACAGAACTTTAGAAATGTACAGAATATAATGTTATTGCACAGAACATTGCGGATTACCCATTGTACAATTCTATCCGTATTTTCCCCGTAAACTGGATTTTCATTTGGTCAAATTGATAAAAAGTGTTGGAAAAATAATCTTCGTATTTTATTTCTGAGAAACCAAACTTAAACGTTAAACTTCATGTGAGTTATTGCGATTTCTTAATTCTGTTTTGATCAAACCTGTTTCTAACAAATTTTCAGAATTTATTTATAGCGAACATGTTTATTGATAAAACTGCAAGAAGCGTTGGCGCAGAGCCATCTTTGATTTTGAAGGGCGCGGAAAGAAAACAGCTACTCAAAATAGTGTGCCAATGACCTTTGCTCAATTCAGAATATAGATTGATGATAATTTGATATAGGATTTGTTTAGATGTAATAACAAAACCAATCCGAATATATATACATGGACATTTGCTGTAAGGGTTGCGTTCTGTGACCACCTTGTTTCTAATACTTTGTTTACCAACTAATCTTGTTAAAAAATCATATTTCAGTTTTATAGCCTTAGTATATTTTTATACTAAAGTTTTCTAATCATTTAAGATGTTTGCTTATAATCAAAAACATTATGAGCTTAGCAATAACATAATTATGCTTGAGGGCGGTGTTAAATGTGTTTCTGTACTCACATTGCACCTGGGATTTTGTAGAGCTCTTTTGGATTGAGGACGAGCACTAACCTCGCCATCAGACTAGATGATATATTTATTATCTAAAGTATAATATTCTATGGCTATTCTTTTCTGATATCTAATAGTTGTCAGAGATATATATGTGACAGATTAGCAATAAGATAGAGGAAGGTAAAAAGAAAAGAGCGGTTAGTAGAATCGCACAAAATAAGAGTACATGCACTGCTTTTTTTTTCTTCGATTTTGTGTAGATCTCCGTCGAGCTGATGCATTCACTACGCTTCTTTTACTCTGGAAAATTGTTGTTAATTGCACTTCTAAATTGATGTATGATTCATTCTAATCTTCTCACGTGCTTTCATTCTCATTTATTTTAGCTCGAGTGTGACTTGTCACAATGAAATTAAAAACTTTTAGTTTCAGTCGTGTTTTTGTTTGGCCATCTCTGGGCGGGGAAAGAATGATTCAGTAGTTACTGCGAGTCTGCCAACAGTGTACTGATGCCTTTTGGGGACCCAACACACCCCGAACAGTAGCTACTATTTATTGAATTAAAGGCACAGAAATAAAGTAATGCGTCCTAGATATAAAGTTCTAAATAAAGGAACATGTTTCTATGCTACACTTTCTGTTTCGAGTTTTCGTAAATTTAAATTTAAAAAAAAAGGAAATGCAGTAGGAGGTTAAGGTAACGCGATATGTTAAACCAGACTTTTAAGACCTGATGTGGTTTATCCCACGCATAATAAATTAAATGATGTGAATAATTATACATACTGTATTTAAACTTTGATTTTTTTTAAAGATTATATAGATACAATGCATATGACTTATCAAAACGAAATTAAACCGGCTATGAGACGTGCGAAATGCATGTGACGTGTTTTGTTTTCCCGTGACATTATTATAAGTGTTATTTGAAAGTACATTTGTGATATTAGTCATTATCATCATTCAAATTGCAACATGCATGAGCACAGGCCTATTATGCATGATTAGTAATATTGCAACAGTATAAATGTACATACAAACAACCTTCAGTTTCTATGATATCCGTATGAATATAAGTTTCACCACATATTTTCTTTCATATTGACTGTGTATTTTGTTTCTTTATGAGAGGGAATGAGAGCTTTACCTGCCATTCGAAGAACTGGCAGGCTTTATCCACGTAGTGCAGCAAAATATGGCTTGCTAGTTATGAATCCTTTGCATGACCACATAGATATTTATACTTTCGTGCTCACTGAACACTGTGCAGAATTTATTCTCGAGAAAAACATCTTGTTCGCCAAAACAATAATCTCAAAATACACGCCAGGCTTTCTTATACTCATATTTCTTATCTTATCTGCCTATGCTTGAGAAATTTCGATGCTTTCTGGAATTTTGTATTAATATTATTTGTTTCGTGCATGAACGTTGTAACCTTTTACAGGCAAGGACAGGTTTTTATTCTCGAACGGGACTATGTTTCAGGTGATTCAGTTCATGCGTTTAAATTAATAAATGAAAGCAATAGAACAAAAGAATTGTATTTAATATCATAACTCCTAAGGCAAAAACTCAGAGCAAATCCACAAAGCAAAGACAAAGTTCAAACACTTAAAGCAAAAATACATAGCAACTGCCTAAATCAAAAATGCAAAGCAAACTCTGAAAGCAAAGAAAAAGAGCTAACTCCAGAATCAAAATGCTAAATAAACTTCCTACGCAAAAACAAAGAGCAAACCCATAAAACAATATGCAAAGCAAGCTCCTAAAATAACGGTAAAAAGTAAAATCAACACGTAAAAAGGCGTTTAGTAACCTCACAATGCAAAGGAAATAACAAACTCCAAATGCTAAAATGCATGTTGCAAACCTCAAAGAAAAGACAAAAAGCAAACCCGAAAAGCAAAATGTGACTCAACCTCCAAAAGAAATGATAAAGAACAAACCATTGAAGAAAAACAGCAAAGCAAACTCACAAAGCAAAGAAAATGAGCAAACAGTCCAACAACTGCCAATCCGGCCTGAAATAGATCTGCCTTTGGGGTGATGACAATGCGGCACACGAACAAACCTCGATGCGTTAATTTCATGAAATTAATTATATCATACATGTTTCTGCTGAGATCATTACTCATATGCTTATATCAGTAATGTCCCAGACATGTACGGGTTTAGGCGACACGAGCAATTGTTCTATTTGTTTAAATGTCATTGACTACACTTGTCGCTATATTGTTATCGTCTACAGTTTCCACCACTCCCGTAATCAATTTATCGTTCAACATTTCCTTATCTGAACCAGTTATACTCTGTATTTACTCTGTCCTTATATAAATTACTCTGTCTTTGAGACCTTCATTCATGAAAATACAAAACTATATACTGCCGTTGATAAAACAGGGGTTTATCCCACGTTGGTAAGGTCTTCATGAATCAGTAACACAGACGTATTTGTTCAAAAAAGTCATTCATATTTCCAATTATTTATCTACAAAATAAATGTATTGACATTGTGGTTTCATAGGCTGTGACCTCGTACATTATAAAACCCTCTTTTTGATGTTTGAACTGTAGAAATCAATAGGTTTCCCAGGACGTTTGTCTGTACTTCTTTTAAAGATCTTTTCACTGAAGGATTTATACCTTTCTAAACAAATATTTAGTTTTCGACTCATTCTTAAACATAGTATCTGTATCATTAATATAAATTTACGTTTTTAAATATACACAAGATTAAGGTATAAACATAAGAAACAGGTTTTATTGAAAATTTTAATTCCACATCCTGCCCATAGTGATAACCAACAAAATCGTTTTGTGCTGTTACTATGGCTAGAATCATTCTCGGCGAACGTTGCTTTGAGATACACCTGAAGCTTTAATCAAATCTGACAGTTGCAAAGGAAAGACCGATACTATTCTGATCACACTAACAGAAACATTATGCCAACGTTTACATAGAAGCTTAGTTAACCGAGGTCCATTGACTGGCATCAGTCCTTAGAATCATTACCTCCTTTTCTGGACATTTAACAACATCTTCACAACTTCTCCTTCCTTTGATTCTAGTTGAGATGAGCTTGGACTGAGACATATATATCTGATAGAGATATTTTTCTAAGATAAAAAAGGACTTCTCTCAATCTTGACAGACTTTTTTAAGTCTACGAGGTCCCTGGTATCTGTGTTTGTACCGACCTGACAATACATGTGAGCAAGTTGGCAGTATCTTACGTTGAGTGGGACTTGAGTGATGGTCATAGACAGGAATGCTGGCATGGCAAATTTCCCGTCTGTGAATAGTCAATATACTGCTTGAATGGGCGATTATATCCACGAAAAAGCATTCGTGCTACTAAATCAATATCAATACCAAATGTTGACATCTTAAAACCATGTGCAAGATCAGTTGCCGAGATGGTTCTGAACAGCAGAAGTATATGTACGAGCACATATAAGCTGTCACACGCCTTCTTTGACTTCCTTCTTTGTTTTCTTTCCATTTCAATAAACCTAAATCTGGAGCAATTTTACATAATAATGACCAAAAAATGCCGAGCAGACGTAAATAGTATTCATCGCTGACATTCCACCTCAGGTATATTTATATTCATAATATCTATAAATGGCAATATTTTGCCGACCTAGATCTTTCCAAGGGTACTTAAATCATTAAAACAAGCAAGAAAATGATTTATGTAGCTCTCAAGTATTGTCCTTTCGGTCCAAGGTACGCCGATTGTTTTATAATGAGTGGAACGGAATGGAAAACTAGAAATATACTTTTATTTATGGTAAAGTATGTCATATTAGTGTCCGTATAATATATTGAAGGAACCCCCAACGGCACGAAACTATCCGATATCATATTTATAACTCAATAATTTAAGAAAGTTGTATTTTTCATGCTAATTTTAGACTACCGGCGATGATTTCAGCTGCGCTATTTAAGTAATTGTTTGACAACTGTGGTGTAGAAGTGCTTTAAAATATACGACTAGACAATAATAATTGCACGTTAAAAATTCATGAATCAGTTTATGAATTCGTCAAATGTTGAAGTAAGACATACGATCTAACGTAAGCCCATACAAGACCATTATCAGCATTTAAAAAATATGTCCTCGAAAGCTATCTGTTCTGATGTAATATCCGTTTCTACGGGCTTACATGATTCTTTCGAGTGGTTCAGCTTCCATTTGAACCAATTAAATACAGGGTAGTATCGGGACACATACGTGAGATTGACATTCATTTTCATCCAATCAAAATGCTTTGAAATGAATGTGCAACTAATTAATAGTCTTAGAAATTAATTTACGCTGCATCTACATTGTAAAGCAATAAGTGGAGTCGCCTAGGTGCTGTGGTAGCGCATTCATCTCAGGATCAGAGAGTCCCAAGTTCAATTCCCACCAGTGCTAAGGCGGTAGTGTCCTTAGGCAAGACACAGATATTTCAACATTGCCTCTCTCTGTTCTAGGTTCATTTCATATGATTTAATCTTGAGGGCGGCTAGAACTTGTTTCGTAATCTAGAATAAGTAAATAACGCATTTATAGTTCAAAACGGCAGAAAAACAAAGAACAGAATAAGTTTTATGTCATTTTATTTTCTTCAGATTTTGACAAATATTTGTCTGAATAAAGATAGTGGAGAAAGTATTTTCTCTACTGAAGTATAAAAATATATTTCTTTCAAATTATAATGCTTTAACAACTTCCAAATCTTAACGGAAATCTGAAAGTCAAACGCACGTTATTTTCGTGCATTTCCTTTAAACACTATTCTTATGCGTTCAGATCGAATAAGAATAATAAATATAACTATAGCTGTCTCTCTCTTCCTCTCTCTTTCTTGCACATTTTAGTGAATTCTTACTATCCAAGTATTAAACAAAAATAAGAATTACCAAGTCAACAGAAAATTCAAAATAAATCAGGGTTTACGGAAGCTTTGAATTTCAGCAATTCAAATGATTTCATTAGAAAATAAGGAAAACCACTTCATCTCAGTTCCATTCTTCGTCCACTTCAACTTAGGAACAAATAAATTCCGGTCAGTGCGAAAAACCTGTGCTTAACTTTAAAGGCCTATTCAGTTACATAGTGACGTTATTAAATTGTATAAAGTAAAAAAATAAATTCTAACAGGCCGCGGTAAATTGTAATTTTCTATCATCCACAATAGAAATGCACATTGCGGTTTTCAGTAAACATCCGCTGCTGATCTTATTTAACTTAATGGTTGCATCCTAATTTATCCTTATTGGTGCAACTTGAAAGGCAAATATTTGAAAAACGTGGAAGCAACCGTCATTGAATAGGTCTTTAAAATTGCTAAACAAACCTGATAATAAACTATTCCGTAGGACATCGAAAACTACTGTCACAAAGTGTGTTTAGTGGTAACCAAACGTGCATATCGTGTTTCAAAAGAAAGAAGGCACCTGCAACTTAAATATTTCTTACTTCAATGAACTTTTGTATAAAAACACTCCCACAACAGAATGTATTTTTTGCCACCGGAATGTTGTTCACGCCAGACTCCTTCCTGATGGGTTTATACACCGAGTCAACACCCAGGGACCTTTTTGTTTCATCTCATTATACCTAGCTATGTCAAACAAGTCTAATATTACGGATCTTTTTGATCTCTAGTTTCAAAACAACTGTTTTGAACTTGTAAACAATCCTCTGCTTCATAATTAAACCAACGTATGCGTCTACGTAGAAGACTGTGTCGTAATGGCTCAGGTAATTTCGCGAGATGTTGACTAAATAACCGCGCTACTTTATAAAATCGAAATCAGGCGATATTACTTTAAACTTGCATTTCGAAATGCTACCTCTGATTAAACCATATACTGTCACGACACAGTAGTTAATACATATGTTTAACCATGCCCTACACTCGCTATACATAATCGCATCTTAATATGTTAATAATGAACTCGGGCAACTCCCAGCCTGAACGAGTTTCACAAGGTCGTCTTTAAAGCAAAACATTTTGGCTTCACTAGTGGGAAACTTGTTGTACTAAAGATTTGGGGATAAAACTATCATGTAGCCCAAATTGTTTACTTTATGACTCATTCATTCCAGTTATCTTATCGCATGTTGCACGCAAGCAGTGAACAATGAACGTTTTCTAATAATAAACAATGCGATCATTATCACCTGAATGTTTTAATCTTGATGATCCGGTTTTGCGCTTTGTTCATTTATAATCATTACTTCAGCGCCTTTTAAGGCAAAACACAACTAAAATGCTATAAACTATGGTCGCATATGTACAAAGTCCTTGGTAACAACGGTTGCACTTAGGCCTTCTTTCTTTTACATCAGCTGTTTAATTAACCACTCAGAAATATTGTCCATGTTAGTACTGTAATACTAGTGTTTACAAATGTCAAACTGTTGATTAAATCATCCACAGTCTTACTGTCATGATTGTTAGGTGCAAGTGCTACACACATAAACTTTCCAATATGTTTCAACATATACTGGAGTCTTGTGAACAAACATAGATTGGTGTTATTGTGTTACTTGTACATGCTATCCCCCAACCACCATGTAAGACAATGATTTGTCTTCGTCCAACCAGCCACCCGTAAACATTGAAAAAAAATGTTTTGATTAATTCCAATGTCGTGCAAGGAACTATATCTAAATCTTAAGTTACAGAAAAAGAAGTGTGCACACAAAATTTAAAAACAAGTAAGATATGCAGCTTGCAGTATCTAAAACGAGAAGCACCAGGTAAAACTTGAATCTATAACAAAGACAAAAGCATTAAACTAAACAAAATACGTAGTAGTCTAATTTGTTCAGTTCGAAATACAAAGCTGAACATGGAATGGTAGATGAAACAGATAAAAGAGAGCATGAAATGTTACATGTTTAAGCTGTTTCGGCAGTCTGCAGGTAGGTAGGGGCCTACGCCCTTCATAAGCTATTTTGCATTTAACATTCAATTCCAAACGTTCTCACTCACTCGCTCTATCAACATTTATATATCAATTTCTAACACTTTACATTTGATCTTTTTACCATTTGAAAGACATTGTAATAAATTACATATTTACATCAGATTATAACAAACATTTAACACAAATCATTTACACAAAGATAAAGAAACAAGATTATGAACAAGAATGTAAGTTATTGCTTATTCCCGGTGTAAAGGTTCAACACATACTTAATGCTTTAGGAATCCATAACCGAAGCTTTGGCGCGTTTCTAAAAGCATCTGCTAAAACAATCGTAACTGTTCGGCAATCTCCGGTAACCTTCGGTAAAGTGTTTTCCTTTAAAAAATCGCCGATGAGTTCTTAATTGCAGCTAAAACTGGCTTTTTGCGATGTTGAACAGGACAGGTAGTTACAAAAAACAACAGAACCGTTTCCATCCCACCCTTTTCACACTACAGTCTGACAGAGGTCTCAATGGAAGCACGGGCTGAGCAAGTTTTTCACTTCTTTTTTTGTCTTTTTTAGATTTTCTGAAGCTTTTGTTTCTTTTCATTGACTTTGGCTTTTTTATCATATCTAGCGATGATAATATTGCTGAGTCAAATACTTCTTTTAAGTTTTTCTGTGTAAGTGCTGAACATTCAACATAGTCTACTGCTCCAATCTCCTCCGCTAGTTTCTTTGCCTCCGCCTCAGTCACTGGCTTTTCATTATAATGAGCAAGTTCTATTAACACTTTAACGTCATTTCGTAAATCACACTGTGTTCCCACGAGTATAATGGGAGCATCGGGACAATGTGTTCTGATCTCTGGGACCCATTTGTCGATCACATTGTGAAAAGATGTTGGACACATTACACTGAAGCAGAGCATGAACACGTTTGTCTCGGGATAGCACAGTGGTCGTAAGGTGTCAAAATCATCCTGAAAAGTACAATATATACAATTGTTATTATTTTCATTATTGTATTGGCGTATTACATGAGGAAAGGACATAGAAAAAGTCATTAAAACACACTTAAATGTTCAAGTTGCATGTCGAAATGAATTTCCAATGAGAGAACATATGCAACCGTATAAAGCTTTCATGTAAAACAGGGTAACTGGCAAATCGATCTCAAAGATCACACGAATGCAAAGACGTTGACCTTATTTACAGGAGTAACCTTGTATTTGATTGACCAGCGGTCATGTTCCCGCGCCTATTAGCAATGAAAGATTGTGGCTTCAGAATACAAAAGGCGACAGCACGTATCCTTGGTGTAAAGCAGTGATCACCGCATTATATCATTAAATCTGCCGTCCAGCAGGGAGACATATTGGAGGGGATATGATACGCCTCACGTATAACATCCGGACAGAAAATCCTAATGTGAATTGAGAATTAACAAGGTACCAATTTTAAGCAAGACCAAAGACCTACCGCCAGGTGAAATATTCATAATCTTTCGTCCATGTAATACGTTTACCTACATAAACGATAAATACATGCTGTTTTCACCTGGTAATTTAAAACGGGAGCTTGATGTTGCGTTCCTCCCTCTATTTCAAAATAATTACATGTTTGTTGGGTTATTTGAGGTTGCTACTGATGAAGCAATTGAATCTGTATCGCCCAAGGTAACTGTGTCAAAATATATGACTCATGTTGAAAACGCATGTTCGGATTCAACATATTTTTCGAAAGGTCAAAACCAATAACCTGTCCCATAACAGCTACATTTTTATTGACTTATTCAATGTATTAACAAATGCCAGATTTATCCTGATAAAATAATTACTCAAGATGTATTCTGATTTCCGACCAGTCCTTTGCCAAAATACATACAATTGAATTATACCAAGTCAGTAGTGCAGTTACTATTTTTCGAAACAATTTCTAAATACGTCAAATATTTGCGTGACTGTGATATAAGATACGTGCTTTTATATATCAGCATGTCCGGAGTGGCTATATATCATAGCTGTAGAGAATAAAACGACTTCGTAATGTTAAATATTATACACCGTATCATAATTATTAATTATGTTTACTGTATACATTCCATTATAACTTATATTATTTAGCAGTGCTGATCTTTGACATGAATATATAGACCGAGTTGTGACTGAAGGCAGAGAAGATGGTATGAAGGCAGAGAAGATGGTATGAAGACAGAGAAGATGGTATGAAGGCAGAGAAGATGGTGAAGGCAGAGAAGATGGTATGAAGGAAGTTTTGTCGATGCGAGCGTGCAATTCTGTCGAAACAATTATGCCTTTGTGTCTTTCAAAATGTAAGGATTTAACAACGTAACAAAACGTTTGCAAGTGATAGCCATCGTGACATATCAAAAGTCTAAGCTAAACAAATGTATAGAATTTTGTTTCTACTTTCATTTGCAGCTGTCTTACACTAAAACCGGCATAATACGTGTCAAAATAAAGACTTAATGAAACGATTATGTAACAGTTTACTTTGTGATGACGCATTATCATTTGGCCCGATCGGTTTCCTTTCTTGTTTTCTTGCATACTTATGCGGTACCTTTATCATGAATTCGCACGTTCGAATCGCTAATTGTTCCCATAGTCAATATCTTATCATTAGAACCATACATTTTGTGCAAACCAAATTAGAGCTTCATTGAAAATCCCCTTCAGCATATAGGCTAAATAATTAGGATTTTCATTCATAAAAAGAACACCTTTTGAAAAAAATGCTGTCCTTGGCGACAACACTGTATATCTAAGTAGGGTATTATGCAAAATTTTGGACTACCAAACATATGAACTTAAAATGCTTAAGGAAAACCGATGATCTCAGAAGATAAGGTTAACTGAATGAAATAACAAAATGTGAGAACGGTAACCATTTCATGTCCTTCGTTTAACGCTAAAACTCTTTTAAATTATAACCTAATGTGTGTCAACAGATGGTTTATGGTCATCAATCTATGTCTAAATATGGATTTTTCATCAATTCATGCTATATTTGCCAAACAGTTTACTTTATTTGACAGAGAAAAGACAACAAAATATCGTGGTCCACAATTTTAAGACATTTAACTTCTTTGATGAAGGGCTTTATATTTGTTATCAAAGGACAACTTGCCTGATACCTTTTAAAAATAATGCGATCAGAGGGATTAGAATCATGACAAAATAAAATTCATTATTTCACAATGATATGCAGAAAACCTATAATTACTTTTATAGACATTTAAAGTACAATGTTTCCATTTCGGTTTAATAATTTTCAGTGTTACATTCTAAAGTTAGTCTCTTTATTCTAATCGCATTTACAGGTCATAAAACTTAAAAGAGTTTCACTAAAATGTCTTGGGAGGTATTTCACAAAGAATATTTAAACGCCTGATTAAAGCATTCTTACAACTTAATGCAGAAAAAAATATCCACAGGTGCTTAAAATTCATTTAGGCTTTTGTTTAAGCCAGGCAGCCCATGAAAGTATTTTTAAGTCCTCAATCAAAAGTTAATCAATTTCACAGCGAATACCGACACCGATCCTTCTCACTGATCCTCGATGACAATTCTTCTTTGGTCTAATTTTATTCTACAACCCTATCTTGTCATTTGGCTGAAGTTTTCCGCTGCCAATCCCCAATAATTAACATTTAATAGGTATTTTCTTCAGTGGCATTTAACAAGTCACATGTCAAATTCTTTTCGGTAGCTCGTTTTCGCATGCACGTGCCTAAAAAACTGTACAGAACACTTGGTAGTTTTTTTGTCTACTGACTTTGAAGTTATATCACATGCTATACACGCACTGACTTCTAGAAATTGTTTTCTGTGTGGCAAATTTAGAGCAGCGTTAAATTAACGTAGGTAGCAAAATGCCCTTACACATTATAAAAATATCCCGGACCACTTATTTGGTGTCTTATTGCATTTATTATGCAACAAACACGTAAAGCAAATGATATCAAATGTTTAAAGGCTGTAATATCAAAGACAATAAACGTAATAGCATCTGAAGCTGGCCATAATGGCGCAGATGAGTCGAGTGTTAAAAATACATCTTAGTTCAAGCAGTTGTCTTTCCAAAATACCGTTAAGTCCGGTTTAATTAACAATTCAAAACATATAAATATCACTTCTTAGGCCGAAACAAATAACCCTGCCTACCATATTTTTGACAGTACCCTAAATTATTGTTGGCTAAAACTTCATCAATTTGCAGTATGAAGAAGAACAGTTTATATGCAACAATACATCCTACCTACCCTATATTACCCCGATCACTTTTGGTGTTTACTTGGCCTTGTTTCAGGTTATCTGTCTTATGTCAACGTTTAAATCTTTCAACGTTTAGAAGACGAAAAGGCTCATAAAAAATAAAGACACGACTACATAATCGCTGAAGATATTCATTGAGAAAATGAGTCATATAGTTTGATGGATCAACAGTTTCATTCATCAGAGCCTGTCTTTAACCAAGCGTGAGTAATAATTTGATAAAAATATATATATATATATTCGCAGTGAAAACTTATCATAAATATTAAGGCAGTTTTCATTCATAAATATTATGTATGCATCCGGGTAGAAAGATCTACGTCCTTTGATGGTACATTTGAATACAAAATAAGGATAGTTGATGTCACTTTCAATATCATTTATATCATTACGTGAGAAATATGAAGTAAATATAATGTTTGGTAGTGTAGAAGAAATATTTACTTTACCAAGCACGAAGAAATTTCAAGTATGTTTGTCGCAGATCAAATTTATATATTCTTAGATAGATAAGCAAAATATATACACAACTACATGGGGTAGACACTCTTTTGAATGGCAATTTAAAAACTTTAAATAAGAGGTGTGTCCAAAATCGCAAGATTATATATTGATCACTTATATGACGTTTGGAGTCATGCACACACAAACTTCCATCAAACCCTTCATCAGAAAAGTTCATCTGTAACTTTAATGATCAAACCTCCTACTAGCAGGTTCGTTAAAATCTCCACAAAGGTAAATATCATACCTATTAATTTAGCTTGAACCGAATCAGATAACGAATTTTTGATCTACCCGTAAGGCATATTAATTGATACGTTAAAATGTTCAATTATAATTAAAAGGCAATCTTTTATTTGACGCAACGATGGTAAGATTAGTTTACGGCGTAACAAAAGCTGTATGTACACTCCATGAACGCTGTGTAGGTTATCACTGGAAATGCTAGAAGACCAACTGAAAGCTAACCACAATGCGATGGAATGCGAATTAAAACTCTTTTCCCAATAATTGTCAAGAAATCAGTAGAATCAGCAAGTTACAATCTAATTTAAAAGAAGGGAAAATGCTACCTTTTAGTCAATTGAAATTCCCTTTTTATGAACTGGCATGCTGTCTTTGGCGGGCATAGACAGACATTAAAAATGGGAATAAATGTATTGAGATATGGAAGAATTTGTAAAACGTGACATGAATAGTCTCATAAACCAAACCACATAAGGAGTTGCATGACAACAATAACATTCCTAAATGTCTTTCAGAACAACGTGGAGACTGAGGACACAGAACTCGGGAGAATTTGAAAAGGTCCTGTAGACCACAAAGCTATAAAGACATTCGAAGAGGAGCCAGTGACGCCGTATTCCCCCATGTAAATAAAGATGATATCTCAACTGGCTATTGTTGAAGAGGGCAATCTATCCCGGTGATATAACAATTTAACAACTTCAATCAACATGCGGGGTATCGTGTTTATATCAGAACATGAAGTCAGTGAGGATAAAACCGTTAAACGGACCAAAAAGGCTGAAACTGATGATACTAGAGTGAAAAACCTTTGTTAAGACTTATTGCTGGACGATAAAATAACCCGGCGACAAGTGTATTCTATATGATCCTTTTATACCATATCCAATTTGATATTACATGGATTACAAGGTTGTATATGTTCTCTCAACATGCAACTGGTAGACAATGTGATGTAGATAAGTATAAATAACAAGGAAGTACTCGGTGAACTATCTAAAAACTCTATTTTACTTAACGACAGTAAACTGAAATTTTCATTAAATGGTATATTTTTAAAAAAAAAACATAAGGAAAAGAAAAGATACTTGTGTATCGATCATGAACCTGAAAAGCTTGTTTTGCCACATTTGTGCATGTATGTATGTTGTATATTCATCACAAGAGACTTATTGTAGTCTTAATTGAAATACATGTTCTGTTCTTGTAAACTGACATAGAAAACAAAATATATTTACCTGACCAGCGGTGTCACACAGTTGTAGCCTGATTGGTTTATCATTTACAGTCACCACAACTGAAAATAGAAATTAACAAACATTATAAACATGTTTTATTTATTTTAGCATCATCTCTGTCTGTCTGGTTGTCTTATTTATTTCCTAGACTGATTTTATCACTTGACTATATTGTTATGGAGATAAAATGCTATTACTGTCTCGCAGTTTTATTGGAACGCGGATAAGAGATAGTAAGGTCTCCAAATGAACTGTTGTTTTGTTGTTTTGTCTTATCAACAGTTTACCTGTTTATCCCGTCAGTACTTTTAGGTTTCTCTTTTTGTTTACAAGGGTCTGTTATTACTTGAAACACGCACGTTCCTGAGGACGCTAAGTGACTTCCAGGGACGTGTCAGTTTGTACCGAGAAACATGTAAACAGCCTACTCATGGGTTTTCTCTTGTGTTTAGCAAATGTCATAATGTCTTACAGCTGTTGTATAAAGATTGGCAAAACAAATGTTTAGAGACATTTACATACACATGTGTATGTTTCACGTTTTTTACAGATGCATTCCGTAAGACTACATATGCACCTCAATATCTGTACAAAAAAGAGGGCTGTAAATGAAATAGTGTTTTGCTCTTGTTGTGAATATTTAGGGCTTTTTTTCTCTTGTAATTTTACATGTACTTAATATTAATATAAAGTAGATCATACGCTTGGAATACAGCGATCAGATCGATATGTTATACAGTACAGAGATGAGTGATGTCTAGTCAAACCTTGACAACTAATATGGACAAAAATATTATACCGATTGTTTAAATGTCAAGAGAGCTTGATGTATTGATATGTAAATGAACTTGAATAAATTCTACCGATTTTCTCCTTCTCGCAAGGGCGGACTCGATTTTTTTTCCTCCTTTGAATGTTTTATTGAATTGTGTTTGATTGTAATTCGTGCAGTTTAAACGTCTGACATAAGATTATACTATCTTTTATAGATTATTATAAAACGAGTTTATCTAACAGCCGTCTTGAGAACGTAATCAAAAACGTACAAGTATTTCAAACAAACTTATCTGCGTTATGAATAATGATCATAATGCAAATAAGTGAACATCATGTCCATGAAAAACATAGAATTTACAGCAACCGTGGTGACAGTGAGTTATGTCAATTAAAACCTATCTTTGTGGTTGATTTACATCTTTGCGGTTGTTTCCAATAAATTAATTTTGTTGATGACTAATCTATGACAGATCAATAGACACAAACTTCGACTGGTTTTAAAATAAATTACATTAACACCTGATGTTTTAAGCTGCATACATCCGTTTATTGAACCTGTGAGTCATTTTGTACAATTGACAATTGCGCAGTTTTTGCACACTTTTGCAAAACTCTTCATGTCTGTCGTAAAATGCGTCAAAGTGCATGGTAATAAACAGACCCTTTGATGTCATGTCGTTTTGTAGTAGAAATATAGTGTTTCTATCATGTAAAAATACATTTCGGTTGTCAAAACTGACAGTATCATCATAATGGGGGGGCTTCAATTTGGACACTGTTAAGTAGGTCAACAATGACCACTGAGGGGTTCCAATAGCTTTCAGATACACTGCTTGCTATATGTTACACAGTGAAATAATGCTGTAACTAACTTAACAAACCTACCAGGCGATACGGCAGTTTTACTCTTGGCTACCGCAACATTAGAGGCTTATCTGATATGAAGGACAATGGACGGCCTGAGATGACCTACTGAGGTTTATGAATGTGATGTCATATGCTAATGTACGAGTACTAGTGGTCGTTTGCACTTAATGACATTTTGTAATATAATTTATAACGATGACAAGTAATGTAAAGGATTATGTAACCGGGTTATGAAATAATGTGATATTAACGGAGATTACATGTAACGGTAATAAATAGACAAACAAAAAGCCAGTCGAAATTAAAAATACGTTTGAAAAGACGCAACGCAGTAAAACTGAAAGTAAATCCATAAAAATGTTGGCAAATGTCTTAATAAAATTTATGTTCTTTTTAGTGTATGTTATTTCAGGGTTACAATGTTGTAAGTTGTAGCCTAGGTATGGCTCCTAAATCTGTCAAATACAGATATATTGCATATACAGCATATGTGGTTTATGGTTTTCAAGCATTTATCATTTAACATTTCCTATGGCAAAATGTGCGAATTCGTATTTTGTTGCACTTTAAGTGTTTTTTAAGATGTGATGACTCAGAACAACTACTTGAATGAATATTTGAAACAAAGTAATTTAGACGTTTATTTTTAGGCATTACATGTATGTGTGTTTAGGTTGGTCTCCATGTACCAGTGTCGTTTAAGGTAGTTGGGGTTAGTGATGAGTTATGGTGTAGTGGATAAAGGACGACCGCTCGTTCATCACATCTGTGGGATTGAATCCGACAAAGGCAATTTCCTTGTTGTGTGCAGAAGCAACCGGGCAAATGAATGGGTACCGATCTAAACTCACAATGCAAGTTTAAACCACAAGCAAACAAAACAGGCGAAAAAAAGAGTCTATATCCTGTTATTTCGAAAAAGATTTATACGGCAACTATTTTTGAAAGTTTTCTAGTATTCTTGTACCAACGGATTGTTTACACTTGAATCCTTTCACTACTAATATTTTAAGATTGTCTCGTGTCGAGAAACAAGAAGTACAGTTTTTAGTAAAGACGTTCGTCGTTGCTTTTTTTCTGCACCGATGTATTTTTTTGTGGTCGTTATCGCATGTGAATCTTGTCGTATAAATTAGAACATTACAGTTATATCTAAACGCCCCATTTCAGTTACGATAATGCGCTGACATTTATTGTTTTAAGTTTACGGAACATTTAAGTTGCGCATTTGTGGCTTTGCTAGGAAGACAATTATATTTCAGGATATGTTAATGTGTCATTTATAACATTTCAAAATGAATTTATTATTGCGTATGCCTGTGCATATATACATAAGAAATAAAGTATATATTTCCCATACTCTGGTGAGCTTATTCAAGTACATGTTTTATAAATGTACATGCAAACATAAAAACTTTGTACGAAAGAACCCAACTTAATACTACTTCAAGACGCTCTGGAACCAAGAAAACTATAAGATTTAGCTTTGAGAGAAAAGAAGAAACTGGTAAAACGTCATGCTGACAGTGTCTAGTGTATTTGGCAGGGGCAGAAAGATCTGGATTTAGATAAGAATGTTGTGAATACCTTAACCATGTTCTCTCTCTGCCTCTCTGCGTTTTTCATTTCATATAACCAAGCTCTTTTGTTTATACTTTATAGTTTACATTAGATCAAGCTCACATGAGTTAGCAAAACGGTTAAAATTTCGAATCATGTGCTCGATTTTACTTTTTGAATTTACTTCGAATGACATAACACGAGATTTGGCACATGGATTTAGATAAAAACTTGTAATATTTATTTTATTGTCAGTATTTCTCAAGGTTCCCACATCCTATACGAATGCTTTTCGTTCAGACGTCTGCAAAAAATCTACATACATTAATACATCCAATAAAATGCACCTGTTATATTAAATATTTGCAGTTTATGTAAGATATTGAACGGAGTCATAAAGTTCAATGCGTTCTGATATGTTATTCGTACCGTTCTATCTTTAATCATCAAACTTATCTATCGAATCTTTAGTTATATCAGCGATGTAAGGACTTATTTCAGTTTAATATCTGTCGTACAATATCGCCACTGGTGTCTAGGGGCATTAGGTCACACGCCTACTAGTTGGACTTTGTTTATCTCCTGGTATAATTGCAAATGTAAATAGTGACGTCAATTTTCCCGTGCATTTATATTGAACAAATGGTGCTTATCTTTAGAAATAGCAGTAATTTAATTACAGCTGGAAAATAAGAAAACTATGACTTATAAATGAGGTAGATAACCTGTAGCAAATACAAATTGTTTGTTGTTGTAAAGTTGGAAATAATAAGTCACGTAGCCTTTAAACCTCACCTTGGATGCGATTGTTTGAAACAACTGAAAAGACCTCTCTAAACGATTTAAGAATCTATTTTCGTATCATAATTCTGCCTGTGACCTATATTTTAATAATCATAGCTATTTTTGCTACTTTCCATGATTTTTATAGCAAAACTGAATTATAATTTATGTACATAATGTCATCGTTTTATGCCTGTAATGCATCCCATGCAAATTAAAGCACTAAAGAGATAATGACATCATGCAATAAATCATTTATTGTACACGCTGTCATATTATATAATTTTGCATAATTTCTGTACTTTTATCTATTGTTTTAAAATAGCGGAAGGACAGGCTGAAAGAAGTGGGGGACAGCTTTGTCATTTTTTGATGGTTTAAATTCATCTTCCCAGGGTAAAAATAATAAATTATCACAACTGATTAAAAGGTCTAAATGCAAATTTTGACCCGAAAAAAACTTGACTTTTAAGTTTTCCATATAAAAACGTGCTTTTAAAAGTACAGACGGTCATATACAGGTCAAGATGATATTTCAGCTCTGTCAAAATATTTCGACAAGACGGAAATTTTACTGTGTCAATCTTCCATAATTTTAACTTTCAACATTTTATAACTCTTAAGTTAATACGCCTGCAGTGAAATATCTACGTACATGTATATATAAAGTTATTTTTATGATAAATTACCAATCATTTGACGGTTAACATAAAAATATAACTTGTTGAGAATTAGTTGCCAATGGCTGAGTGACTGAGTCATCGTTAGAAAACTTGTAAAGTGACCGACATTTTGACATGGACATGCTAATTTGTACCTAGTCCATTTTTAACAATTATCGGTTTGACCTACACGAAACACAAGCATCCAAACGAAGAAAAAGAAGATAGTCAGATCCGATAAAATTTGGTATGTGCATTAATACCCCGTCTCCATGACAACAATTCACACTTTTAAACAAAGATTTAACAATTACAGTTTTAGTTTTTCAGATTTAAAACTGATTGCGAATTCCGAATTCGCTTTAAAATACATTTCATGTATCTGTCGTTTAAAGATTTGCCAATATGATTGCTTTCAAATCATCTTCGCAAAAATGCTACTGATGTGTCCTTTTGTGTCTCAGGTCAGAGGTCATCCGCATCTTAACGTCTGGCGCAATCACTCCAAAGATCTTACGATGATGAAGATGCAGATTTTTTGTCACAAATTAGCCACATATCTATTGCATATCGATCATGCCAAGCGTGTGAACATGCACGATGACAAAAGATGAAGCATTGGCCCCTAAGACCCCTACTTTTATCGCGATGTCATCCATGTAACGTTGACACGTTGATGGGCAACTGGAATGTAATCTAGAAACCCAATCTCTCAAAGGAAATAATAGATAATTACAAAAGCAATGCAAAAGTAATACAAAAGTAATTCATGTAATTACGGGTGACAAATTACAAACATTTTCTACCCTTTTCAAGACTTAACCCGAAGACCTACTTTTGTTTGACAAGTGGGTGGTTTTCGTTGTATATGCTCCGTCGACCGCAAATACCTTTTTGATATTTTACATTTTTTCACTCGGGGATTTTAGGGTTTGTACCAATGGTCAATATTGATTTAGGAGACCTAACCCGCGAGTTAAAGTCGATTTAGTGTTTGGAAAAAGAATTAAGACTGCTAACCAACTGAAAGTTTGAGTTTGTTGAAATTGACTAAAGCACTTTAAGATTCAGTTTAATCGAAGGTCGTTGCTTCTTAGATTATTGACTATGATGTGAACTTGGAAAAAAAGAAATGAGACCATTAAGTCCATGAGTCCTGGTGTACGAAAACCAACGCCAGTGTTGCTCATTCAATACATCCTGGGTGGTGGCTATTTGTAACACAAAATACTATAGTTCAACAATCGTTAATGAGACGTAGCCTGCACGTTACCCTCGGCATTTACCGTTGTATTTTTCATCAAGGTAAGAGCACAGACTCGACTCATTCTTGATGCTGGTCTATATTATTTTGCCTTTATTTCATATATTGTTCAAACTGACTACGTTGGTAAAAGTAATAATGTGTTAGGTTTTTCTAATAATGTTCGTTTACTAAAGCTATGTTCTGTTCTGTTCACTATTGGTTGGTCTGAACTTATGCGAACTGTAAACGTAAGGTTACAGAAACTGTCACGCTGTAAAACTCAGTTGTTAAGATTATGCATGCACAACATCTCGATCTACTTTAAAGGAAATGAAATTTCAGTAGGACGTTCTTTATATACGAATAAAGCAGAGGAAATGAATATTCTTTGTCATTTTTACAAAGCAAAATAAATATTCAACAGAAATAACTGCGTCACGCCTGTAAACCTTAAGGTTTACAAGATTCAAAATATAACCGCAAGTATAGCCCTTTAAAGTTTGGCTTTCTATTTTCTCTCCAATGATTATTTTCATTCCTACATGCATGAGGATAAATCACGAATAAAATGTTAATGCAAGTTGATAAATGCATATTCTTAATTGAAAAATCAAGAGACATAGTTTAAGGAAAATTCTTACTAAAACTGCAATATAAATGTAGTCCATTGTCACACAGAAAGCCCACTTTTAAAATTCTAAGAAATCTAAATGTTTAAACTACTCACCAGAATAATTGTCAAATGCAGTCGGCATGTACTCCGTCGGGTAGTCGTTAATTGTGTAGCTGACAATCAAACTTGTTTTTCCGACGGCTCCATCCCCGACGAGAACACATTTAACTCTTGTCTCTGTCGTCGGTACCGGTGAATCCGCTGGTATTAAAGTGTTATTAAAGTTGTGATCCATCATTGACTGAGGTGGCATTATGACTTTTCTGTTATATTTTTTGCAAACAAAAAATCCAGTTTTTCTATTAATATTCTTTTACGTGTTCTCTAATTTACAAATTAAAAATCATTTTAATACTTCTAACACTTCCAAACCAGACAACTATCTTCTATTAAAAGAAATAAATCCAGTTGTTGAATAAGTTTTTAGTATCAATTATGAACACACGTTCGGTTTATTCTTTCATCGATAAATGTATACTATGTTTAAAGCCAAGTTTTGATATATAGCTGAAGTAGAGATAAAATACGGCTATTCTGATTGGTTCGTCAGTCACGTGGTACCACGTGACTAATGACTCATATTCTGACACAGGTAGTTCATTCAGGTTTTCTCCAGGTACTCGTCCCTACAAATAGAATGTCTCACCAACTGTCAACCGTTTGAAATTTGAAAAATTGGCCTTATTAAACGGAGAAAGAGGCTAATATTATTTTAACAGCTTCATTTTGTAACCACAATACAAACATTACTAGCGTAATGATTTGATATACTGTTATGATTGGCATTTTGAAAAATACCTATCAAATGACAATTTAAAAACCACTTTGCCGTACTGAAGTTTTAAATTCTAAGATTTTGATGAAAAAAAAAGAATTCAAGCAATTTACAGACTGAAATGTTTTGAGTCTGTTTTACCAGGTCAAATAAAGTATATCATATTTACATTTAAAACTAGATAATAAATTATTCATTATGATATAGAGTATACCATAGCAATGTAATTATATCTGTGATGCATAGGCAATGACATAGTGTCAAAAGAGTAAGCTCCCTTTATTAAATGTTATAATAATTGCTATTGATGTCACATACTTAGGGACGTGAAATATAACAACGTTATCACCTAAATCAAAGGATAGAAATTCAACAATACCTTGTTAATACTTCTTTCTTTGATGTTTTATACTTGAGAAAGCAACGCAGCGTTTCTGCGATATTTGTCAGCTTTCCCATTTTATTTCTAGTACTACCATCATTAGTCATCAACTGAACAATGATATAATGCAAATATTGTTTGTTATGGTAATTGTCTATTTATTCATTCACGTGAAGCTTATGCCAAAGTTTAGATAACATTAACGTGGATTTTAGGATCAAAAATCAAATGAAAAATGCAAAAACAACACGCTTGAGAACTACATTTTAACAATTAAAATAAATCTCGGATTTTCCATATTTTTATGGATTATTCTGTTGGGTACAATTTAAAACGAATTACGCAAGAATTTTTCAAAACTCTTTTTACATTCTCACAGATAACAACACAAAAACATTCAATCAACGAAACTATAGCAAAAACCTAATTGCATATTTTTCTTTTAAAAATGATTACTTAATTCAACAATGACTCAATGCCATTGCCATATTTGGTGAGGTATATCCGATAACAATAATCAAAGTATAAGATGATGTCAGTTTGTAACTGAGAACAATCACTCAAATTTGCTTGTAGATTAAGATAAAAGAATATATTTTAGGATGTTTGCTAAAGCTGTGATAAACGGATTAACAAATTACCAAAAAAGATTATACATTTTTTCCTGATTCAGTCATGTACTTAGTAATTGTATTTTTATAGACGTAGACGAAAAGAATACTAGCATTAATACTGTGAAACCAAAGTGTTCTATTGATAGCTTTTATTCTTAACGCCAATGCAACAGTTGTTGGTAAACATTACAAAACGCAAAGAAAACCATAAGTGTCAGCAGTCTTTTGCTGGTATGTAACTATAAGTAATCTGCCTTTAAGACGACATGCTGTTGGATGAAAACGTCTTAACAATGACGCCGGCTTTAAGGGTTAAAACCACTGTTGACCATTCTCTTTGTATGGTAAGTTAAGGTATGCTGTACGAAACTACAGGTATCCCAATACCAAACTAGTACCCACTTTATCAAATGCAAATATTGCGGTACAACAGTACTTCTTTTGTTTTTCTTGTACGATTCACAAATTGACTCACTCTTGTCTTTCTAAGATTACTCATCATTTTGCGCTTTGCTAAATGACACATTCATATAAATACTGTGATACGTTAAGGCAACTTTGTTGAAATAATACCATGACTGTGTCCGTGTTGTCGCAAACTATTTTTAATATTAGACCGTATGTCGTGAACGAAATGTTACATATCGATAATGATTTTGGACGGAATCTCGTGCGGCGTATCAACACTATCATTGGTATGCCCGGGCGAAGCAGTTTCAAACTTTCTATTTTCAACTTTCGTCACAAAGTACGCCGAGAAAGTAATCATGTAACCACATGGGCCTTGGTTCCCATTTCTGTCTCTCTGCATAACGTGTTCAACGATCCTTTCCGAAGTGAGCACGATGCTGTATGTTTGATTTTAATCTAAGATCGTGACTACCATCGACGTACCCACAGACTATAATTTTGCCGTGTAACAATGTACGTCTTACATTTGTACCTGTCAAGTGAAACAAACTTACTAATTATAGTTAAATTTATCATCAAAAACTCCAATCCCCGATAACAAATGACGTGGTGTACCCAAAAACAACTTCCCCAACCCCAGCCTCTAGGCAAATGTTATTTTTTATGAAAATTGATTTTTAGTTCATTTAGATGAACTTACAGATAGTACGTATTGTTTTGACGGAAAACGTGCCTCAAAAATGCATTGATAATATAAAATCATTATACATTTCAATTTCAATTACTATTAAATTATGTTATACTTCAAGTGTCATGAAATAAAATAGCTTGGTGTTACTGTGTGAAAGTCATTTGTCATTTCGAACCCCGGTTGACTCAGTTCATCTCATCTGTCGCATCAACCGCCAACTCACCAAATCCGCGAACATTTACGCTTTCGTATTTACCACTAAAATCGTACTGTCGCCAAAAAAATACATTGTCATCATGAACCATGTGTTTCAGTGCTTAATGACTACAAGCTACAATTATATAAATTATACAAAAACCATTCCGTAAGTCTGCACGTGAACATAGAAAAGTGCTGCAGCACTTCTTTATCTGTTGACTGTCAGCTGAACATGTGTCTGGAACTGACAATATCCACAGAAAAGGACACATCACGTGGAACCAAGAGTATAGTCATTTGTAAACTCTAAGACTTGCAAGACAAAACACATACCACCAGCAGCCTTAATTCTTTTTCCAAACCATAATGTAAGAGACTGAAGGTGATACAGTGCACTCCTAATAATTATAAAATTGCACGAGACAAAACAAGTATCTTACATCTCGTTATGTTAAATAAGACACAAGTTTCCTTGAGGAGGTAAAATATGTATATTTTGCTGAAAAATAAGTTTAAGGGATGCTGTAGCACTGCTGTTACACCCTTCCGCTACAATAATGATAATATATAGACATAGCAAACAACATGCATTTTATTGCTGTCGTGCATAATAAAATTTCGAAATACACCGGAGGCTTAAAAAGCCATTAATACTTCAACCAGTATAAATTTGTGAAAGCGTATAATACATACGGAAATCTCCCAGTATCACTCTCCTACTTTTATTTTATCTTTTGCATAATATGCACATTAATTTCCAATAATTCGGTAATAAATTTAATGCATAAAGGTATATTTAACGATGTTTTAATTGCTAATATCGATGCTCCTATATAAATGCACGGTGCAACTTGCCACTGGGACGAATCTAAAACGACTTTCATGTATTGACAGGAAAGATGATTGTTTTGTAATGCCTTTTATAGCTCACCTTTTGCTACAGGACTTGTGACCGTACATATGTGCCACTGTCCGAGCTTACGTATTCTAATCTTGCAGTCTATTATATGGCTAATAGCTAAAAGAACAAAAGTGAGAACAGTAGGATAGCCACATCACAGGATGGAAGCTGCTGATACTTGACATGAATATTCCTTGGATGCTCCTCTATGAAATTTGTACAAACCTATCCAATGCATCACTCTGATTGTCGTGTGGTTACCGAAAAGAAAATCTTTGTTATCTTCTCGACGTCCAAAAGCTAAATATCTTGTAACAATGTTCTGTGACCCTTTTTCAAGTTTGTTCAAATTATGCCCATTCGATCAATATTTGCCCTGCACACCACGGACTCTCTTGTCTTATACAGATTCATTTTGAAATAACTTTAAAAACCTTCTTGTCTTTAAACAAACAACACACACAGCTTCGCTTTTTGGTTTGTGGCAATACCTAGTAGTCATGTATAATATTTGTGCAAAGTATACTCTTATACTCCACCGGGGTAACTTGTGTTATATAGACTTATTTTGAGGTAAAATATCTTCTTGTCAACAAGTATTAGCTGGATGTTACAGTAATTATCAGAAATCACTACAAACATATTTCAGACCATGTGAATTCTCAAAACATGACTACAAGGAGACCGGGTTATTTTCCCCTATTTGGTCACTAGTATATGAAAACTTGAAAAAAATCTTTTAATCTGAAATCATTGACCAGACTTTGAAATTCAAAGAATGATTATTACGTGACACTCAACCAAGTTGTCCAAGGGATGTTTGTACATTTCACATGCCTCTTGCAGGGCAATGTTCATTTCCAGTTATAGCTATATCGCAAAATGACAAACAAATTCTCCCCACAGACCATTGGTTAGATTTTTATATTAATTCACAGGAATAGAAGATGTGTATGATCCTGAATCGAATTTAATGTCGATTCGTCTAGAATTTCTATTTTTCTAAAGTGATTTTAAACTACACTATCTCTTCAAACACTGGTGTTGCACTTGAACTTAGGTGGGCGATGTATGGCAACATGTCTCGCCATCTTGTTCTTACACGTCGCACACACTTTCACCTTAACTAGAATACAACAGTCACTTTAAGTAACTTCATATACTTAAGCTTCTTTGCATCAATATGACATTGTATGCGGTTTTAAATAATAGAATAAAATAAAGATATAATGTATTTATAGTGAAACATGCGCTTGATAAAAGCAAAAACACTATATTACATTTAACTAACACGTCTCTACCAGGCATTTCCGGATACTGTGGCTTCTTGCATCATAGAAAAGCGAATGACTAGCCGAGGGAGGTACACGCTAAAACCCCGTCAGATCAGATTCATATCAGTAAAATGCATTTAGACATCCGGAACTATCGCCCTAACATGCATGTTCGAATTAAGTTATTTCATGACATATGCCTTATGTTTTCTTCCTAAGTATAGTGAAATAGAGGATAATTGTTGGTTTCGGTGTAAGATCACGTTATAATTTCACCGAGTGGGCACCAAAGTGATATTTTCACGAGTGGCGCAGCCACGAGTGAAAATAACTACTTTTGGTGTTCACGAGTGAAATTAACGTGAAATTACACCGATACCAACAATTTTTCTGTTTATTTTATGGTTAAAACTCTATTTTTATTGAGTTTGTTTCTATAAAACATCGAAAATCGCGGGAAACGTCATAAGAAAACATAGAACAAATGACGTCATTTAAACGACGTCATCGTCGCATGGTCTCCAGCATTAATAACGCTCGGTATACTTTTTGACGTAAATCCGGGCTAAAGATTGCAAAAGCAGTGAAAAATAAAAATGGTAACCACTGTTTCAAAACTGTGGATTATCACTTTTATTTCACTGAGAAAACTCTATAATTCACAGGAAAACATAAAATAAATTGTTTTCTTTATTAAAAAAAAACTTTAAGGAAACTCGGCAGTCTAAGTGGTACGTTTAATTGAATTAATATTTAAATTATGTACCCGGATATGCACTCATTACTACGAACGAGAGGGCCATGATGGCCACATATTACTCATCTAAGTACCATTGCACTTTAAAACAAGAAGTAGGTCAAAAGGTCTTAATCAAGGTCAGTCATATGAAATTTGGAAATTAGTTTGCAAAACCGCACAAAAAGTTCAAATTTAATATCTCCAGCTTAAAAAACAAAAACTAGACCAAAGGTCAATGTCAACCAACGTCAAAGTCAAAATCTGCATTCAAAACTGTACATATCATTCAAATTTCATTGCTGTAGTTTCAATAACAGGAAAATAGGTCAGTAGGTCAAAGTCAATGTTAGCCAATGTCAAAGTTGTAATCTACATGCAAAACTGTAAACATAGACCAAATTTAATCGATGTGGCTACAAAAACAGAAAGTAGGTCAGAAAGTCATGGTCAGCAAAGAGCAAAGTTGAAATCTGCTAGTAAACTATCTATAAATTTGATTTCTGTAGCTTAAAAAACAAGAAAGTAGGTCAGTAGGTCAAGTGACCACGGACCGGGAACAAATTGGACCAATGGATTTAGTTTGAACAATCTTGGTCAAAACTAATCTCATTATCTAGTTTGAAGATCATAGTCATGTCGGTTCTCCAGTTATTTAACATAATAGATCTGACCTTGACCTTTGACCCAATGACCTAAATATCAATAGACGTCACCTACTGGTTAAGATCAACCTGTCCATGAAATCTGAGGAGTATGTGCCAAATGGTTCCCGAGTTATTGAACATAATAGGTTTGATATTGTCATGCCGTGGGCGTGCTCAATCATAAACCCCGGGGTATAATATGAACATACTTTACAGAGGAGAACATTCTTGTAAGCTCCCAAATCAATCAGATTCCTTTGCAAAAATAAACCAAACATACAAAGCAGAACTGTTTTTGGTTTTCTTTATAATGCTTAGACGTCACTTCAATATATCAGAAACAAGTCTCCTGTGTACCAAGCATGGCACATATCTCTGTAACTCTTGACCTTTAAGGGTCACTTCCGGCAGCTTCATGCAATACAACAAGTTTCCCTTGTGATTGAGTACTTTTCTTGGGAGTGCAAGTGCTAGCGGAACAGGCAGCTGACAAACAAAAGAAAAGAAAATTATCTGCATAATATATTATAACTTATAAGTGTGTATGATTTAAATAGATAATTTGTGAACGTTTCTTACAGAAATCATAAATTCTTATGTTAACATAGAATGACCGAATTCCTGTCCAACAATTCATTCATCAGACATGTAATACTGAATGGAAATGATCATAAAGTCTGTCACGTGACATGTGTTCACGACAAATTTACTTTTAAATTTAACTTTATCGACAGAACTTCAAGTCTAGTGATACTGAACAGTAATGGAGACAGCTGCTGAGGTCATTTTAATCTGAACCTGAAAATTTACACAGAAATGATGCATGCTCTCAGAATCGAGAAATGCTTTGATGTGCACCTTGATTCAACCACTTACGAGAGATAAACTGATACAGAAATTGAACATGAAAAAGCAGCAGTAGCGGAAGAATTTATCTAGATCGTAAAGTTTATTCTGTTTCATATAGAAATGCTATTATTTTCCTATCACTTTTCCCCCCATAATAATACGTTCAATATACTCGCGGTAGGTTAAGAATGATATTTCTTTAACATGTTGCTTTTACATATGTTCCTACTCGTAGTTTTCATAAAATGATCATTTATCTTATGTTGGCCAAATAAGGAATTTCACAGTCTTGAGAAGCCGAATCACTATTCTTTGCAAAGACTTTACTTCTCGATAAGTTCTGCATAAGCCTCAACTACGGATGTTGACGGACTTACTCTGAGTTCACCAATCTGCAGAAATAGTTTATGATCTAAAATGTTATAAATTATAAGCAAAAACAAAAGTGCGCAAACGGAAAAAGGTTTAGGTTTTTTTCATTAAGTGTGTGGTTGTAATGTGTTTATTTTTTTCTCTTGGCAACAGCGTTGCCCTTAAATACTTTATTAATAAAGTTTCTATCACCCACTCATCCACTGTTTCTTGGATTTTAGGCACATACTATATGGCGGCATAGGTCGAAAAGATCCGAATATGAGACCTTCGCTTTCTATTCTAATTCATTTTAAAAGAAAATGTATGACCTGCCAGGGGACAGGGTTTGGGATTCTTGCTGGTACAATTTAAAACGAATTACGCAAGAATTTTTCAAAACTCTTTTTACATTCTCACAGATAACAACACAAAAACATTCAATCAACGAAACTATAGCAAAAATTTTTCTTTTAAAAATGATTACTTAATTCAACAATGACTCAATGCCATTGGCATATTTGGTGAGGTATATCCGATAACAATAATCAAAGTATAAGATGATGTCAGTTTGTAACTGAGAACAATCACTCAAATTTGCTTGTAGATTAAGATAAAAGAATATATTTTAGGATGTTTGCTAAAGCTGTGATAAACGGATTAACAAATTACCAAAAAAGATTATACATTTTTTCCTGATTCAGTCATGTACTTAGTAATTGTATTTTTATAGACGTAGACGAAAAGAATACTAGCATTAATACTGTGAAACCAAAGTGTTCTATTGATAGCTTTTATTCTTAACGCCAATGCAACAGTTGTTGGTAAACATTACAAAACGCAAAGAAAACCATAAGTGTCAGCAGTCTTTTGCTGGTATGTAACTATAAGTAATCTGCCTTTAAGACGACATGCTGTTGGATGAAAACGTCTTAACAATGACGCCGGCTTTAAGGGTTAAAACCACTGTTGACCATTCTCTTTGTATGGTAAGTTAAGGTATGCTGTACGAAACTACAGGTATCCCAATACCAAACTAGTACCCACTTTATCAAATGCAAATATTGCGGTACAACAGTACTTCTTTTGTTTTTCTTGTACGATTCACAAATTGACTCACTCTTGTCTTTCTAAGATTACTCATCATTTTGCGCTTTGCTAAATGACACATTCATATAAATACTGTGATACGTTAAGGCAACTTTGTTGAAATAATACCATGACTGTGTCCGTGTTGTCGCAAACTATTTTTAATATTAGACCGTATGTCGTGAACGAAATGTTACATATCGATAATGATTTTGGACGGAATCTCGTGCGGCGTATCAACACTATCATTGGTATGCCCGGGCGAAGCAGTTTCAAACTTTCTATTTTCAACTTTCGTCACAAAGTACGCCGAGAAAGTAATCATGTAACCACATGGGCCTTGGTTCCCATTTCTGTCTCTCTGCATAACGTGTTCAACGATCCTTTCCGAAGTGAGCACGATGCTGTATGTTTGATTTTAATCTAAGATCGTGACTACCATCGACGTACCCACAGACTATAATTTTGCCGTGTAACAATGTACGTCTTACATTTGTACCTGTCAAGTGAAACAAACTTACTAATTATAGTTAAATTTATCATCAAAAACTCCAATCCCCGATAACAAATGACGTGGTGTACCCAAAAACAACTTCCCCAACCCCAGCCTCTAGGCAAATGTTATTTTTTATGAAAATTGATTTTTAGTTCATTTAGATGAACTTACAGATAGTACGTATTGTTTTGACGGAAAACGTGCCTCAAAAATGCATTGATAATATAAAATCATTATACATTTCAATTTCAATTACTATTAAATTATGTTATACTTCAAGTGTCATGAAATAAAATAGCTTGGTGTTACTGTGTGAAAGTCATTTGTCATTTCGAACCCCGGTTGACTCAGTTCATCTCATCTGTCGCATCAACCGACAACTCACCAAATCTGCGAACATTTACGCTTTCGTATTTACCACTAAAATCGTACTGTCGCCAAAAAAATACATTGTCATCATGAACCATGTGTTTCAGTGCTTAATGACTACAAGCTACAATTATATAAATTATACAAAAAACATTCCGTAAGTCTGCACGTGTTGACTGTCAGTTGAACATGTGTCTGGAACTGACAATATCCACAGGAAAGGACACATCTTGTGGAACCAAGAGTATAGTCAAAAAGACAAAACACATACCACAAGCAGCCTTACTTCTTTTTCCAAACCATAATGTAAGAGACTGAAGGTGATACAGTGCACTCCTAATATAAAATTGCACGAGACAAAACAAGTATCTTACATCTCGTTATGTTAAATAAGACACAAGTTTCCTTGAGGAGGTAAAATATGTATATTTTGCTGAAAAATAAGTTTAAGGGATGCTGAAGCACTGCTGTTACACCCTTCCGCTACAATAATGATAATATATAGACATAGCAAACAACATGCATTTTATTGCTGTCGTGCATAATAAAATTTCGAAATACACCGGAGGCTTAAAAAGCCATTAATACTTCAACCAGTATAAATTTGTGAAAGCGTATAATACATACGGAAATCTCCCAGTATCACTCTCCTACTTTTATTTTATCTTTTGCATAATATGCACATTAATTTCCAATAATTCGGTAATAAATTTAATGCATAAAGGTATATTTAACGATGTTTTAATTGCTAATATCGATGCTCCTATATAAATGCACGGTGCAACTTGCCACTGGGACGAATCTAAAACGACTTTCATGTATTGACAGGAAAGATGATTGTTTTGTAATGCCTTTTATAGCTCACCTTTTGCTACAGGACTTGTGACCGTACATATGTGCCACTGTCCGAGCTTACGTATTCTAATCTTGCAGTCTATTATATGGCTAATAGCTAAAAGAACAAAAAAGAGAACAGTAGGATAGCCACATCACAGGATGGAAGCTGATACTTGACATGAATATTCCTTGGATGCTCCTCTATGAAATTTGTACAAAGCCTATCCAATGCATCACTCTGATTGTCGTGTGGTTACCGAAAAGAAAATCTTTGTTATTCTTCTCGACGTCCAAAAGCTAAATATCTTGTAACAATGTTTTGTGACCCTTTTTCAAGTTTGTTCAAATTATGCCCATTCGACCAATATTTTCCCTGCACACGGACTCTCTTGTCTTATACAGATTCATTTTGAAATAACTTTGAAAACCTTCTTGTCTTTAAACAAACAACACACACAGCTTCGCTTTTTGGTTTGTGGCAATACCTAGTAGTCATGTATAATATTTGTGCAAAGTATACTCTTATACTCCACCGGGGTAACTTGTGTTATATAGACTTATTTTGAGGTAAAATATCTTCTTGTCAACAAGTATTAGCTGGATGTTACAGTAATTATAGAAATCACTACAAACATATTTCAGACCATGTGAATTCTCAAAAATGACTACAAGGAGACCGGGTTATTTTCCCCTATTTGGTCACTAGTATATGAAAACTTGAAAAAAATCTTTTAATCTGAAATCATTGACCAGACTTTGAAATTCAAAGAATGATTATTACGTGACACTCAACCAAGTTGTCCAAGGGATGTTTGTACATTTCACATGCCTCTTGCAGGGCAATGTTCATTTCCAGTTATAGCTATATCGCAAAATGACAAACAAATTCTCCCCACAGACCATTGGTTAGATTTTTATATTAATTCACAGGAATAGAAGATGTGTATGATCCTGAATCGAATTTAATGTCGATTCGTCAGAATTTCTATTTTTCTAAAGTGATTTTAAACTACACTATCTCTTCAAACACTGGTGTTGCACTTGAACTTAGGTGGGCGATGTATGGCAACATGTCTCGCCATCTTGTTCTTACACGTCGCACACACTTTCACCTTAACTAGAATACAACAGTCACTTTAAGTAACTTCATATACTTAAGCTTCTTTGCATCAATATGACATTGTATGCGGTTTTAAATAATAGAATAAAATAAAGATATAATGTATTTATAGTGAAACATGCGCTTGATAAAAGCAAAAACACTATATTACATTTAACTAACACGTCTCTACCAGGCATTTCCGGATACTGTGGCTTCTTGCATCATAGAAAAGCGAATGACTAGCCGAGGGAGGTACACGCTAAAACCCCGTCAGATCAGATTCATATCAGTAAAATGCATTTAGACATCCGGAACTATCGCCCTAACATGCATGTTCGAATTAAGTTATTTCATGACATATGCCTTATGTTTTCTTCCTAAGTATAGTGAAATAGAGGATAATTGTTGGTTTCGGTGTAAGATCACGTTATAATTTCACCGAGTGGGCACCAAAGTGATATTTTCACGAGTGGCGCAGCCACGAGTGAAAATAACTACTTTTGGTGTTCACGAGTGAAATTAACGTGAAATTACACCGATACCAACAATTTTTCTGTTTATTTTATGGTTAAAACTCTATTTTTATTGAGTTTGTTTCTATAAAACATCGAAAATCGCGGGAAACGTCATAAGAAAACATAGAACAAATGACGTCATTTAAACGACGTCATCGTCGCATGGTCTCCAGCATTAATAACGCTCGGTATACTTTTTGACGTAAATCCGGGCTAAAGATTGCAAAACAGTGAAAAATAAAAATGGTAATCCACTGTTTCAAAACTGTGGATTATCACTTTTATTTCACTGAGAAAACTCTATAATTCACAGGAAAACATAAAATAAATTGTTTTCTTTATTAAAAAAAAACTTTAAGGAAACTCGGCAGTCTAAGTGGTACGTTTAATTGAATTAATATTTAAATTATGTACCCGGATATGCACTCATTACTACGAACGAGAGGGCCATGATGGCCACATATTACTCATCTAAGTACCATTGCACTTTAAAACAAGAAGTAGGTCAAAAGGTCTTAATCAAGGTCAGTCATATGAAATTTGGAAATTAGTTTGCAAAACCGCACAAAAAGTTCAAATTTAATATCTCCAGCTTAAAAAACAAAAACTAGACCAAAGGTCAATGTCAACCAACGTCAAAGTCAAAATCTGCATTCAAAACTGTACATATCATTCAAATTTCATTGCTGTAGTTTCAATAACAGGAAAATAGGTCAGTAGGTCAAAGTCAATGTTAGCCAATGTCAAAGTTGTAATCTACATGCAAAACTGTAAACATAGACCAAATTTAATCGATGTGGCTACAAAAACAGAAAGTAGGTCAGAAAGTCATGGTCAGCAAAGAGCAAAGTTGAAATCTGCTAGTAAACTATCTATAAATTTGATTTCTGTAGCTTAAAAAACAAGAAAGTAGGTCAGTAGGTCAAGTGACCACGGACCGGGAACAAATTGGACCAATGGATTTAGTTTGAACAATCTTGGTCAAAACTAATCTCATTATCTAGTTTGAAGATCATAGTCATGTCGGTTCTCCAGTTATTTAACATAATAGATCTGACCTTGACCTTTGACCCAATGACCTAAATATCAATAGACGTCACCTACTGGTTAAGATCAACCTGTCCATGAAATCTGAGGAGTATGTGCCAAATGGTTCCCGAGTTATTGAACATAATAGGTTTGATATTGTCATGCCGTGGGCGTGCTCAATCATAAACCCCGGGGTATAATATGAACATACTTTACAGAGGAGAACATTCTTGTAAGCTCCCAAATCAATCAGATTCCTTTGCAAAAATAAACCAAACATACAAAGCAGAACTGTTTTTGGTTTTCTTTATAATGCTTAGACGTCACTTCAATATATCAGAAACAAGTCTCCTGTGTACCAAGCATGGCACATATCTCTGTAACTCTTGACCTTTAAGGGTCACTTCCGGCAGCTTCATGCAATACAACAAGTTTCCCTTGTGATTGAGTACTTTTCTTGGGAGTGCAAGTGCTAGCGGAACAGGCAGCTGACAAACAAAAGAAAAGAAAATTATCTGCATAATATATTATAACTTATAAGTGTGTATGATTTAAATAGATAATTTGTGAACGTTTCTTGCAGAAATCATAAATTCTTATGTTAACATAGAATGACCGAATTCCTGTCCAACAATTCATTCATCAGACATGTAATACTGAATGGAAATGATCATAAAGTCTGTCACGTGACATGTGTTCACGACAAATTTACTTTTAAATTTAACTTTATCGACAGAACTTCAAGTCTAGTGATACTGAACAGTAATGGAGACAGCTGCTGAGGTCATTTTAATCTGAACCTGAAAATTTACACAGAAATGATGCATGCTCTCAGAATCGAGAAATGCTTTGATGTGCACCTTGATTCAACCACTTACGAGAGATAAACTGATACAGAAATTGAACATGAAAAAGCAGCAGCAGCGGAAGGATTTATCTAGATCGTAAAGTTTATTCTGTTTCATATAGAAATGCTATTATTTTCCTATCACTTTTCCCCCCATAATAATACGTTCAATATACTCGCGGTAGGTTAAGAATGATATTTCTTTAACATGTTGCTTTTACATATGTTCCTACTCGTAGTTTTCATAAAATGATCATTTATCTTATGTTGGCCAAATAAGGAATTTCACAGTCTTGAGAAGCCGAATCACTATTCTTTGCAAAGACTTTACTTCTCGATAAGTTCTGCATAAGCCTCAACTACGGATGTTGACGGACTTACTCTGAGTTCACCAATCTGCAGAAATAGTTTATGATCTAAAATGTTATAAATTATAAGCAAAAACAAAAGTGCGCAAACGGAAAAAGGTTTAGGTTTTTTTCATTAAGTGTGTGGTTGTAATGTGTTTATTTTTTTCTCTTGGCAACAGCGTTGCCCTTAAATACTTTATTAATAAAGTTTCTATCACCCACTCATCCACTGTTTCTTGGAATTTAGGCATATACTATATGGCGGCATAGGTCGAAAAGATCCGAATATGAGACCTTCGCTTTCTATTCTAATTCATTTTAAAAGAAAATGTATGAACTGCCAGGAGACAGGGTTTGGGATTCTTGCTGAGCTAGCAAAACTTGGATTGTTCTGTCAGGAGGTTCACATGTGTGTAAAGTTGACAATTATGAAGAAAAAATCTTAGGCTGTTATTCTACTTATGATTCGTGTGGAATTCAATAAATCAAATCGTTCTAAGCGATCGAAGATTAGCTCATGTTGTATAACACAAAACAAAAAAAACTTTCCGTGTTGGTCGGTGTTTGTTCCCTTCTTTTCCAGATCGTATCTGTAATTTTGATTTCTATCAACAAATGTGTATTGTTTCTTTCAGAATATGGGACATTATGATTGACTGGCCTAGTTCTAAAGTTTCACAGATACGAAGAGCGGTTATGGTGAGTTGTCAGGTTGATAATAGTGCAATACATTGAACTTACATTATATGACAAATGCGAGTTCTATCGTATGTTGAACTTGTGAAACTAATAGTTTTACTTAAGCCCTTGTAGAGAAAGTATCAATTTTGCTCTAGGCACAGCCGGACCGCAATCATCCTGATGCTCAAAGGAAAATCTACTGGTAGTCAATGTCCCTTTTGTCTAATTATTTCCGGATTTAACTCTATTCCCACTAATGGCATTGCCATCACAGAATTGTGTTTCTAAGTAACATTACAACTATACAAAACCTGACTGTTATTACGGAAACCTTTGTGTACTTTTTCTATCTAACCCATTGTGTTGGCTTTCAATACCGGTTTGGTCCTTGCGAACGGTTCTGGCTGAAAGCACTTCTGTAACAAAATATTTATGTTCCGTAAAAGTGACCAGTTCCTTGCGAACGGTTCTGGCTGAAAGCACTTTTGTAGCAAAACACTATTTTGGTAAATACTTCACTTACATAGCTTTGGCAGCTTTATCCACCAGTTGGTTTCTTCTTTTTCATGTGAACTGTAATGTGAACTGCTCTACTAAATTCCGCGGCCTCCACAAACCGCTTTTTTTGTGGCCATAAACTCATTTCAGAGCCAAGGCAGGCGTACTTTTACGAAATTATTGTTGCTCGAACAAATTTTGGAATTATTGTGGCATTGCCAACTGTTTCCAAATCATTGGCTGGCCGCGTAACGCAGAATCAGCGCATTTCGCTTCCGACCAATGCAACCAAGTTTCGACCCCCTCCTGCGTTGTATGTGAGGTGCTTGTTGGTCACCAGATCAGACGGTTGGGTTTTCTCAAGGTTCTCCGGTTTCCTCTCACACGTGAACACTTGTGCAGTCGATTCAAAAACTCGCATTAGCGTATGTTTGTTTATATTTGTATCTAACCAACTTTACATAAAGATTATAAGCGGCTAGGCTTGGCGTCAAATTGTATTTCTACAAACCCGCTTCTTTGCTCTTCGATAAGAACTTTCGAAAGCATTTGCTTTGTCCTGACAATGGTGCAGCCTTGAAGGCAAATAGTGTCTTGTAAAATTTTCAAGCGACAACGATTTTTTTAGTAAGTGTAATACATGTATGCCGATTAAAGGTAAATATATAACGCCGTGTAATAGATCATTTGTTGACTGTAGATTGTTTTTTTTTTGGAAGTGACTCAAATGAATACAGAGACTAACCTGATGTTTCAAAAATATAGGATGGCCGAGAGAACAAGGAAGCGTTGTTCACAGTTGTATGTGTTGAATAATTAGGGCACCTTATTTGCATTTGAATCGCAACATCATATCAGATCAAAAATGACTGTCACTGAAGACAGAATTACGATATTGAATGCAAATTTGATTTAGATTTTACAATATTAAAATATTTGGTCTTTGGTTTTCTTATCGAGCTTAGTCTACTGACAATGGTATTCCAGCTTTGGTATTCTATTTTGTAGTGGATCTTTCTATTCCAGTATGTTCGAGTTCTGCTTTACGATGTTCTCAGATTTAAGTATGTCCTCTGCGTAGTTATTACTAGAATATTCTGATTTTTCTTGGAGGTGTTTCCTTTCCAAGTAGCATTCATTTTCTTGTATATATTCACATTCCACATTTAATTGGTAACCATACCATGAAATACCCGGTTGTGTCACAGAACGTAAGGTTTCCTCAATGAAAGACCCTCTATCGGCTTCAATATTGACTTCATGGAGTTCTCTGTTCTGCTATATAAACATATCTACTAACTCATTTCTTTTCTGCTACATTTGCTAAAAGTCGTCTGTTGCCTAATGAATCATTTTTTATTGTCCATCCTTGTATCACCCGGTATGCATCCAATTCAAAACACCTCTTGAACTCATCATTGATATGCTAGCAGCTAGGAAAAACTTGCAATCTGTTTGGTTTTACTTATACTTGTTGGAAATTATTTGGAAAAATACTCTATAATAAAATTTGCGTTCTGTCTAATTTGTGTTGTGATGGTTGTTGGATGCAACTATATAGACATAAGCTTATTCTACCCTTCATTACAATGCAAATGTATTCAGTCTGATTCACGGAGAAACAACCTGTGGAAACACTTGCTGACCAAAAGATTTTTGAAAATTGTTTTCGACAATCTTAATGTTGTTCAATTTACATGCCCTGTTTCCATTATTCTCTGCCAAACCTCTCAGTGAAACGGTCTGTTACAGCCTACGGTCTGCCAAAACTCTCAGTGAAACGGTCTGTTACAGCCTACGGTCTGCCAAAACTCTCAGTGAAACGGTCTGTTACAGCCTACACGTATTTTAAATATCAAAGATCACCTGTCAGTTTTTGGGTCATGTGCCATACCATCTAAGGTATTAAAGTCTTCTGTAAACCTAAGTGACATTACTTTATAAAGACCCTTACACAGGCAACACAGACGTGCGTTCTGTGATTCAGTTGAGTAATTGAATCAGGTGCTTACCCAGTATTACGTAAATTGTACAACTTTTATATTACACCATAGTACGTGTATTTGAAATTGGTACTTAAAGACCATGTAACAGAAATAATCCCCCTCATCTTGAGCAGTATGTACCTAACATTGCCCAGCTATGAACATATTACAAAATAGTCCTTCAAAGGAAAGAAAAAAACACACTAACATGCTTGAATTCAGATCTGAACTTTAATTTAGACGTTATAAATCAAACAGAAGCACAATGGAGGGCATACAGTCACATCGGTCGAAATGTGGACTTCCCTTTTTTACTGAACCTTAACCCTTGCAAAACATTCCTTTATTTGTTGATCGGCGATCTTTAAAGGTAGAGATAACATCAATTATTCTTTTAAAATATGAGAACAGTTAATTAGCCAGTGAGCCGTGTTATTATCCGTTTGATTGGCTGAAGATGGATGATAGGTTCTTCTTTAACTGTCGCGTATAGAATAGGTTCAGTTTGCGTGACCAAAGCAATTGGAGATGAGAAACCCCAAATTCTTTGCCCGTTGCAAATTTTTCATTTCAGTGTTTTGAAAATGTGAACGTTTAATAGCGTGTTTCCGAGAGTTTAATAATTGTTAATTGACATTAGGGTGTCGTTTTACTGGTTATCCTGCTGAAATGTTTCAATAATGTTTTTAAACGGGTACACAAGTCTATGGGGTCACGTGGTTTTACGATTTTGGCAGTTCGTTTAGTACACTGTTTTTAGATTTATAGATGAAATGCTATTGCGTTTTTGCTATTTTGATGAAATGAAGCATTTTCATTGAATATTAAAATTATGTTAATTTTCATTCAAAAGTTTCATAGCAAAATTTATCTGTAAAAGAAGCGTTGAAGTACAGTCATGAAAAAGTGAATGTTTTTGTTATATATATAGACAACCAATATCTGAAATACTTAAATACTTGAAGCGAAGAAAAAAGCAATGCGCTGCTTGTATTTCTGTGCAATAGTTCATCGGACTTGCGTCTCTACACCAGGCTTCGCAATAAAACTGCATTTGAAAAAGAATAACCACACGCTGCATTTATAGAGGACACTCACTGCCAAAATTGCACCTTGCTTTCTGCCACTTTAACTTGTAGTGTTTTAGTACATGTGAGATTATGCTTTGTCTTATGACATCAAATGAGTACAAAACACGAGCCGATGCAGAATTTCCATAGCAATGTAATTATTGCTAGAAGATATGGTTAATGTTTACGGAAACTGCCGAATATTCATCTTAGCAGCGCTTCCAGGTGTAATAATGAAATTTTATATTTTGCCTGCTATGTTATGATTGCTATGACATGCAAGTATCGTAGATTTTCAGTGTAATAAGAATGGACAAAACATGGCGAAATAAGGGTTATATACCAGCAAGAAAATGAACAATAAGACATAACCATTATGTTCTACATGCTAAACAAAGTTATAAGTATATGTATGCCTCATGGGCTTTTTAGCCTAATAGATTTACATGAAATAAATATCATGTATAGTTTAGAATGATTAACTGAAGTTGTGAATATTGTTTGGCTGAAAGAAAGCATAATCCAGCATGAAGAATAATTTGATGACATAAGACAAAGCATAAACTTACATATAATTAAAATATCAGAAGACGAAATGCAATTTTGGCAGTGATTGTCCTCCATAGCATTAAATAACATGTGTTATAGTCGTGACTTTACAGATCTTTTGACAAGAGTTGTGTTAGCACTTTCTAAATGCAGAATCAAAATTTGAAGTAAACATATATTACGTTGTCAAGATGAAATGAATTGTCGAAGTCCTGTTTTAATTTTACCTACGTGCACAATTATCTGTTTATCATAAATCTTCCAACGTCTTAAAAGAGCAATATCATGCGCCAAAAGTAGCCAGATCAAGGGATCCGAGGTGTAATTAAGTCAAGCACCATGATTAAGCATTCAGCACAGCAACAAATTATTCACTATTACAAAATTGCACTTTTTGAATTCATTAAAATGTTCAAGGAGCAAAATCTAACGGCCGTTCGTGGTCATATATTTCCCAAAACCGCAAGTCATTATAAAACCTTAGCTACAAATGATTCCTCTACCGTAATCCGAGAAATTATGTTTGAGGTTATCGGTGCGTTCTTTATTGCGGTTTCATACAGAGGTCCAAATATACTGTTTCATTAGTGGGTTGGATTTACATAAAAATCAAATATCTCATTGTAACTGTGATAAAATTGATTCAAAAGGCAGCGGATTGTTTGACCAAACCACAATGAGATGCACTTCATTATGCATTGTGTGTTTATTTTCCGCTATTTAGAATTTCTACTTAAAGAAGCAGAGTATCTAAACATTGATGCTGTGTCAGGAAGTAGTTTTGCACAATGAACTAGACTTTATTGATGCTTCATGCAGTTTGTTAACTGTTGCAGTTTTTGTTCAAATGTCTTCATTGTCAGCACGGTCACAACAATGAAGAATGCAGTCTTCCTGTGGTTCTCTGTTTTGCTATATAGTATTTAAGGGCGAGTTTGGCTGGTCACACTGCTCAAATAGTGGACACCATTATAATACAAACCTAGTGTGTGTTTGCTGTACAAGATCACATGGAAACTTCGGTGATGGAGACAGCTTGTGAACATTGAGCCTAGTGACTTGTTCCGTAGGTTTTGTAGATGGTAGTTTCTTGGCTTTGACTTTTTTACTACTTTTACTGTCGTTATCTTCACCTTGTATTAGGTGTTCTTTTATGATTTAACACTTTTTCTTCTGAACTGACCAATTTGTCGGCCTTCTCATTTTTTAAGCATCGCATTTTGTTTTGGTATCCATTTAGTATCGTCATTTTGTCTTTAGTAATGCTTCCCTATGCTTTCTGCTTATTTTGGAATAATGTGTACAACTGTCCCGGAAGAAAAAGTTTTTAACAAAAAAGCAAATTTAAGTTTTATGGAATTGTCTAAAAGAACTGATACATACTGGCATGTACTAGGGCCTTCTTTTATTTGGGTATAAACATTGTTCACTTCCTCATAAGTTAAAAAGTTCAACAAAAATATTCAGCTGTTGATACTTACAGTTTGCTTCTTTTTGCTTACAGAAAACATGATTCGATAGGAAACGAAGCTATTATAGTGTCTTAAATGTCATTTCTGTTTGTTTTTTTTCCAGGTATTTGAATTCACAAATAGTAAAACCATTGAGAAAACTCATTTTTCTTGTACAAAATAGTCAGAAAGGTTCAAGGTGCATTGAATTCTGTCCGTGCGACATATTCACACCGGGACAACAACATACAATTTACATCCAATGCGTATTGTCGTCTGTACTATGTAATGATACACCATTATAAAATTTCATTGACGTAATTAACGACACAAAATACATTGTTTATTACTCGACCAAGTTCGGAAGTTGCGGATTCAACAGTGTCACTTGTTGCCACCTCCGAGTTTTAATTTAATCCGAACCATCAAAAGATTCCCCCTCGTGAGTTGGGTTATATACCAACTACCTATTACTCATTTTTCTGCGTGCGTGTGGTACAATTTTCGTTCAATTAAATGAGAAAACATTTTATAATGTTTAAGATTGAATCATGTTTCAAGACGGGTCAGACAAAAGAGTTCTTACATGGAAAGTTTGAAGTTTTAATTGAGACTCGAAATTTATTGAGATTTCTTCACCGTAGCCTGGTATAGGAGCACAAGGGGGCAAATTTTACAAAAGGTGCATTTTCAATTCGCTTCGTCACTACATATTAATGAGATTATATGGATTTTAAGACCAAGTGTGGAGACATAATAAGTATAAAGTTGCGAACAAGCAAATGTCTTAAATTAATCCATCAGTATTGTTACGACAAATGTTATTCTGTATCTATTATCGGGGGAGATTTGAGATCGGTTATTTGAGAGGCGTTTTGTCAATATTTTTTCTTCTTTGCTGTATTAGTCACCAACTTGTTAAATGAAAGTTTATAAATTATTGCGGCAGATCTTTATCCTTAAATGTTTTCCATTTATAACATTATATCTTAACTTGTAATCTGCAATTTTAATGGCTGAAATATATAAATTTATTTTAGCGCATTAAGATGGGTGTTAGATTTTATATCATTAACCTTTTATTTAATACATATGGCGCGTATTTTTGCCCATTTGCAAATGAAAAATGTATCCAAAATGCCTTTCAAGTAAAATTACATTAGCCTTTTATGTTTGAAAGCATTAAAGTGCGTATTAAAAAAAATAATAAAACAAAAAAAAATTTTTTTAAAAAAATTACATGTGTTTTGTTAATGTTTTATGTGCGTTTTTATTATATATTTTCATTTGCCCCATTCCTTTTGCCTTAGAGAGTTCGTTCATTCACGACCACGGCGATACTGAACGTTGGCAAGGGGGGGCTTCCTACAAACTACGGGTACTATTTTTTGTTTAAACATCGTTTTATGGGTTTCTATGTGAAGTTCGACATTTTTACAATTAAATGCTACGGTCTGAAAATAAAAAAGAAACTTTAATCTTTTCAAGTAGACAGTAAAAGAGTTTCTTTTTAAAGGTTCGAATTTTTTGGTGCATTCTTATTACAAAGTTACTGGTCGTCTTTCAGCCAAGTATTGATAAACAAAAGGAATTGTTTTGCATCATATAAGAAAGAAAAACATTTTTAGGAACGTACATAAGTTGATGTATTCACATTTGTATCAAATGCATCGTAGGAAAAGTTTGCGTTTTTCAAAACAAGATGGCGGACGGCAACTGAAATTTCTTACCGTAAAATTGGCGTCACGTTTCTCCTAATAAATGACTTCACGTATAAACATATTGAATCGAGTCTATTAATACGCAATAGAAAATTACATGGTGAAATGTACGCTGTTGTCTGAGAAATTTCCAGTTTTTTTTTTTTTTTTTTTAAGATTCATTTATTGTTTTTTAACATGTTTTTTGTTAATATTCAATTGAAAGTATATAATAAAAGTTATTGATTATGGCGTTTGTATTTGCGACAACTCGCAAGCCGTTGTTCCCCCCAAATCCCCCTTTCCAAATTTTTTTTCCCCCTTCTCTATCTCTTCTTTTGTATTCACCCTCGCACAAATAGATAATGTTAATACATAGACTTATCATTCCTTACAAGTATGTTATTGTAATTTTGTAATGACAATGAACTACTATGTTCATGTTAATTTGTAAATGAAATTATGTTCTGTTTTTAAGCGCTATAATGACAAGGTAACACGTATATCACCCGAAACTATGTATAATACCGATTAACCATGTTGTCCAGATAAATTGCGAAATGCGGGGATGCGTCATGTGAATCGGACAAATTTAGTGTTTAACTTAAAGTCCCATTTGCAAATATAGATAATAAATTTACGGAGAATGGTGATAAAGCTGTGTTCTGTTCAGTCTAAAACAATATAACATATTTTTTTCCTATTTTTGTCGCTTCTTGATGATTTTATTTTTTGCAATTTTTTTTTATTTTTTTTGAAAAATACTTCGCTACGTTTAGCATGTACAATCGATTTGAAAATAATGTTAGGAATCACGGTTTTTCGAGCAAATAACAGTCAGTTTCGTTGATCAAATATCTTTCTTTGTAATATAATAGCTATCAATATGTCACAGCCAAAGTGCTCATGGGACTTTAAACATGAATGACATGGCTTACTATGAATAACCAGTTCAGATGAGACTGATGGTCGGCTGGCTATTCAGCCTCTTCCAAAGTCAAGTACAAGAAAAAAAGGTAGCTTTTGCACCTGGGTTTGAAATGTAGAGTTAATAGATATAATGCAAAGACCAAAAACACGCTATGAACATAGTTTCATTTACGGGGGTATGCAGTAATAATACTGGAACATATGAAACACACCAGTCAAGTCTTGACTTGACTTGCAATTAGTGGTTTACTTGAAACATCAATAATAGTTGATGTAAAACTCATATGACCTTATGCGCTATTAAACAAGTATAGTAAAATAGCATTTAGTGTTGCACATGGACTAGACGTTTAATTTGATTTCAAACACCGAATTATCAGTCATGTTACAGAAGCTGCAGTGAAAAGTGCAATGTCTGTATGTTTCTAGTACAAGAACTGATGTATATTCGAACATGTCCGACAGAAATATATGAGAATAGGATTTAACATTTCAGTATCCAAACTCAGCAGTTTCGTTTGAACTTGCAAGAGAGGTCATTTCATTATAAACGAACGCTTGATGAAGGGGTAAATTAAACAGAACTAATTCACAAGTAAACCTTAATAATACTAAATTTAATTACTTAATGGCTAAATTGCCTTTGCTGGTACATCAACCACTTAGGCAGCGATCAGTATTCTATCGGTCACTCACCTAGTTGAAGATGAAAATCACCAAGGCTGTACGTACCATGTACGTTTCACATGAATATCTTGAATCATCTTAATGTAATTGTAAATAAAAGTTAAGTCAAAACAATGACATTTAATGGATGTCTGAAAAGTCTTTAACCCTTGTCTAGTATTATCTGTAAACTATCCACCTTTGTTTAAATCATCGACACTGTTGACTTTATGACATCTGATAATTGCAAAGTGTTTTGTAAAAGGTAGATGACCTTACGAAAAGTGGCAAGGAATAGTCCCATTTCCTTTTCATGTGAAACGTTCTTAACTTTTTTACGTTTCAAGCATTAGAAAATCATAAATGTTATATTCGTACAACAAAAAGTATTTCTGCGAAATGAGGGAGGGTCTCCATATGCGTATGTACGTTTTGCCCTTGACCGATCTAAAAAGGACATAAAAAGAAATGTTAATATCAAAATTGTAAATGTAAAAATAACTAGAAAGGCCTTCGACATTATCAAACTAATTGTGTACTTGTAAATAATTGATATTAATGGCATAAAAAGAGTTAGAATCAGGAGTGCTATAGGCCTTTGCAGCTTTAAGGTACATTGTTTGTATATGTCTTCACCTTTCGGAGTTACATTACAATCAATCTTGACTCGACAAGGACACTCACTGACCGTTGTCTTCATGTTCTTTTTTAACTTTGCTCAAAAATACATATGAACATTTTACTAGCAGACCCATTTATTAAGTGCTGATTGTTTGCTTGTATGGATTGGCGGTAGTAACTAACACTTTCTGTAAAGAAGCATTGCTGAACGCACTAACCTCTTCAATAACCCGCCGCCTTTCTTATGCTTAGTCTTAGGGTTGTTTAAGGGCTTTAATCCCATTTCTTTTCACATTATAGTCGTTAACAAACTCAAGTGCGAGGGTAACGCCTATAAAACATAAGCTGTAAACTATAAAACTGCTGTCAAAGTGAAACATTCTGAATGGAAATTTTTACTGAACGGACGAACTCTTTTCCTTTGAAGTAGCGTGGTTCCCCGATTCATAAAAAACGTGTGTTTTTCTCATGTCAAAATATTTGCAAATCTCCGTGCTGTGTCATAATGTAAATACAGACTTTATAAAGTTTGTTTAGGTTAATGCGTTTTATTATGCATGTGCATGTTTAGTAAATCATTTTAAAATAGACATGATATATAACCTAAACTGATAAGCGCTCTTCGCTCTGATCATGCACGAGACCGCTGCATGTCCAAAAAAAAATTTGAACAAGTCTGTGGACACTTGGAAATAATTTGAAAGTAAAAACACATGCAAACGGTTTGCCTTGTTTGCACACGATACAGTTGACATAATTATCAAAGTTACCAGACAGCAAACAATGCAACTCAGACACGTCACGTGCTGCACCTGTTCGTCCATCTGCCTGTGCGTCACCTACATGTTTATTGATATAGGATTATAAAAAAGATATGTTTATGCATTCAGTCTAATAATGCGTATATAAACTAAGAATTTTTTTTTGTTTTGTCAATTCATTTTTTCCGAGCAGCAAAATTTCGCTGAGCTATACAGCCTTTCAAAAGGTTATTTTTGGGTAATTTGTAGCTCCTATATACATACATCAAATGTGCGGTATCAAATAATAAATAATTATATAATATAAGCATTTTTGGCTTAATGTTTTCTGTATCCATTAAAGTTAATAATGCGTCTTTAAAATGTGCAAAAAAATAACAGTAGCTACAAGATCAAACGCATTTCTGAAGTCGATAAAAAACACAATTTTATTTTCATTTAAGTTCATATTTTAGAAGTGCGCAGTCATTATCAGTAAAAGGACACGTAAAGATTAATTTTAAATTTAACGCAAAACATGACAATATAAATGAGTACCTTTCCTTTTATAGTCATGTTTACTGATAAGAAATCAACAAAATTGACAGTTTTGTTGTCTAAATACAATAAAGTATGACCTCACATCTGTCTTTACGTTTTAAGATTAGATAATTTATTGTCAGGGTCAGTGAGTAGTTGATCAGGAACTTTTTTTATTTATCTTAATTACTTCCGTTAATTGTTTCAACATCCGCGTCATCGTTTTAATCTATTTATTTTAACATCGATGCTTACAGTAATAAACCATCTTTTTATTATTTTGTTACGCGTCCGAAGACGTATGTTCTTACAATTAATTTTCATATAATGATTTATCAAAGTTATATAAATTAAACTGTGAGTGATGAATCATTTCTAATATTTCTTCTTCTTTTCAAGCGTCAGTACAATCTTCTTGTTCAAAATTATCGCTCTTAATTGGGGCACATTTTCATTTATTTAACTACTGCTGCATTAAGATTTTCAGTTATCGTTTTATGCTAAAATACCAAAGTTATTCTCAAGCTATTGAAATTTTATTTTAACAGGTTTATTTTCATATAGACAATAGACAATTTTATTGCATCCATATAGGCTAAAAAGCCCATGATGACATACACAATACATAATACAAGACATGCAGCAAACAGTGGCCGACATCAAAATACAAACACAACTGAAAATTGTTACGGAAAAGGTCAGAAATAAACACGAGATTTATTCTGACCTTAGGTAGTGATGAACAAAAAATTTCATATGTTTGGTAAAACTTACTCTTTTTGATAGTACATAGAGCAATTATTAACTTTTTTGTGCTGCTTTACTCATAACCATTTCAGGGGAAAAAGTTACACACATTTAAAATTTGACAGGTGTTTTAAGAATGCACTTTCATATAGAAGTCAGTTGACTTGTAAAACAAAGTTAAAGTCAAGCAAATCAAAACTCCCTTTTCAAAACTTTTCAAAATTTGCTAGGTATCAGTATGCATGGGAGTCATACTGGGGTCTTGCCAGGTTCACCTGAGGAGAAATCATAGAATCGGCCGGAACTATAAATAGAAGTCAGTTAAGAAGGGCTCGTTACTTGCCATCCATTGGTCAACTGATTATTAACGTTAATTACATCTGATTGATATATAACTTTAATTATTCACTGCCTAACGGTCCCTTCCTTAGGCGAGGTTGAGTCGAGTTAGCCATAAATGAAATAGATACATTTCCAAAAAGAACATAATTACATTTGTATATCGAAAAAGCGTACAAATTGCATATAAGCGACCTTCTACAATCGTTGTCCGCCCAATCATTGTAAAAATAACTATAAATGAAGGTTTAGCGGATCTTGACGTACTTCACTACAAATTGCGTAGCTGATAATTGAGGTAAGGTGACGATTCTTACAAATATTCTTTTGTTATTTAAAATTGAACCAAGTTTTACGGTGTGCATTTGCTTGCATTTTTAAGTCATTTTTGTTCTTCGCAATTTAATAATTCCACTCCTACTCTTATCTTATTTTTAGTGTTAAGTGCTGTAAATCCTGGTTGACGTAGGCTCTTTCTTTATTTTATTTCATCTATATTTATATCTAGCTCCGTTTACCTTCTTTATGGCTATGACACGTGTATTTTTTTGCTTGTGACAAAAACACTTGACTTTGGTTTATACCAATCAATTCAGTTCGGAAGTACAAACTAACAGGACCCGGGCTTCTAGTAAAACCCATCTTGTGACAGGTGTCCTGTGAAAAGATACAATCGTGATCTGCATTGGAACTAAACACGTCTTTCCGACCACACCAGGTGTGGGGTTTCTGCTTTGTTTAAGCTAAAGTATTAAAGTCTGTTAGAGAAGCTAAATCTTTTGGAAATTAGAGGGGTGGCACCTCCTTCCAAAAGATCACCTTTTAGACAATAAATTCAAGTTAAACGGCATTATGGGAGAAATGCTGGGGTCGGCCGTAGACGCCCTTTCAGTGCTACGGGGCTTAGGCCTTATACACCCAGTAATGTCTATTGGAGAAGCTACATCCCTTTCTGCTATTGCTGCTGAGAGAAAGAGAGAAGTGTCTGAATTTGATTTTACTCGTTTCTGGAAAGACTTACGACTGGATGTGAAAAATAACGCTATCAAACATCGATTGCCTCATTCTAATTCTGCATTTTGAATCATATGACGCTAGTTGTGCTATAATAAGCAAACTGAAGTCAGGTTTTAAAAAAGTCCGTTATACAGTCAGTTACAGTCTTATTACAATAATGACATAGGCATTTTTGCATTACAGGTTTTATAATAATCCTTTGTACAGTTAAGCTAGGTGTTAAATATCACAACTTAGTATCATTAGATATCCTTAATTCCTGTGGTCTGGTTGTCTGTATAAACGGATTAACCGTATAAGCCTACGTTAAAAAGCATGACATGGAATGCGAGCTGAGGGGTTATTTAAGGTGGGGTAATGCTATGGCATTTGCAACAGTTTAAGAGTTACTTATAAACTTGTTGACCTATGCCCAATCACGTCAAGTGGGTATTTGCCAATCAGAAGTTGGTTTAAGTTTGAGAACAAAAAGGTATTTGTACTCTAGGAATTATTTTCCCCTTATTAAATTTTGAGTTACGTCGACAAAAAAGTTAGGTGCAAACATCAAAATCCATTCATTGACATGCACGTTTTCTTTCTTTAGTAAATATTTTTGTATTTTCTTTATGAGGCGTAAATTCTAAAGAGGCAAAGCCATTAAGAAATATGGAAATCATACAGCTGAAGACAGGCATATCAGGAGAGATTTCGGCTTTCTTAGAGACCTCACTACACGGTTTACACAACCATGAGCCGAATCATGATAGCACTGCTTCGAGAACGATCCTATAGCTCTGAGCCTTGACAGACTTTTACGTAACTGCCGAAAGTCACTTACGTAAACTTTGAGCTAGTAGACAAAGAAGGACTTCTAATTGCCACAAAAAAGGGGCATAGAGGAAATCAAAACAACACGATTTCAAAGTAATGCATTGGAATGCTGGACAACTCCTCAATCAAATATCCAATTTCAGAAACATCATGTATAACAAAAACCTTTGAATATGCTGCATTCTGGAAACCTCTCTTTCGGTATGATGCAAGGTGACTATACGAACAAAAATAAGGAATCCTTGCACGGGTTGAACAATATTAGAACCGAACAAATTAGTGTAAATGTATAGGAATCCATGTATCAGGGATTGTGCTGTAATGTGAACGACAAAGTGATACATTTTGTCAACCCCTACTTCCACAATGACAAACTCATATCCATTGACACTATACCTGCTGTGGACAGCAACGCACTAGCTGTGGGTGAATTTGATATCCACTCACATAGTTTGCCTTATGAGCGTATTAGCTTTCCGAAAGAATATGGTGGGACCTGATATGATAATCACGCTTTTCTACTGTTCCAGTCCTGTCGAAGGCATTCTGATTTCTCTCCGAACCTTGATGTATGCACAGAAGACATACAAAAAAGTACCTTACGACAATCGGACAACTTGGGGGCAGCGACCAGCACAAGATTCACTTTCTGATTCAATACAGTGTGAGACTTGCTTTACTCGACGGAATTACAAGAAAACAGACTTGAGCTTATACGAAGAACTCGCTAATGACGTATCTTGTGATATCAGAGTAGGGGCCAGAAACCAACGCTTGTATCTATCAGTGAAAGGGGTAGCAAAGAAGCAAAGAGCACTGATATTCAAAGTGGATACACTAGAGGGCTATACTGAGGAGAAACTAATACATTGGCTGAGAGGTAGACAGGTTTTTATGACAATTATGAAAGTTGTAAGTGATACATATTAACGTGTCAACAGAGTCAGAAAGACAGATGGGTCAAGAAGATGTAATGAGATAGACAGAGAACTACAGAAAAAGAAGCATTGGGTTAGCAAAGCATGTGATTGACAAGGGCCTCGCAGTAAATGAATTAAGTCCTACTTTGTAACGGAAGTATATAGTTATTGCAATTGGAAAGTTTTTGCACGGTGTCCCTTAAGGACGATGTTTTTCGCCTACTCTCCTCTTCACCAGCGACCTTGTATCCGATCTATAAAGTGCGGGTTTCAAGACTACATTGTATACAAACGACCTTGTAGATGGGCTCAGAAGAACACGCTGTAATTCCCACATACAGGACACACGCAACAAGCTGTAGGCATCAGTATAGCAGATCTTGTCACACCAACCTGAACCCAATGAAAATAAGCTATGTTGGCCTTACAAAACATTGCTTCTGGCAAAGAAGCTTTGTATATACAACGAGTAAGTCTAAAAATTTTGAAAAGACAAATTTTGCCATTATTGAATCATCGCTAACTCATTTTGATAAGTCAGATTTACTAGAGGCATCATGGCCTGCCGAAAGAAACAATCTGCACAACCGTTCCTGGCTTACAGCAGGCAGTAGATGGTGAGCCATCATTGCGAACAATGACCCTGTTTAGACATCGGCGCATTTGTATACAGATGGTTTCGCAACATCTTCGACTAGTAAATAGGGTGCACGGTGTAGCATATAGACTGGAAAGCACTCCTTCAACTTTCAAGCAGAAGTTGGAGCCATCATATAAATATTTATAACTTTTGAGATATTGGAAGCAGGGATAATGTACTCGTATTCGAATATTATGAGTACCAGTACCCTTTGTGAGTACTCGTCCGTGCTCAGCTGAAACTTTCAGTACTCGTACTTACTCGAGCACCATACCTAAAATACACAGTACTCGATGACATTCAAAGCTGTTAGGAAATGTACAGATGATGCATTGTATGACTATTGTTTGACAGTCCCAGTCTGTGACATTGAATAATTCTTGATGTAGTTCATTTAAGTTTGTTGTTCCTATTTGAACAAATCCTGTGTATTATCAGAGTTTTTCCTAATATACTAATTCTGACAAATGTTTATGTTTATGCCTGTTAGCTTGTAAAATGTGCTTATGGTCCACCATACTTTTTCAAGGTGCATACGGTGCGACCTGTAGAGAGACAGACACAGATACAAGGGAAGCCGGGTACCGGACCCTAGCTCTTTTATGAATAGACCCCTTGGTTCTTGTTCACATGCCCGGTGTAAAGCACCGATACACGTGAGACTACATCTGGGTTTGTAACCAGTTCATCTCTTGATGGCTGGGAAACACTGAAAAGCGTTTCTGAAATTTCCAGCCGGGATTCGAACCGGGGACCTCTGGATTGGTAGTCCAGAGCGTTAACCACTCTACCACCGCACCACCATGTTAGCCTTTATGCACATGTTCATATTGCTGTACTCAGAAAGCACTCACGAGTACTGTGTAGAGTACTTGAAGTGAAAACGATACCGAGTACTCACTTGAGTAAGCACTAAATCATGAAGTACTTTAGTAATACTCGAGTACTGGTGCTTGATACTAGATCGGCCCGTCTCTCTTCGGAAAGTAGTCATCTTGACGGAAACATTGTCGGTATTTCATGATTACACCATATGCTCCGCAAGTCAGACAATAAATTCTTAGCTCGCAGTAAGACGTTCCAAACATATATAAGGTGTCGCCCCAGTAAAGTGTAGATGTAGAATATGTTGTGACGCATGTTTGTCTAAGTTTGGCATCGCAAGAAAAGAAACTTTTTAGAATACCTTGACCTTTATCATTGTATCCAGCATGTCTTCCAGACGAATGAACAAGACTGACCTCAAAGAAACTTCAGTTTCAAACTAAATAACTGTGCTGCCAAATTTTGAACTTTTTATAATGTAACAGCCTATGTTTTAAACATCACATTACTCATTTAGCAACAAAAGAAAGATAACGCCGTAACTTACGTACTGAATTATTCCGGGGCAAGTAATTTCCCTTAAATCAAATAATTACTCTCAATGTTTAAAATGAAATGACTAATAAATGCATTTTAAAAGAAACATTTGTCGAAATATATCTTGCCAATGTTTGCAACCTTGTATAATGATCATTATCCACCCAAAAATTGTAAAATAATTGTAAATGATGGCTGAACAGATTAACGGATGTATTATTTTGCTAATTGTACCAGTAATTTCTGCAATTTGTAGATAAAACTTTGAGGTTCGATGATAATTCCTTGAATTATAGTATTACTTATAGTCTGTTAGAAGTTTAAAATTGCAAAAGGTTTTAGGGTGTGTCTCTAAACATTTTGAACATATTATAACCTCTAATTATATTTTCAATACATCCTTCTTCTTTCATATTAGGATTGAGAAAATACACAAAAAGGTCTTGTTTACAGTATAATCGAACGACACAACGATACAATCATATATTTAAACGAAAAACAAATTTTAGATAATGTCAAGGATCTAATTAGTTTGATAGTTTTATATGTTTTTGTATATCTGTTTGCAAAAAGTCTTACTACATGAAAGCTTAAATCATTTATTTGTTACATAAAGCAAGCTGAAAGGTATTTATCAAATTCATTTTAAGTTTATTTATGAGTAAATGATAATACAAAAGTCTTTAAGACTGTTTAATTACCTTTAAGACATTTCAAATGTAGTCCATATTCAAGTCTAATAATCTACCTGCAAATTTAAATACTAAACTATTATATGCATACATCAAACTGAATTTTGTACATTAAAACTTTTTTATAAACATATTGGAAACGAATTAATAGTCAAACTTGTGGTTTAGTATTTATATTATAATTGTCCATTTTTACCTCTACAATTGTTTTTGAAGGAAACTGACACATTTTGAAATACTTTAGTAATAATTTAACGATCACCATTATAATGCATTAAGTATTTTTGAAAGATCTTGAAAGATTCGTTGGTGAAATTATAACTTTTCCTGTACATCTGTTGGTTTGTTGTTCTCAACTTCCTTTCCCTGATGTCTTTCTTTAACACAGATGAAGTAATATCCAACAGATCACTGATGTTTTTACTTTTTGAGCGCATTGTTCAAAGTTCGCAAGTTATAACATTTGTTGATTTCTTTTGACCATTGGCTTATGGCTTAGCTGCGTAGTGATTATGTCTATAGTAAAAGTGAAATGGAAGCTTTCTGTAAACCAGTCGTATGATACCAAATAATTATGTTGTCCAACATTATTTCACAACTCTTTATATAGACTGCAGTGGAACAGTTTGTGTCGTCTGCTTCAACAGGAATACAACAGAGGTCATCTCCTCCGACCTTTGACTGACGATGCTTTATGTTCCTGCAACCATTCTGTAATTAAAGAATTGCTTGCTGGTTCTCAAAGCTACCGAATGTGTAGACATTGTACCATGGTTTGTTAAAGAGCTCCACACTTGCCTGCTTTGTCTGACATCAGATATCTAGATATTTATCGGATTACCCTACTCTAAAATCCTGGTGCAAGCACCTTTCCGTAGTTCAAACCTTAGTAAGAGTAGAGGACATGCTCATGAGTACAGTGGTATTCCAAGCCGCTTTTCGGGGAACAGACTTCCTCCGAGATCCTCTCTGGTAAACCTGAACCTGTGCAATGCAAAGTATCCATGTCTCGCATGCCAAACGGCTTGTCCATAAAAAGGCAATTGGTCGGGAGACATTACACAAGTAATGACAAGCACATAACTCTAAACACAAGAACACTTGATGCTCATCAAGGACCTCATTAACACATATCAAAGCTACAATTCTATGTTGGTTTTGGGTTATTACTCGAAATGTATCTGGATTTATCAGAGCTTTCCCAATTTCCCAATGTCTTTGTCATTAAATCTTGGCCTCCTCATTTCTGATTAATGGACTTCAGTCTGTGAATAGGCGAGGCGTTCACACCTAGCAGCAGCCGCTTTTGGTATCTGTACCCTCGATGCTTACATGTCTTCGTGACTAGTGACTATCAATTTTCACAATAGAAACCAAGTTCTAAGACTGTCATGTCTAAATTACTGTTTGCTAAAAAATGTATCTTAATCTGTCTCTGGTCTTTGGTTTGTTCCTTCAGAAAGGCATGAGAACTTTACCTTAATGGCTACGGGTCAGTATACTTCCATTTGTAAAATTATTGTTAAAGTACATTTAGCTTAGTTTGGCACTGTAATGTTGGAACCAGCTCCACCATCTCCACGTGAGCAAGCCTTTAAAGGAACTTTTATTACTTCAATAACAGAGTCTAGATCTTCACGTAGTAGAACCTCCTGGATAACGTCTTTCGTTTTTATCTGGACTGGGCATTATAGTGGTCAGTTTACAGACTAATTGGCCATCTAGTGTATCAGTGTGCAGACTTATTGGCCATCTAGTGTATCAGTGTAAAGACTAATGAGCCATCTAGTGTATCAGTGTACAGACTAATTGGCCATCTAGTGTATCGGTGTACAGACTTATTGGCCATCTAGTGTATCAGTGTACAGACTAATTAGCCATCTATTGTATCAGTGTGCAGACTAATTGGCCATCTAGTGTATCAGTGTACATACTTATTGGCCATCTAGTGTATCAGTGTACAGACTAATTGGCCATCTAGTGTATCAGTGTGCAGACTAATTGGCCATCTAGTGTATCAGTGTGCAGACTAATTGGCCATCTAATGTATCAGTGTACAGACTAATTGGCCATCTAGTGTATCAGTGTACAGACTTATTGGCCATCTAGTGTATCAGTGTGCAGACTAATTGGCCATCTTGTGTATCAGTGTGCAGACTAATTGGCCATCTAGTATATCAGTGTACAGACTAATGGGCAATAATTATGTTGTGTCAGTATCTACTTGGCTACGCACTTCAAGTGTTCTGTTTTGCATTTGTTTGCAAATGGCAAATAAAGTTGCAATAGAAAGTAGGGATTTATTCAGATTTAAAAATGCCAATTCGTGTACCGGTAAACGAGTGTTTCTCGAAGATATTTTTGATTTTGTATTAGTAAACCTCGACTCAAACGCTGTACTGCAGTTAAAGAAGTGTAATCTAGTAAGGCTTCTTTAGCCGTTTTTGGCAATTTGCCTCCTTTTATACATTTTGCAAAGCGTAATGTTGAATCTTTGCAGGATTTGCTCATGTTTTGTACAAGAGTATTGGAAGAAGTTCCTGAGTAACTGTTTTACACATAATGATTGCTTAAAACTCAGTGTCATCAAACCTAAAAATGACTATCAAACACAGTTCCAAATTAGCGATCTGTGTTTTGATAACTAAACATATGTACATTGTATATTGAAGATGTTTACGTCTTGCTAAAATGATATTTTATAAGGTATTAACGTAACAGTTAGTGACATTTCCGTTGATAAACAAAAGTGTAATAGTATTTAGGACAAATAACTTTCTTTCGTTATACTCTTACAGACAACAGACTACTAGTATTTTGTCTCATCTTGTCTCTTTCTGTGTTACTGAGACATACTAGTATTGTTTTCAGCGTGACTTTTTGAACAACAAATCGTGTTCTCTCTATTTCTACAAAGTCCTTTAAATGTTTTCTATAGTTTAAAGTTTTTCCCATTGAAATGGCGTGTAGAGTCCATGTTCAAGTCACACCTGCTCAATATCAACGTCATAGCTGATTTTTGGCCTGGGGACACACAGGCCTAAGTTAGCATACCACATTTCAAACACTGCAGACAATTTAACTGTGCTATGTGCGAATAAACTGTAACCCAAAAAACACAGACAAGATCAATCTTCTATTTGAATGTCGCATACGATAAGAACATATTATAAAAACATAAATAAAAACAGTACATACAATTTTAAATGATTGCAGAAAGGTCCTTAGCTTACGGGCTCTATTACACAATTTTGTGGACTTTGGTTTAGAAATTACTGCGCTGTTAGCTGATTACGGAAGATAATCAAATGCATATCACGGAAAAGTACGAATATTAACGGAACGGAGGTCTATATAAGAGTTTGTAGTTTGATATTCAAATTCAGTGATAACTTTCTTATTTACGAACGATTACATAATTATATATTTACCCAAAAATAAATTTATTTAAAAAAATATATTTAATTTACGTACATTCCCGAGAGGGAAGTCACGTGAGCAAAATCACCCGCCATTTATCGAGGCTGACCTTAGCAACATCATGTTTGTCTATCTAAACTGTTAGTTCAGTTCATCACTTGTTATCCCGACCACCTCTAACAAGGAAAGCAAAAATCTTTTTTAGTTGTCCCTGTTATATGCATTGTACAGTAATGCATTTATATTTCATTTCTGTTTCAGAGTCTTGTCCTTGGTACACAGTAATTTTCGATCCACATCGTCTCGCTTGAAGTTGAACAAAGCGCAGATCGAATTATCTTTATTTGTCTCTCAAACAATTTATAATGTTGACCATGTGATTATTTTTTATTTAAAGAACATCTTATAAACAAACAAACTTCCCTGTCACCGATATCTTTGTTAATCATTCATTCTATGTCGTATATTAAATTTTGTCCACTGCACATTTCGACCCGCGCTTTAGGTAAGGTTCAGCGCAAATCACGAAGGTCAAAAAGTGTTTTTAGGTGAGTAAATCTATAGCCCCCTACATGCTTTGATTTAATCCGCGTTTAATCTCATTCACTCATTGCAAGATTTTCAACGCATTTCTACCAGATGCTCAGTTCAGAGATGATATGCAGACTTTGTTTTTCAGTCGGGCCTGTTCATTGTCACTGCAAAATTAAGGGCTAAGATTTAAGCCTAAATGTCGGGCCTACTCTGTGCCTCTTAAACCACTCGAAGGATGTTTAGTTGAAACACGTTGAAGATGCTCGACACTGGCTTTAGACCAATATTACAATTATTTTCTTTTCATTTACGATCTACATCGTCCCCTAGGTCACAGCTATGAAGGAAGTAGTCTTCTTACGATTGTCTGTCCTGTTGTACAGCTTCTTTTCAAAGCTGGAAGTGACCTTTTTCTGTCTGTTCTTAAAGGGAACGTAATTGGAGTAGGTGCTCTGCCCTTTGGTCTTAAAACTACACGAGCGTTTTGTGATTGGGCAGCTTCAATATTCCATACCTAACTCTTTATCAATATATGTGATATCGTATGCATATTCAAGCTTTCTGTTCTGCAGTTTCTTGCAAATGGTAAATAAAGTTGCAATATAAAGAAGGGATCTGTTCAGAGTCATGTACCGGTATACGAGTGTTTTTGTACAGATTTAAGGAAGGTAACTTAGTAATTATACTTTAGCCGTTCATGGCAATTTATCTCCCTTTGTTCATGCTCTTTTTTTTTTTTTTTTCTCATATATTGGCAGAAGTGCGTGAGTAATATTTTCACAAAATAATGATTGCTTTAAGCTCAATGACATCAAGTCTGGAAATCACTGATTAGCGATAGGTGCTTTGAGTAGGAAATGTACTTCCAACAATATTTTACCACTAAACATAATAAATTTGAAGATGTTTACCTCTTGCTAAAATTACATTTTATAAGATATGAACGTAGCAGTTACCGACGTTTCCATTGATAAACAAAGGCGCAATCGTATTTGGGACAAGTAGCTTTCTTCTCTTATATACTGGAGGACAACAGGCCATTTTGTCTTATCTGCTCTGTTGTATGGCTAAGACATAAGATTTCAGCATGACTATTTGTTCGACAAATCGAGTTCTAAAAAGTCCCTTAAAGGTTTTCTTACAAACTACATTGTATAGTCCAAAGTTTATCTTATCAAAATGGCGTGACTTCTACCAGATGCTCAGTTCAGAGATGATATGCAGACTTCGTTATTCAGTCGGGCCATGTACGGCTAAGATTTAAACCTTAATTTCAGGCTCACTCTATGTCTCTTTATCCCCTAGAAGGGTTTTTGATTGAAACCTTCAAGGTGCATGACGTATGTTTACTGTTTAGACACTGACGTTAGATCAATATTACAATTCTTTTCTTCTCATTAAAGGTCTACTTTGTCGCCTAAGTCACAGACATAAAGGAACTAGTCTTCTTGAGATCCTCTCTCCTCGTGTATAACTTCTTTTCAAAGATGATAGTGTCTGGTCTTTTACTGTCTGTTCATTGGGGGGACTTAAAACTACGTGAGCATTTTAATTTTGACGATTCAGCTTCAACTAAGCGATGAGTCCGAAGCCTGAATTAAAATGATTTGTTCCCATATGTCAAGTAGATGACAGACATTGTTCAGTGTTTTCCCTCTTGTTAGAAGTTTAATGTATGCTTTTCTTTATGAGCGACTTGTTGCCTTGAAATCCTTGTTTGACCAATTTGACATCTATCTCATTGTCAGGAACACCATGGTCAAGAGGCACTTCCATTTCTACCAGAGTGTGTGTTTTACTAGTATTTTTGCAGGAGATGTTAGTTTGACGCTAGCTAAATCACCCAGGACTGATAGAGCATCTTCAAGAATGGCCACAAGATTGACAGGCCTCTGTTGACTTTTGGAAGTGTTTGTTGCCTGTATGATGGCATCTACTTCTGCCTTGTAGTTGATATAGTCCTTTCCTGTTGTCACGCTCACAGTCTCAGACCTACCAGGCAGTGCATGATGAAGATACAAGCACCACCACTTTGTATTACAGCTGTTGCAGTGCCTTTTTGCACACATGGGTCCATGTCTCTGATGGATTGTCGTTCGAGCATTGCTCTTCTACAATGTTATTATTGCTGAGGCCTGGTTCACCTGCTTCAATGTCACAATCAAAGTTACAGAGCTACGTAGATTGAGCCTGTCAGTCTAGTCATACTCACTGTCCATTTTGAATACTTATAGTACTGTTACAATGTAATATTCATTTCGCTATCCTTTTTTATTTCGATAAATGCATTCAAACATTAAAACGAACGATGTAATCATTGAATGGCAAATGATTCTTTGAACCTAAGCTCGTTTGAAAATACTTCTAAATTGTAACGTTTACGTTTTTAGAAACAGTGTTAAAGTGCACAATGTGGTGGGGTACAACTGTCGTAATATTCATACATTGTTTCTTGTGGCATTATCATTACTTACTGATGTGTAATGTATTGTTTTTAAATTGTTTTATATTTGTTTCCATGCACTTAGGCTGGCTATGGTCCCAGATACATTATCTACGGTGACTAAACAAAGTATTTGTATATAGTCAGTGTTATTAACACTACAACCTGCCAGTTGCGTAACCTGATCGCACCCAAGTGATCATTTTAGAATTTAGGGTCGTGGTAATAGGGCCGTTGGTAGCGGATTTGGATTCCTAAATACTGTGTGGCATCATCAATGTGAGATCGGTCTTGTTCTGGTCTTGCATATGTCGATTTTGTGGGATGGTTTTTAACATTAATTTTTTTATCTGTACATGTACCCATAATAAGAAAGTTATACTAACGAGTACTAAATGATAGTTTGATACCGTTTGGTATTCATACAGACGTATGATCCCTTTGGAAGGTTTTGTCGTCCAAGATTTTATACTACTGATCGAATTAATGCGGGTCAATTTTCGTAGCTGTTTTTTATCAAACAATCGGAAAAAAGTAAAACCTTGAAATAACTACTAATGCTTCAAGTACATTGTAATTGGAATTTCACTGGGAAAAAAATGCAGTACAATACTGAACACAATCCTATCTGGGCAAATGTTTCCTTAATGTACATTAATTTTTGTATTCCCCATTTCTATCTAAGGGTTGACGAGGTTCGTTTAATTTTGAATTTCAGGAATGCTATGTCTGATATAGGATACTTGGCTTGCTCTTCGTAGCTTACCATTATCTTCATCAACGGGGGTGTCCGTTCATCGTGCGTGCATCTATTTCATGTCCGCGTATCTCTACAGACATGAAACAATGCGCTCATTTCTAAATAGGAACTGAAAAAAAAGGTTTGTTCCATGTACATTACTTATACCATTGCTTCCAGAACGAAAGAAATTACAATTGTTATTAGTATACCCAAACATCTAATTTTTTGTCATTGTTATATACTAAATGGTGTCAATTAAGTTAAAACCTTTGCTTATTTTATCATAAACAATATTCTACTTTATCACAGTTTTATCCCTGTACTGCCTACAGAAAATACTGGCTGATTAATGTTCATGTCCATTTTTCACTGGAAGAAATTGGTGACTTATTTTCCAGAGTGGCTTATTTTCCCGCTTGGCTAATTTTCGAGATCGGTTTATTATCAAGAATTTGGGATATACCATTTATAAGCCATTTACAAAATTGTTTATACATGTAGATACATGTACATTGTTGTCAATTACACAGTTTAAACAAGAGGACCGGTATGTAAAATTCAATGTTTTTACAGTTTCATGCATGGTGGCATCATGCTTTCTTTCGCGAAATGTTTAGTATCAGGCAGGTTAGGGAATGCGGAGCCTATCGACACCGGTGAAATATATTTGGTTGATAATGTCGTGTGTTTATTAATTTCCACTCTTATTCAAGGGCAAATAATCATTTGAGTAAAGGGGCTTCATTAACATGAAATCACAACAAAATCCATGGTTGATGTAAAGGTATTGAAATAGTTCACATTTGACTCTGGACTGATGGCCTCATTCCGTGTATTAAAAATGAAAATCCGCATTGCCCAGCAAATACTGCAAAAACCTGTGTTTGCTAAAACCTTAATTGGGGTCTATGGTAATATTTGGTAAATTGGTAGCGTCTTATCTATAACGTACTCGTAATATAAGTAAAAACCCTCTTAGTCCACAGCCGCCGTATACACTTTACTTCATTAATTGTTCAAAGCACTGAAGAGCTAAATAATTCAATTAATGTGCGTGTTTTTTTGGAAACAATTTCGCACTGTGGGGGATATATCCTATACGCTTTTGTACAATTAGCATTTTGCTAGACTTAATTATTACAGGCTGATGATGAAATAGATATGTTGAAAATAAAACTATATTATATGTATTTATATGATTAAATGCCATAATCAATGGCTCCACGATATAGTATCGTAATGACTTGTTGATTTATTTTAAGTAATATTTTTTGCAACGTATTTTTGTGAGTTTTGGTACATTTCGGTAAAAACACTTCAGTCCTACTCGATTATGTAATTAGATTAATGAAAGAATGATAAACTTTGTTAAAATTTTCCGGTTTTTCATGCCCTCTTGTTGGCTACAGTCGGCAAAATGTAGCTGGTTTATGGTTTTATCGCAACGGCAAATTTTGAGAATTTAAGATTAGGCTTTGATCCAATTATGAATTCATTTATACAGAGGTAGTTCATGGCGTCGGGGAGACGTCGGTCGTATTAAGGAATTGTTTATTTTATGATGAAAATTTACCTTAAAAGCATTTTCTTCAGTTTGAGACTTTCAGTTTTAGGTTAAAGTAGGTTAAAAGTTTGTTTTGTAATTTTGCTATACATAAACAATGTATAAATCCATAATTTTTAAGTTTGTCCGCCAGTTCAAGTTCACGAGACAACCGTCTAGGACCTTTCTTACAAAACCTGTGCCGCACAAACGAATAAATGCTTATTTTTCATGAATCTATTTTTAAAAAACGTTCATATGTTAGACTAAAAACCTACTATTTCGTTACTTACTGTGTAAACTTTGAATGTTTATTGACATTTATTCATGTTTATTCATACAATGTCATAGTTTTATATGGGATGGTATCACTGTAAACAATTACTTTGGCACCATAAAACTCATGACGGCTCAGTCGTTAAAGTCTTTGCCAAAAAGTGTGTGAAATTAGGGATAGGTTTTGGTGAATCATACGCTAATAATGTCTGTTTTGGGTACTACAAATCCCTAGATGTCACTTTAATATAGACGTGCTTATCTAAGAAAAACTCTAAGACAGAGATCGGGGGAGGAGAAGTCAAAACTGAGACAAATTGTAGCGCCAGACAGTTCTGAAGCAGAGATTCTGGCAAAAGAGCTTTCTACTCAAAATGACAGATCAAACAACTGCCGTATTAACTTGGCATTGTGTCGTTATTCATTTGATCTATCGTGATCAAAGGGTAATAATATTATAGAGACGTGAAGCATTCTGTCTTCCAAGTTGTCAAACCATTGGACCCACGTCTATCATTAACGCAGTGAAATTCTATGATCTGTTCATTTAAAACTTATCTTTGCGGAAGGAAAGAATTCTGTCTTACACTAAATAAGACACTATTGCAACTTTTTGTCTCATATGCTTTTATTGCAAGCTTTATTTATGTGATATATCTAGCGTTATTTAATTTCATTGATTCCTTGTTTAATTTTACAGGTTCCAGCAATTCTGTAGTCTGATAGAATCAGACTGCAAGCGTTTGGTTCAATACGCAATAAAAGCTGAATTCTATATCAAAATGCGATAAAAGTTTAACACAATTTCTTTCTCTGTTGGCCTATTTCCCAAAGATCGAAGGGAAAAACTGAAAAGTACCTAAACATAAGTACAATTGTGGCTCTCTCCCGTGAGGTGGCGTCTGTTATACTAAACGCTGGGATCTTTGTGAACATTATGTCTAGGAATATCGGCGGGTGATTACGAATTTATACGTGATATATTACCAAACATGAAAGGATTATCAATAATTCCAATAAAATCGGGGCATATCAGCTAATAAACAAATATTCATGGCATAACCTTTAGTTGTGATGTTTACGATACTGTAATAGAATACAAACAGCGTTATAAGTGATATACAAGATATATGGATGCGTAAAGCGCTTTAAATTCTTCATCAAATCTGTCGCGATCTTCGATAAATGGTTTGTCTGGCTTTTCATTGTCAATTTCTTCATAACCAATATCTTGGGAAAAGTGGGAACGTTCATTGCCCCAAGGAAAAATCCAACTGATTAGGTTCAAGAGGAATTTTGTCAAATTGCCTCTTTCTATTTATTTAAGTGGTTATAATTTAGGTCATTAACTTTATTTCATTGTATTCATAAAAAGAGCAGGGGTGCAAGATAATCAAGTGCATTAAAGAGAATTACGGTATTACAGGGTGCGCTATAATACTTTTTCATGTCATGAAACAGGCAAATATTTGACTTTGATATTTTTGTTTATATATGTAGGTATCGTTCAAACATTTGCTTTGTTTTTATGTCTGATTTTCTCGTATAACTAACTTTTTCAATGAGTTTGATAACTGACCTTGAAGATGCACTTAACTTAAATCATTATGTAACTATGATAAATATTGAGCTAATTTCAAGACCGTTCAACTGTATTGCGAGGTGCTATCTCATACTGCTTATGGCTCATTGTGATTGTCTTTATTTTGTCCGTGTCACAATGATTCCGTTGAAGGTAAATGAATAGAAATGTTCAAGTAGAAGGATAAAACTGTGTGAATAAACGTCAGACGACAGGAACGTAGCAAAGCCTGCGCCATATAAGCAAAAATACAGAGTACATGGTAGGTCCGAATTACCTATAAAACTGCCACAAGTGAAAGGTATTCCAAAACTCAAAGAAATTGTTATGCCAAAGGGAACACAATAAGCAATTTAAGGGATCAAGCGCCGCTACCGTGATCATGCTGGCAGATTCTAACAGAGTATGGGAGTCTAGTACTGGTCATTCCTACGAACGATGGTACGGTAACCTGTCCACATGTACTGAAATACTACTTAAAAGGTATTATACCCTTAGACAAAAATCAAATAAGAGTATATATGGTCAAGCATTACCGCCTTATAACGTGCAGTAACCTGAATAATGGCAACCTTGGAAAGGGGCACGGCGTTGTGATATTTATGGAAGTACAACGTTTCCTTTTTAACAATTTTAAATGTGTCCATTACGAGGTGCCGAACTGGCCAAAACACCACATTTCAATTGTTAGCTTCTGAAGGTCTTGTAAAACTTAATTCGTTTTAAGTATCACTTTTCTTTTTACTGAACTCGAAGCTCTTGGCAGATCTTAACGCAGCGCGTGTATGAAATAATTTTACAGAATTAAGATAAACATGTTGATTTTATGGACATTTTAGTCAAACAACCAAGGCGAGCGTTTTAAATCACTTTTTCCAGAACTGATGATCATACAACATACACTAGCGCATACTACAGAGAATAATCTGTGTGCGATTAAACAGGAACAAAACTATAGAAGCACGATTTAGAAGATCCAAAACAAATTGACTTGAAGCGCCGCACTCCAACTGATACTGATTACCAATTTCTTATGTGTTTATACTCTACAATACGGATTGGTTTCTGCATGTTCTTGTGTAATTGAACGTTTTCCCGCCAATTTAATAGCTACATTTTGTATATTCTTTTTTGTCAATTTTCCAAAACTATTGGGTCAGCATTACTAGCATCTTTAGCACTTCTCTATTGATAAATACCAAAAGAAAAATGAAAAAGTAACCAGAAGCTGAACGCTTTAACCCTAAATATTCCAGAATCTTTTTGAAGACCAACACGTGTGTGCGTTAAGCTTAATGATACCATATACGCTCTAAGTAAAATTTTACCATACATTGTTCGTGAACAATTACCTATGTTTTAAGTTCATCATTCAAGTGTATTTTTCTGGATTTGATTGTTAAATGGCCATGTTTCCTACTTGAGCAGTTTCAAGTCGCACAAGTCTTTGCCATATGCCGCTTTATTTCACATTACAAGACGTATCATATTTCAGTATAGTACATACAAATACAATCTCGTGTCACCGTGAAACTGTATTTTCATTCGAGGAGTTGTAACAGTAGAACTGTACATCTTTCTTCCTTCCTTCATACATGTATTTGTTTCAAGTTGAAAGCTGCTGCTTATAAATGAGGCGGGATTTAAGTAGCGACATGAACACATGGGAATACTTTCAGAGGTTAATTGGTAACGAAGACTATATACATGTGCTGGACATTGACCAAATATACAGCTGGAGAGGGCTTGTGTCTGGGGCTTGTAAGAAACGACAGAACATGGTTACATCTTTGTCAACTTTATTACAATATTTAATTGAAATAAATAATTACAGATTTACATAAAACAATTCCAATTACTTATTTAAATAATTGTATCACAGCCTTTTGAGTGATAAACTCGTTATCAAATAATCTGTTTCAATGAAAAGAGCGAAACTTGTCTATCAGTGATATAGATTAGTTTCGCTCTTCCCGTAATTCCATCAAAAGAAATTAAATTACAATAGTTTTTAGAATATCAAAGTTTATCTTTTACGAAAGAAGGAAAAAATCAATGCATATTGGAGTCAAATCGTGTGTGATAAGTAAGTATGTTTTCTTTCAAAGCACGTGGCATTTAATTATTTTTCTAAGTAAAGAAACAGTTAGAAAAGAAATTTTATGTTTCATCTGCACTTTTGTAAATGTAGACGTTCATAGAAGCACAATACTGTTCTTGTTTCTTAAAATCTAGTAAAACAAGCATGTGTTAACAACAAAATGAAATTGTTACATCACTGGCCGATAATCAAAGAGATGAAAATAACATTTATTACAATAACCCGTCAGCCCAGCTTTTCATCCTTGTAGCTCCTCCACAGAGTAAACTTTCAGAAGACACTCGGATAAAATACTTTCGCATCAAACTATAACAACGCTACTGTTTGTGGAAAGTGTAACCACTTGTTTGTTATGATCGCTTTATTCCTCCAAAGGTCTACGCTCGTAGACATAACTGAGATAGTTATACGCCTCATCATTTCGCTTCTTTCATTCACAGACTGTTATTTACGACAGTAAACGATATATTCCACTTCACCTCGTACTCTATTCCTCGTGAAAATACACACTCGGCCCGACAAAATCGTTTCATTGTATGTCTGGGATATTCATGTTTTATCAGACTGATTGAGACTCTTGGCTCCATTGAACAGTAAAGTACCAGGGCTTATGGCCCATATATCTTGGCATCCTGGTGCGAAGCAGCGTAAAGTTTATCCATTGACTACTGGCCATGATTCACATGTAAAAACATTTCCGTTGCCATTTCTTTCAGTATCACTAGTACGAGTATCATTTAAGCACCTACGTTAACTCTCTCAAAAAATGTTATCTTTAGTTCCTGTAAAAGTTATGAAGCACAGTCACAAATATGGCTTTTGACAGTCTTAATGAAATGTCTGTCGGAAGCCTGAATTATGTTCTACATAAATGTTCCGTTTTGTCTACCCGTTATGGATCGCTTTCCATTTCGGAAAACGTATATCACAAATTTCCACTGGCTTCTATATCGAAGTCATATTGCACATATCAGATTGTGTTCCTCCCTTGACTACAGGTTTCACCTCTCCATACAACGACACTGCTTTATCTGCTTCACCTTCTTGTGTTTATATCCTTTTGCTCTACCCGGACACTTCAATGTCACTATTATAGTATGCGTTTTTTTCGGCTTGCAAAATCCACAGGATTTGAAAAACTTTTTCTTAGTCCGTTTGCGTATTGTTCGTGGGATATAAAACGAATTACATTGTCCGTAACAAAATCGATTCAAAACTCTTCTACTTAAACATCCTGGTTCTTTAATGAGTTGCATGAAAGGTTCGGTTTTGCACCACGTATTTTTAAATTTTCCCATCATTGTGAGAGTTAAGTTGGTTTTACTGCCGCTAATTAGCGGCGGTTCTCTTCCTCTGTCACTTACAAGGTTTACCGTAGTATTCCTTTTTAGAATATCAACTTTAACAGGTAGAATGGTGCGTGGTTCATCCCCGCCGTCCCCTTTCCTCTTCTCAGTCACTGTCTCATTAGCGTGATGGTCAGCTTGGCTCGAGCTAAGCATCTTAAATATAAGTCTCTGTCTCCTTTTAACTTCTGTGTCCGCCAAGGCAGAGGAGCGAATATTGAGGACAAACAGCCCCAGCGCCAGGAGGAATGATGATATCAATTCAAACTTCATTCTCAGGTACATCCCAAGTCAAACTGAAAAGAGAAACAACTAACTGATTCACAAATTCATTCAACTTTTTATTCATGTTGCAAAAGCTATTTTTTATAACCTTTTTCCCATCAATTTTTCACCTTCAGAACTGTCACTCGACTGTTTCTTAAATAAATACCACCTGTTTCTCTCTAGATTGGTTTATTTGCATTTTCAACATTTAAAGCCCTGTTTTATTTTTACTGTAATTAGTTTAAGAATATTGACAATAGAAGGGATATACACGCTGCATATATTAGACTCCGTGTCTTTAGGATTGTCAAATCAGATGCGGTCGCTTGGTGACACAACACTATCTACGGTAGTCGGGCCACATGCAAAGACGTAACAACCAATTAGCGCAACGTCGAAACGATCTGTCAAGAGCGCACACCTCTCTCGCTCCTGGCGCACGACCTTAATTGCATGGCAATTTCCGTTTTTGCCTCCCGTACACATTAATGTCTAACTTCGAAAACTAAACATTAAACGTCTGCCGGTACTGCATCAAAACAATGCTTTCTTTTGTTTCAAATTAAGAAAAAGAGAACATTGTACATTGCCTTGTCTGTCACTCTCTTGCCACTGAAGTTAATGGCGTCACTTAGCTACGTTTCCCTGCGCAGTTGCAAGATAGGATTGCAATTTTCCACGGTTCATCAAGATTCTAATCAGCCAAATTAATTTCACCACCTCAAGAATGTATGGTATCATATACCCTCACAGAATAGAAGCGTTAATTAGGTTTTATTAAACTGTTGCCGAACGCCTATTTCTGAGACAGATTCATTCTTTGAAGTTTTACTCGCACATACGTTATAGAAAGATATCAAAGCCTACGGAATCGCTGTTCTTTAATATTGTGAGATAGTGTACTGGTGGGATTAAATCTAGTACTCGTCTTGCAGGTTTCCGTGAAATGAGATGAAAAAGTTATTTATCAGTCTCTATTATCCAATTTATTCTACGACCGAGAATCCAATATCTCGCACTTCCTTGCCATTTTGTTATTACTAGAACATAGCTTTATTGCAACTCTTTTGCTTTTATGAGGAGCGATTATGAGTAGTAATGATGTGCGTGAACTATCGAACATTCTTCCTGTGTTTTGTCTGTGTTTTCCTATTTCAAAACTAAAATCAGAAAAATTTCTGCACACGTCTGTGAGAATTTTTAGAATGTTTTCGTAATTAAATTATCCGAAATTAATTCCTACTTTTGACCACATTTTACGGAAAATGTACTCAGAATTTAAAAACGCCCGAAATTTCAATTAATTTAATCGAAATCTGTGTTTTAGAAAGCATTATCTTGATACAGCTAAATTGACCGAAAACTTCGTCGATTAGGTATTTGAAATTGCTATCTAAGATTTTTTTATGAGCAGGAGTTTTTGCTTTTCTTTTGTGAGACTGATATAATTTTTTGCAGTTAGTTGTTTAGGAAAAAAGGAAAACACGTGAAAAAGTTTTTTTTACAGTTACATCTACGTTTCTTTCATTTTTAAGTTACATAACAACCAACGTGGCGACAAGAACATTTTAATATCATTAGCTAAAAACATACAATTGTCCTTTAATGTACTTTTAACACATTTGTAAAAGATCGTAAAAAATAAGATAGTCCTTTAGCAAAAAAACGTTTGAAAAATTACGGAATTTGCTTTTGAAAATCATAAACGGGCGACAAGACGTTCGAGATAGAAAAGGTTTTTGCAATGTTTCTGTCCGGGAATCATAACGCTGAATAATCATAAAAGGAAATAAGGAAACTTTTTGACAATATTTCTTTTCGGCTGAAGAAAAAAGTACACATATGTGTGCTTTACGTAAAAAGTAAACACTTTCATGAGATTGTATGAAATATAGAAGTGTTTTGATTTTCAAAAAAGCTCGCTAAATATTTATTATTGATATTGTTTTATTAAATTTTCCTGCTTTATTGCATGATGAGTCATCAGGCGTACAACAGCAGCAAAAAGAGAATTAACTTGACGTCCGCATCAAAAATGGAAAGCTTATTTGACGTCACTTATAAAAACCAAAAGCTTATTGAATCTTAGTAGTAAAAATGAAATCTCCTTGGACGTCAGCTGTAGAAAAAGCTTATTAGACGTCAAAAAAGATAATTGAACGTCACCAAAATGCTAATTAGACGTTGACTGTGAAAACTAATTTGACGTCAGCAAAAACAAAAATATTGCAGATAAAGGAAAGCTAATAAGACGTACTGCCATGAAGCCTATCGGAAAGCAATAATGTCTATCAAGGTACTTCTTGAATACTGTACTGACACCCATGGGGCAAGATCATTATTACGTCACGATATTGAATATGCATAGTCAGAAATGGTGAGAGTGGTTTCATGGTATTACTAATAAACGATAAAACCAGTTTGAAAGTAAGGAACATACATTTAAATTCAAGCAACTAAAAGGTGTTGCTTATATTACTTATGTGCCAAATTACCCAAAATATCGCTGCCACACTAGGCACGAAGTCGCGCCCGGGACCAGGCATAGCATAGACCATCTATCAAATATCTAAAAATTTACATTTCAGTACAAGCATAATTTCAACTAACGATTTATTGTAATGCGTAGTTAAAACTCGGCGCTTAACATCTTATTTCAGTTTGATTTCAGTTAATCTCAAAATGAAAAATAAATATATAGTCTGTATTACATCGGCTAAGAATAAATGAGAAAGTGCTCTAATCAAATCTAGATAATGTAAAATATAGACAGTTTGTTTCGTCTAGTCACGATAACTGCATGAGACACTTTGACCAGGGACGTTGGCCACAGAGTCTAGAAATACTATGACACTAATAAATCTGTTTGCGATAATCTCCTCTCGTAAAGTGGTTGACATCTAACCGGTAGGGCAGTTCGGCCGTTTCGTCTTTTATATTGTTATTAGGATTTATAATAAATCACTATTGATCCAAACTGTTCACAGAAATATTTGAACAAAATGCATATGCTCATTGCAACTTGAAAAGAATTTTATTGACACTAATTTTTATGCCACAAATTGTTCTAAATTGTGTCAGCTGAGATCAGAATATACCAGATCAGAAAGTATGAGATCTGAGCATAGAAGAGATCAGAACAAAACAGAGCGGAGCGGAGCGGAGCGAAACCGAATAGAACAGAACAGAACAGAACAGAGCAGAGCAGAGCAGAAACATACAGGACACAGCAGAGAAGAACAGAACAGAACAGGATGGAACAGGACAGAACAGATAACAGATCACAGCAGAGTAGAGCAGAATAGAACAGATCAGAACAGGACAGAACATGGCAGTACAGGTCAGAAAAATTCAGAACAGAACAGACCAGAGCAGAGCAGAGCAGAGCAGAGCAGAGCAGAGCAGAGCAGAACAAAACAAAACAAAACAAAACAAAACAGAACAGAACAGAGCAAAGCAGAACAACAGAACTGTGCAGAACAGAACTGTGCAGAGTCGAGTCGAACAGTACAGAGACAAGCAGATATCAGATCACAGCAGAGTAGAGCAGAACAGAACAGAACAATAAGATAGTAACCATGCTTCGTGTTAAAGTCATTACAGAACAGAGAGGAAATCTAGAAAGTAAATATATCAATAACTGCGTATAAGAATACTCAATGTTTGTCAAGTTTTAATCTCGTGCAAAATACATACACATTCATTCTTAGCACGCGAAGTAGTTGAAACTACATATTATAGAATCGGTACAATGTACAGCGGATACGATATAGATAAAACTCAAATAAGTGTAGTATGAATTAATATGTCAAGTTTGTTATGGCTTATCTTATATCATAATGATGCACGAGAAACTTTATTTCTCATAACGTATCGAAACACGTAAAATATATCATTGACGAGTGAAAGATGGTCGAAATTTTCGTACGATTCAGTGTACCATTCAAATAAATGTCTATTTGTATATTACAATTAGATCTTAAAATGATATTGCTGACTATGAAATGAAAAATGAAAAAAAAAGAACATGGCATGTTTTATTTAATTGGTAAATCAAATGTCATACCAGTATGTGTTGGATATTTTTTCTGTTTAAGATTATGTTCTGTTTTTTTTAATCAGGTTAAATAATCAAAGTAAATTTAATTAATTCATCGATACAAAATATGTGTTGTGTTCCCATATTGGTTCAGCGTAAACTATTAAAGTGATTAATTTAAATTGAGTTAAATGTAGGCAGTTGATAGAATAGTGTTAATTTATTATTACATACAATACATACCTATTCTTGTCATCTATCCACTTTGAGGTGTTTTGTCACAAAGTAAAGCATCTTTATTTGTCTCACAATGTTGTATTTAAAAGTAAGTGTTATATTTTCTCTCTTATACTGTTGTATCACAAGCTCTAACGAAATTCCCAATTAAGATTAACGATATTGATTAGATAGTATATTAATACAGATGAAGATGAATTTCTCAATACTGGTTTGTTCGATGTTAACGGTTGCACTGATATAAAGGTATTAGTGGGGAAAAGCTCGAGCTATCCTATCATATAGACGAAGGAGAGTCTGGCTGGCGCCTGGAGTGTGAGAGGCCTGTTGCCTTCTTGGCACGCGGCCAGCGAGAGATACAAACCCACCTGAGAGTTACGATAGCTAAATACAAACAGGTTGTTGGAGAAATTATTGAATGAAAGTTTTGGAAGTTTGTGAAAGTTTAATAGAAAAGATTTCTTTTAAAGGGACGTTCTCAGTGTGATTATCTGTAAATGTTTTTACAAAGCTTCCGACTGACGTTCCTTCGTTAAGTAGAAGATTTGGGGTAATTTATACTACAGGACGCGTTGAAGTTTCAAAGATGCTTAATCAATGACCTGAAATAGAAATGGTACTTTATGACTACGCCAGAATATTACATTGCAGATTGTTATGTAAAGATGTTACTTAATCTTAGTAATAAATATTCACCGTATAAATAAATACAAAGACTAAAAAGTGACAAAAGTTGTTTTTTTAATGAAAGTAGGGGACTTGTATTAATCAAAGAGTGTATGTCTTCACCGTTTCTGCATGATAAACTAACTGGTGCCTGTTTCAATAGATCTTTTTTTACGGTCACCAGCGACAGTAAAAGAACTGCTCTAACAAACTTGTCTTGATTATCGGAAAACAGATTTTCAAAGTTCGATTTCGCAAAAAAAAACTTTTTGCACGTCTTGACCTTTTAGCGCCATTTTCATTTTGATAAGATTTTCCCAAAAGACACACTTGTATTTCTAATCATACAAGTGTAATATTCAGTATTTTATGATCGAATAATAGTCGCCCTAGATACGCGGCGATCATGTTTTTAATGGGAGGACACCGTAATCTTGTTTTCGATATGTTTTGTATCATGGGAAAGAATATCGGCGCTGTAAGACAATGCATCGGTCCAGCGTACGGTAAAATAGCAATCACCGTGAGACCATACTGTCTCGTATATTTTGTTTTATTTGTGATTTAAGATGTACTGAATCTTGTAATTTACCGTGTGTGACACCGATTTCAAGCTGTCAGTCAAAAACCTGGTAGACAATGATGTAGTACGAAAAATGAAAGGACAAAATCTAAACAAACAAAACAACGTTAGTTCATCAAAATGTAAACAACGGCCTCTCATGGCGGGCAAGACTAATTTCGCTCATGTTAACTTGAGGTCAATTAAATTGAAATTTATGTCCTCAGGGACAATAAGACAATATTAACGTAGAGACAGTGAGCTAACTTTCACCTCATTTCTCTTGATATAACTATAGACAACATCGAGTGCTCCTAGACTTTGTAAATCCATGTTAATTTGTATGTAAGTACACTCAATACGCGTCTGAGAGGCCGCTCGTGTCAATAAAATTTACTTTAAAAGATTTAAGACTGTAGTGAAAGACGAGTTGACTAGATATATCACGTATCTTCAGTGTAAACATTTTCGCAATGTTTTTCAATCTATCAGTTTTCAAGTATCTGTAAAATCAAAAAGAAAAAAAGCACACCACAATCTGTGGCTTTCTTGGATATTTTTATACACAAATACCCCCCAAAAAAGACTTGTTGGTTTCTTATATTTCAACAGGCATTTTGTCCTTAAATTTTTCAGCATGTCAAATTTTGCTATTATGTATAGAAATTAAGGCTTGCATTTTGCTCGATTTTAAGCGCGCACAATCTGCTAGCGTTGAATGTTGCAGAGTTTCCATTCAGAGTACGTCTGTTGTCGTGTCTGAACGTGAACTGATCTCGACACCTTGGTACTGTACTGTATAGTGTATTCCTGTTCTAAGGATTCACCACTCTTTATTAGTATATTTTCGCAACATTCATTTCCTTACAAGATGGATGGACGGTCGGACAGACCATACATAAAATCAATCAAGTGTTAATTTCATTCAAGTCAGATACTATTGGAGAATGGTCATTCAACTGAAGTGGTATTACTAGTATTTCCATTTGATTTTCATACAAGCTTCTTAGTACTAGTCGAAAAAATAGTGTTGAAAATTTGAGTGAGTGATACATGTATCCTCGAGTACACAGTAATGACGCACCTAAGACATTATTCAGTCTCTAGAACAGTTTATGAAGCAAGATGCCCGCCATATGTCAAAAGGGCTAACTCCTTACCAAGCAGAGATGGGTCAAAATACACCTAAATATTGGATGTAACATGCATGTTGTACCACAGAAAATTGGTCTCGATTTTTCTCTACGGCCAGTAATAAAAAAGTTACAATATAAGCTATTTATAGTCACAACAAAGGGAAGTAATTCTAAAAACAAGGGTAGACCATGGTGGTGAACATTTGTACAAAGTAACATCAAAATCCCTCCATGCATGAAGAAGAAATGCTCCAGACAAAGATATTCTTGACTTTGAACTTTAACCTCTAAGTGTGACCTTGACCTTAGACCTAGGGACCTGGTTCTTGCGCATGACACTTCGTCTCATGATGGTGAACATTTGTGTCAAGTTGAATTAAAATCCCTCCATACATGAAAAAGATATGCTCCGGACAAAATCATTCTTGAATTTAACCTTTAACCTCCAAGTGTGACCTTGACCTTACACCTAGGGACCTGGTTCTTGCGCATGACACTCCGTCTCATGATGGTGAACATTTGTGCCAAGTTAAATTAAAATCCCTCCATGCATGAAAAAGATATAATCCGGACAAAGTCATTCTTGAATTTAACCTTTAACCTCCAAGTGTGACCTTGACCTTAGACCTAGGAACCTTGTGCATGACACTCCGTCTTATAATGGTGAACATTTGTGCCAAGTAACATCAAAATCCCTCCATCCATGAAAAAGATATGGTCCGGACAAAATCGGACACTCGGACGCACGCACGCACATACACCGAACCGCCAAAAGTGACAACTATATCGAGCTCACCGCAGGCGGGCTCGACAATAAAATGATAAAAAATCTTGATAAATTTATTTTTTGATGTATGTTTATATCTGTCCTGCGTTTAGAAAATTCACCCTGTACCCGTATTCATTTGCAAATGTAGATCAACAAGTATGGCCGAAATTGACAGTACAATAAAACGACGCACTTGATTGGTTTCTTTATTTTCACTCCCCTGTCACTGCTACACCAAAAACACTGATACAGCGTTTCACATTTTTTGTAACGTATGCTGCATAATTAAATAAAAGATGAATCAGGATAAAACAACGAGAAAATAAAACATAAAACAAGGTAAAAGATAAAACGGTTAACAGTTTGATAGTTAAAATGTCAGTAAACCTCTTAATCACTTCTTTAGAAAATTTTAACTTGTACTATATATCTGCTTGTATAACATTTATTTTTTTGCATCACTGATTCAGATTATTTGCTGAAATGTACAGTTTACTCTTCAGACCCTACAACAGTGCTACAGTGAATGCAAGAAAACTTGTCACCCCTTCTTATTACTGCAGTCTTAGTGCAAAACCTCAGATGAGTCCAGTGTTCACACTTGTCACACTTCACCCATTTCACAAATATGAGTGAAGTGCTCTGTCTTACTTCACCCACAAACACAACATTTTTCATTGTCCTCAATTTCATCATCATCAGAGGAGAGTGTATATTCAGTGTGTGTTTTCACTGGTTTTGCCTTAACTGTACCTGAAGTACTACCAGTTACAGACTTTGATGGTTTGGACTTACTTTTTGATGGAAGCTTTTTCTTCTGCTCATGCTCTCTTATAACCTCTACCACGTCATCCATGCTTTTTCCACTGATTTCATAGCTCAGGTATTTTCTTTTCTTTGTTGCTGGTTTTTTATCTGTTAAAGGCTTTTCTTTTGCTGTGAAGAAGCTGGAAACTGAAGGGTTGTTGTTTGAAGGAGTTAACACAGCACATGTTGGAGCTTGAGTTTGACTATCTTCATCTGATGGTTTTTCCTGTTCCAGTGTTGTTGATGTTAGAAAATTAGATGGATCAACTGCATTAGGGTTAAAAGGGTAAATTCCAGCTTTCTTAAATGATGGAAGATTTTCTGGACTGAGAGCCTTCAAGTATGCAGATGATCCAAGTTTGCATATGTCAAACTTAGTGATGGAACGACCACAGTTTTCCCTCATAAATCTATGGCTAATGTTATTGAAGATTCTTTCAAATGGCCCAAAACATGCAACATCCATGGGCTGCAAAACATGGCTTGTGTGAGCTGGTAGCACAAACAAAATAATATTTTGCTTTCTTGCCCATTCAACCAGGCCCAAGTTGACCTGGGACCTATGTCCATCATAGAAGAGTAGCACAGGACAAGATGATGACCTCTCTGGTAGAAATTTCAACAAATGGTTTTGCAAATATTTGCGGAAGATGTCACCATTGCTCCACCCTGACTCAGAAACATCACCGTCAGCACCAGGGATACCACCTTCTAAGAAGACCTGATTCATTCTAGTACCAGGAAATACAAAGAAGGGTGGAATATGCTGACCTTGGGCATTCCCACAACCTAGCACTGTTACATTGGTCCTACTGGCAGAAACCACAACAGGAGGCTTGGACCCAGAAGCTGTGATGACAGGAGGAGGTTTGTGTCTAGTTGATAGACCTTTCTCATCCACATTGTATATCCTCTCTGGCTTCTCTTCAAGGTGATACTTTGTGAAGATGCGTTGCAGCTCATTATAATACTTGTCAACACAGTCCTTTGATGTGGCTTTAGCTCTTTGAATTTCCAGGCCCCTGGGAGCAAGTGCTTTAAGTTCTGGCCAGCGCGACTTCAAGTGAACAAACCAACCAATGGATAGTGTCTGTCCCTTCTCCCGATGTCCTAGACTGATGGCAAATTCAGTGGCCATGTCAACAACTTCCCTTCTGAAACCAAATAAGGCAAATATAATGGTAGAATTGAAATTTTGAAGCTTAGTAAATTGCGACTGTAAGCTTCATTAAATAATGATCTCTTTGCAAGCTTTCATCAATGCATACTGTCATACATGGTAATGAGCATATCTGAATTATTTATTATTTAACTTGATATTTGATAAAAATTTTGTAAAAAAATAAAGTTACCTGCTATAGCCATAGCCAACTGATGCTGTGAACTTCAGGTGCTCCACCAGCATTGCCTCTTCCTCCTGACTAAACACAGGCTGGGGACCTGAGCGCACTGCCTCTGGATTGACTCTGCCACTCAACTTATGTCTCAGGGATGCCTCTGGAACCATATATTCACGTGCTGTTCCCCTAATTGAAGCACCAGTGTCTTTCCCCTTCATGTATGCATTTGTCATGGAACTTGGGGAGTAGCATCTATACTTTGACATGCTAATTTTCGTTTTTAAAATTAGACATTTTTTTCCGCTCAGCTCGTTTTACAGCAGTGAGGAGAGTATGTAAATGATGAAGGAATGGAAGATAAATAAGAATTGCATTTTGAAAAGTTTCTATCGTGCAGAATATTTTGTGTTAAAATTATGATAAAGTGGATTATCTGATATGATTTTCGAGGCAATATATATATATTAAAGCGATATACCACTAGAACACATTTATCAAGAACCAGTAAATGTTGACGGAAAGCTCAGATTCGTTGTATCGTATCGTATCGTATCGTATCGTATCGTATCGAAGAGTTGGTACTAGACATGACCATATGACCGATGCCCCGAAAACATTGATTTTTCAGAAAATAACGCATGATGCAGAAGCGTACCTGCTGCGGAGAGAAACCCCTGTTTATGTTTTTTTCTGATACATGGAGGGTGTATAGCAGTTTAAGGTATGATCTGATGAACCTACTAGTCGAACGCGAAACGACTACATCACGGATCCACACCTCTGGCAATAAAGACTTAAACTTCCTGTGTTCAAAATGTCCAACCACACAAATCCGAAGTGTAAGTCGTCACATAATGGCAGACCATACTGTTTGACTCAAGTCTGTTGTAATATATGTATAATGCTTCAATATTCCTGCAGGGTGTAATGGTACAAGACAGTCCTTGTGGCATGCCCGTAGATTGTTCTTCTCCTTAACTGTACGGAAAGAACAATATTTAACATTCAAACATCAGGCTTATAATAAACGAATCTACGTCCTCTTTCAAACAGGAAGCAACCGAAAGAAAAAAGTCAATAAAAGCACAACCTATGCAAAAGATCCACCGGCTTGTATTGGCTTCATTCAGTCTAACAATAGAATACACATCGTTTTTCAAAGCTATAAATTGGTTAAAAACTACTTATCATCGAAAATTCTCAAAGGTATTAAAGAAGATGAGAATCGCTGTAATAAAGCAGCGGGCAGCCCTCCGCCACGATGTCATACCAAGCCACGTAGACCTCGTTAACTGAGTTTATATTGCTGAATTGTAGACGTTCGGCTTAAACTTCGATGCCGCTCACCATGCTTCCCAAATAAAACTTTTGTTTTAGGAGATGATACTTAATGCATATTAATACGAGTGATTTGCTGAAATTTAAGGGATTTTTCGGCATGACAGGGTGAAATAAACAAGTGGTAAAGAGCTTATTTTTCTCTTCCGTGTAATAGGGTTCTGACGGTGGTTAATTCGAAACTCTATAAACCCTCGGGCTAAGACTAGTTTTAATCAAATGTTTCTAAATAACTGTAGCCTATAAGAATTATACGCTAATTGATATTTCTAAAATGTCTTCCCTTAATTAAAACCATTTGTTGTTAATGCCACTAAAGAATTTGGAACAGCTAATTCCTTGGCATTCCAGACGGTTTTATGTTTAAAAATTTCCTATAAAGAATTTTAATATAATTTGAAATCAATTTTTAAAAATTATGAACTTAGATCTATATTGTTAAAATATTAAATATTAATGCGTAGAATTCATTGCAGATCTTAACGACTATGACTATGAAATCACCATGCTATTTAAGTTGTTGTATATGCTGTGCGAAAAGCAACCCTTTTGATGTCATTTTAAATACACTTCGACCAGGAAAAGTGAAAATACATGTATTATATTGTCATGACAATACATTTATCATATAAGAAACAGTCACGTGGGCAGCCTGATCAGACGTCCAGGATATGCATAGGTCTCAAATACAAGACGTTGATTTGTATTTGCATAGCAAACTTCATTTAGAACGGCCCATCCTTGAGTACCAATGAGGGTCATGATATATCTCGATAAATAACGCATTTTCTGAGATTTTGTATCGTATTTCAGAGTTTTATTGTTGGTACTGGACAATCCGATGACAAACGCCCAAAGACGATGTTAGTTATTTCAGGTTCCGTGGGATACTGCAAAATACTGAACCAGAGAACTAGAGACACCCCTAGTTCTTTAACATGCCCCGTGTAAAGCACCGATACAGCGGACCTCGGTTTTTGGTCTCATCCGAAAAACCGTAAGTTATGTCAGTGGAGGAGCGGGGATCGATCCTGCAATCCCCGGATTACCAGTCCAGCGCGTTAATCACAAGAACAAAAATGCTACAAGCAGTAAAGCACTAATGGCGGTGCTGTGGTTGGAAAAGAAAGTTGTCGGAATAATGTCTATTACTCAGATATTGACGTGTGTGTTCTTTCTAGAATAACACATTGCCTGTTTTCCGCGTGCGGAGTAAATTCTAGAATTTATTGTCAAAGAACAAAAATGAATCATTCAAGAAAGACAACTGGGCAGAAGTCCTGTCAACCGATACCACAGCACTCACCATCAGCCAGAATTACACATTCAGAACGAACTACAACTATCAGCATTTTGTTCAGCAGCCCAAATGAACAATTTTGTTTTGAAATCTGGTCAGTAAGCCATATAAGGAAGTACGTACTGGTGTTTTTGTGTTTTGTAAAAGAGGACAAAATAGATATTTCTTAAGTGTATAGTAATAGAACTTCTAGCAATGAAACACTTTAACAGGAAATCTAATATAAAGTACCGGTACATCAGTTCATAATATATCAAAGAGTACTCAATTAACGTTTCCTTATATTATATCAACTGAATGTACTGGTCGGACTGTTGTGATGGCATGTGTACATTAAGTTTAGGCAAGCAATACTGAATGTTCAACTCCCAATGAAATACCGTAATATTCACTCCAAGACGTGAAAATGATCACTCAAAAGTCAAAGACGTGAAACTGATCACTCATTTGTTCTGTGAAATTCTTAAATTACTTTGGATAGAAATGTTTGTGTATCGCATGTCAACAAGAAGAACATAGTCTACTTGTTGCATATATTCTCGTCATCCAGAACATTCATTAAAGAATTTCATGTTTTTTGAAAGCTCGACACACCCCTGATGTATGAGGACTGTTTCATACAACCACTACAGTAGTAGTTTAACTTCCATGAAACAACTCTATATATTCAAATCAACTCACCCACGAATACTTTTAAATTAATTCACTTTTTTTCTTGACTTTGTACAGTCACTAAAATTTGACACACGGTAACGCCAAGCGACATACAACAACGTTAAGCGACACACATTTTGATGAGAGTCGTATCGCATTTAAGCTTTACGTGTATTTGCGCATTATCTGGTCTTTATTGTATTATTGCAATTTCGCTTTGCATTCTTGCACGCCACTTTGAGATTTCTTCCTGTTGTATCGCATTGTCGGACATCGTCTCGTGACACACATAACGAGAAGCGACGTACAATATTTTCAAACAATATTATAGGCTTCACGTTTAAAACTATAATACTCATATTAACGTCTATAACTTAAGTGGCTCGAGTTGGATAGTTCATTTTAAGTACATGTAGTTTAAAACAGAAAAAAAACAGTAATATTTTAAGTGAAAATCGGTCTACGAAAGATCGTCGTAGTTCGTCGTATCACGTATGGAGTTGTTGTATAACGTGTATATAGTATGAAGTGCCAATGCAAACGACTTCGCGATATTTCGCGCAACACGATACAATACATGTCTTTCTGTCGCGTGGCCTCATCGCCTTGTCATACGTCGCTTTGTATTGGCGTGACGTCGTTTTGCCTGTGGTGCGCATAGGTCAACAGACGACACTAAAACTAGTGCGGATAGAATTCTATAAGTTTCAAAGACTTGATCACAGAAAATTCTTTCTATGAAAACTCATCTCGAGACATATGACAGGTGTTAAGAGTTGCAGAGAAAACGTAAAGGAACTTTGTTTGAAAAGATTAACGTATGCATCTAGTCTAGACTTGCAATATGAGTAATATGACTGAAACAATTACTTATAATTATATATAATCACTTGCGTTGCATGTAATTAACTGTAGTGTTACAAGTGCGGTGTTTCATCTACCAACTTTAACGTTTATCGGCACCCAGAGAGCTTTTATCATCAACTGAATTACGTCTGACTTATTTGTTATATTTCTCAGGCGTTTGACAGGCTGACTTCAGTAAAAAGGAATTTCAGTACCAAGATCCATCGGTCACCGCGTTTCCTTTGCACATTTGTGGCGACATTACTTTGCCAAACATTATTTCCTACATTCATCGTAAAAGAAGTTAACTGCTTCATAAATCTGCGGAAGAAGTATCTAAAATATCATGGCACTGTCTTAGAATTAACTTTAATTAGTCTACGCAACAAATACCAGCGCGGCATTTCTATTAATTAAATAAAAATTCGATTTTTGTTTTTAGGGTAGATTTTTGCGGAAATTTTTAACTCTAATATTTTTGCTTTTGACACTAAAGAGGAATATAACCTTTAGTTTATCGCAAATTTGGCTGGTCTTGCAGACGATACAGCAACAAGGACAATAAATATTAAAATTCTCAGAATTCTATAGACTGTGTGACTACTATCGGTAAAAGCAGTTAATAATTTTGGCAAAAGTGTGAAAATTATTGTTTGTTCCACGGATCAGATTTGTGTGTACCAGACGAACTCAGACATTAGACGATCACGTTGATCGGGAGAGAGGTATCTTCCCAGGTACCTCTCCAAGACGTGAATTCCTCCACACGAACACTTTGGCGCCAATTTGTCCAGCGCGCGAGAAGTGAAAACATCGCGCGTCTCGCTAATGAATTTGTTGTGGCTAGCAGGTGAAAGACCGTGCCAAAACCTACACGTCTGCTTCCGCGGAGGCTTCATTAAGCACCATACTGATCACATAATTACTGCATGTTTATTTATCGACTTCGTTTGAGCCGCTTTATGTTCTTATTATGATGGAAATCTGCTTGTTTTTAAATAGTGTAGGTGGCACACTGTCAGTACCGAACGAAATACTAATTACGCCATGGTGCTGCTGATTAGTACATTGCGTAGATTGAATGACTTCATAGCAACTTCATTTACGTTTTAACCATTAATTTTACATAGTAGACCATAAATTCTGGACAGATCATTAAGTTCTTATCTCTTTCAAACGCGCTCGCGCACCAAAACATTCAGCATGCGATACTGTTGCATTCAGTCTGATCAAATCGCTATTTTGATACTCCTTGGAGCTTAATTAGTCGTACCTTCAGGTTTTGTACGATTTCCCTGGCTGAGATTTGAAAACGATCCTCGTTAGTAGATGTATCTCGGTCCGATCTGAAGGATGATGTCTGCTGAATCATAGAGGGAGTCTGTCGCACAATGGTAGTCCTTACCTCTCATTGTCTTCCTAACCGCGCATGTCTGGGTGTAACGAGCAATAGCTGACTGAACAATAATCATCACAACTTTTCGGTTTCTTTTCAGATTACCATCTCTGACCGATGTACAGTTAATGCGCGCTTGAGGGATGAAGCGATTGATTAGTAATTATAAGCTACGACGGTAAAAACACAAATCTGGTTTTCTTGACAAAAAAATTTGTGTGTATGGCGCAGCACTGCAACATCATCCCGACATCAGTATAAAGGTTCGAGAATTACTAAAATGAAACGCATGAACGTTCCAAGTACTATTGAACTCTTGCCAAGTATATATTTGATGTTTGGTCACATAAAAAGGATAAAAGACACGAATTGAAAAGCAATAGTTTTTTTACACTTCTACAATATATTACATTATCAGTCAGTTTTTGGAAAAGTCATGTAATCAGTTTGATGTGTAAAGCCCCTTAGGACCTTGATTTATGAATCCCGGTTCTCTGTGACCTTGACCTGAATATCAATAAGAGCCATCTTCTAAACAATCACAAAACTAGACCTATCACTAAATGTGACTAATAACCTCGAAAGACTACATTATAAAATGAAGAAGTTCATAGTAACAGTATACATTGCAAAAAAAACACTAAAATAGAGATATTGTTCTTGGCAATAACTGTTATTACTCAAGATAGAGTTATGGTTCTTATACACTGCACTTCCTCTCATTGTGCTGAACCATAGTATGCACAAGGAAAAGTAACAAAGGGCAGTAACTCTGTAATGAGTCAGGATAGAGTTATGTGCACTGCACTTCCTCTCAATGTACTTGACCATTGTATGAAGTTGTATTGAATTCCAACAAGTAGTTTTCAAGTTATGCTCCGGACAAGGAAAAGTAACAAAGGACAATTTCTCTGTAATTACTCAAGATAGAGTTATGGTTCTTGTACACTGCACTTCCTCTTATTGTGCTAGACCATTGTATGAAATTGTATTGAATTCCCACCAGTAATTTTCAAGTAATGCTCCGGACAAGGAAACGTAACAAAGGATAACAAGAGCCATGTTACACATGGTTAATCCCCCCGCCAGGAAGAAGTTACCTGAAGGTTGTACTTTTGTACATTTTACTTGGTGAAAAGCCGTATAGTTATGGTCATGCTGAGTACAGTTTTCAAGTAAGTGGAAAAAGAATAAGGCAATGAAGAGAAGGTTTGCAAAATTATATTAATGTTCATTATCAGTATAGGTATGATATTTTTCTATTTGACTAAAAGTAGGCAAGGTAGAGTTATTGTTCTTGCACACTGCACTTCCTACCAACGTGCTATGTCAGTGTATTAAGTTTGAAGAAAATGCTTCAAGTACTTTTGGAGTTATGCTCCAGAATTTTTTTTTCAAGTAAATCTGATAAAGGGGAATAACTCTAAAAGTAGTCAAGGTAGAGTTATTGTTCTTACACACTGCACTTCCTACCAATGTGCAATGTCAGTGTATTAAGTTTGAAGAAAATTGCTCAAGCACTTTTGGAGTTATGCTCTGGACAAAACTTTTAAAGTAAATCTGATAAAGGGGAATAACTCTAAAAGTAGGCAAGGTAGAGTTATTGTTCTTACACACTGCACTTCCTACCAATGTGCTATGTCAGTGTATCAAGTTTGAAGAAAATCGCTCAAGTACTTTTGGAGTTATGCTTCGGACAAGTAAATCTGATAAATGGGAATAACTCTAAAAGTAGGCAAGGTAGAGTTATTGTTCTTGCACACTGCACTTCCTACCAATGTGCTATGTCAGTGTATTAAGTTTGAAGAAAATCCCTCAAGTACTTTTGGAGTTATGCTTCGGACAAGTAAATCTGATAAAGGGGAATAACTCTAAAAGTAGGCAAGGTAGAGTTATTGTTCTTGCACACTGCACTTCCTACCCATGTGCTATGTCAGTGTATTAAGTTTGAAGTAAATCCCTCAAGTACTTTTGGAGTTATGCTATGGACAAAACTTTTAAAGTAAATCTGATAAAGGGGAATAACTCTAAAAGTAGGCAAGGTAGAGTTATTGTTCTTGCACACTGCACTTCCTACCAATGTGCTATGTCAGTGTATTAAGTTTGAAGAAAATCCCTCAAGTACTTTTGGAGTTATGCTCTGGACAAAGTTTTTCAAGTAAATCTGATCTAAAAGTAGGCAAGGTAGAGTTATTGTTCTTACACACTGCACTTCCTCCCAATGTGCTCTGTCAGTGTATGAAGAAAATTGCTCAAGTACTTTTGGAGTTATGCTCCGGACAAAATAGGGACGGACGCAAGAACGGATGAAGACCATTTCTAATATCCCCTTCGCCTTCGGGCAATAACTCTGTTTTTACTTAAAATAGAGTTATGGTTCTTGTATACTGCACTTCCTCTTATTGTGCTAGATCATTGTATGAAGTTGTATTGAATTCCAACCAGTAGTTTTCAAGTAATGCTCCAGACAAGGAAAAGTAACAAAGGGCAATAACTCTGTAATGAGTCAAGATAGAGTTATGGTTCCTGTGCACTGTACTTCCTTTCAATGTACTTGACCATTGTATGAAGTTAAATTGAATTCCAACCAGTAGTTTTCAAGTTATGCTCCGGACAAGGAAAAGTAACAAAGGGCAATAACTCTGTAATTACTCAAGATAGAGTTATGGTTTTTGTACACTGCACTTTCTCTTATTGTGCTAGACCACTGTATGAAGTTGTATTCAATTCCAACTAGTAGTTTTCAAGTTATGCTCCGGACAAGGAAAATGCAACAGGCTACCTGACCGACCGCCCGACCCACCAACCACGTGGTGACTCCTACATACCCCCCCCCAACTTGTTTTGGGGGTATAATGACATCTGTAATTTTAAGCATTCATGTAGAACAAATGCACTGGACCTTGCTTAACTGTCCACATCCCTCCCCTAAGACATTAACTCTTGACCTTTTTGAGGGTCACCCACTTCCTAACAGAAACTTGTATTTTAGTTCCAGAACATTATGGAAAAACTTTTTTTGCCATTTATAATTTGACTGTCTTTAAGAAATAAAAATGCATGGTGTCACTCAACTCAAAATGGAACAAATTTGGTAGTAAATAAGCAACTTTCTTTCATTATTCTTTCATACTGTTATTCATATGTCAATTTTACCTGGTTCTGAAATATAGTTAAAGATGAATGAAAAGAGACCACATATGGTAATAATGTAGCATAATGATGTCACAGCTACAAAGTAAATGTTGCTGAATAAACAGACATACAATGGGTAGCAATATAGAAAAGAAACTCAACGTTATGTATCTCAATATCTCACTTTTTACAACAAATTGTACATGTAGAATTAGCACAGAAGAGAAATACTGTCGACCATAAAGAACTGTTATGAGATGCTTCTTTGAATGGCAAATATGAAACTATTTAAAGAAAATGCTGGGAAGGTGGGGGTAAATTTTCAACAGCTGGACCTGGCTGATATAAATACTAAACATTTACTTTCATTTTCTCCAGTTTATTTTTTCTTATCTTAAAAGGGAAATGTGATTTCCCATAAATTCCATCATATAAATTAATAAATGCATTCATTTAGTTACTAAAATGCAACATATAAATGTTTAGCAAAACACTTAAAAGTACATACATAATTATGCATGTATATATCTTGTTTAACACAACCAATAAAGTCACACATATGGCAAACACAAGACTTTTGATTGTGAAAAGTTTTGATATTTCAAATTTTTTCAATCATATGTTCAACTATCAAATATACTGTACATGACAAAATACATCTTGTCAGCACAAGTCTTGAAAAAATCATGATTTTGATTGCAAAATATCTCTGTCTGGAGTGTTGCTTATGAAAAGCTGTATTGTAACTTAATGGTTTTCACTCAGGAATGTTCAATATGGTTTATATGATTTCATTCACTTAATATACAACTTGATTTATTGACAGTGTAAAGTTGATGACACAACACATCAGAAAGTTTCATTCTGTGATAGTTTCTGTGCCATTTTTTTCATACTACAGAGAGTAACTTTTCTACTACTAGAAAGATAAGAAAAAATCTAGATAAACAAGTGGCTCATAAGGGCCTGTATTGCTCTACTGGACTGTCATGGGTAAGTTTTGTGAAAATTGTTTGGAATGTTATCAAGGAAAAGCAGAAGAGGTCACTGTGACCTTGTTGTTGACCCACTGACCTCCAAAACAGTAGGGATCATCTTCACAGTAAGACCAATCATCCTATGAAGTTTGAAGACTGTGGGTGATACAGATCTCAACATATTGAATGGAAAAGATTTTCAAATTTGGGTCACTATGAACTTGACCTTTGACCCATTAAAGCCATAGGGATCATGTACAGGTTGAAGGTAACCTTCTAAGCAAGTCTGATGAAAGTGAAATGAAAATTGAGACCTGTGGAGTGTTATCAAGGAAATGTCTATGTCCAAATTGAAGGCCGCTGACAGACGACAGACAAACCACCATGACATAAGCTTTGCTTGACCTCATCCAGTACAGCTTAACATTATGATGCACATTCCTGTATGAAACATCCATTCATGACTGACATACAATTTTCTCAGAGAGCAGGCATTAAGTATTTGACAACTAAAATTGTCACAATGTAAAAAAAATCTCAGGTAAATATCGTCACACAATGAATATTATTGTGTTTTGTTTTAACATTATATATACCAGAATTAGCCACTTTGTTCAATAAATCAAACATTCTGTACACTATTAGTGTTTAATTCTACTAACATCTAATATACCATCTCTCATAAACATCATCCTGAAACAAATAAATAGGAATAAAAAACTTACAGCCATAATCACATTTTCAATGACAATATTTTCTTGGATTCTTTTCTCTTTTCACATCAAAGTTCGTCTCGTATAATTCTTTTTGTACAATGTATTACTGGTCTGTGTAATATACACTTATATTATTCAACTTATTTTTGAAGTACTACTCTGCCATATTTAAGCCAATAATTGTTCAAATCCCCAGTAGTCTGCTGTATCAGTCAGAAACTTCAGCAATTGCAGTTGTGATTGTACAGACTGATAACTAAAGGCGGAGGCTTCAAAAACAGGTGTATTTTTTACCCATTGAATGATGGATGCCTCGGCTTCAGACAGGGAACCCTGACAAGAAAGAAATCTTTTTCTCCTATTTAAAAAATATTTTATAGATTCACTTGAATAGAAAGACTGCATGAAATCCTAGTGTTTGCAATTTCAAAAGAAAATGTTGTCAGGAGTAGTGAAGTCAACATTTGTCATACAAAACTAATGCCCATGCAGGAACAGAACTATTGTGTTTGTACCTCATTTTTTTTCTGTTAAAACTTTTTATGTGGGGTCAGACTAAAATCTCTAATTGGCTAAATTCAAATCAAACACATCTTCTCGCCAATCATGAGACAGTTATTTTAGACTTGTATAAAAGAGAAAATATAATATCATGCCCAGTATCCTTTGTCTCACCTATGGAGCTAGGTTGGAATAACTGCCTGAAAACATGATCATACTTAATGGGAAATCCAAGATGAAAACTGGTGCAAAAAACTGAGTTGAACAATAGCGATCAGTTCCACATACTAACTCTTAAAATAAATACTTTCATTACACATTCTCAAAATTCACAACAAAAATCTTAACAATGTAAATATTGCTTCACCTAATGATCAACAAAGAGTGCATAATGCATTAGTGAACATTACTAAAATGACTGGAAATAGTACATGTACCAGTATACAGAACATATATATACTGCACAACATACTACTTTGCCAAAACACTAGAGGAAATTGCCTTGCTTTCAAAGCAAATGTAATATCATCTATATATTAATACAATATCACTTTGAAACACAACAGAAACAACTGTTATTTCAACTGTTATTTCAACTGTTATTTCAATGGATTCCTCATTTTACTACATTACAGTAACACTTTAAAGTTCATTTCAATCTATAAACAGTGGTGGAAGTGTGACTTAAAGGTGATAAAATGTCCATAAAAAAAGGTTTATTGAATCATTCCTATTAAATCAGTTACACATACCAATAAAGCTGTTTAATATCCTCAACAATATATCATCTTAATTATTACATCATCTCAATGGCTTCTTTCTATTTCTAACAATTGCGCATTCCTTCTTTACAACTAAAATAATATGTCCATTTGAAACAATTTTTTTCCCTTTAAAACTTTGATGATTTATGAAATTATCATAAAAAATGCATAATTCTTTTCTTTCAACTAGGTGTAAAGACTAGACTGATTTTTCTCAAATGATAAATAGACTGGTTTCTTTACTATTAAAATAGACTGACTTTTTGTATAATTGAATGGACTAGTTTCTCTATTATCAAATAGAGTGGTATTTCTATTATTATAAAACTGCCTGGTTTATTCATTAAATGTTCCTTCCAGAACAATAGGACATGACCATCAGGCAACTGAAAAAAACCCAGATTAAAAGCTTTTTTTAGCTTTCTACTTTCAAGTTGTATGGGGACTTAAAACTGAAGAAAAGAACAACCATAAAATTGTAAGTAGTAGGGTATCTTAACTGACAACATTTCACACAAACAACCGTAACATTGTCAAGCATAGAATGGTTCAAACTGCCTACAAACAAGCACTTGCACTAACTTCTCTTCACAACACAGATAATAAATTCAGATCTGCTCAAATTGTTACTAACATATACATAGGATCTCTGTAAATAGTGTTTCACTTTGGTAAATAAACTTATAAAAAAAGCTTCAAATATGTAAATAAAATAGAAAATATCTGTGCTAATCTGCAATCAAATATATTGGAAAATAATGAACTATTCTATCTATATTATATAGAAGCATTGACCTAGAGCAGCCAGCAAAAATTGTGTATTAACATTCTTAAACAATCTAATGTGTTTATTTTCTTGGTTATATATGCTAATTTTCAACAGCATTTCATTTTGATCAGTATCTACAGATGGTAATAGCTCAATGTAAAATAGCAGTGTGGTGTACATCATTGCAAGGAACTCCTACACTCCATCCTGGACGCCAACCAAACACTGCCGGATTCTGATAATGATACACTATCCCTGTGCAATAAAGTGACACCCCTATACAACTGATCCCTAGAGATAGGGAAGGAACACATTTAGATCAGACTGTATTGGTGCTCCAGCTTGTCTCCATCCACCCACGTCACACGGTCAGAAGGTTGAGTGATGTATGGTGAGGCCTAGTAGAAACAACCACATAAGCTAGCAGTTTATTCAGTGGCCTAATACCATGTTTCTTAACGGTTTTTTTTTTCGACATAAAATATCTATGACAGAATGGAAATAAGGCACAACAAATATAGCTAACAGACAAGTTAACAGAGATAACAATATTTATCACATAAAACAAACAAGAGAAATGCATTTATAAAGTGCCATGGAATGGTAAATAGGTGAAACAATTTCCTAGTGCTTCTAGTCTATCAGACAGAACACTATATCAGTTGATATATATTGAGTTCTTTCTTTTAAACCTGATCCAAACTTTTAGTTATTTAGCTATTCAGCTGTGGTAATTTTCATAAAGAACCACTATTACCAACTTATTGTAGAGTCCAAAATGAAAAGTAGACATGTGCCTGACTAAAGTTATTCTACAGTAGATATCATAAATACCGCTTGTGAAATGAAGCTGTCAACTGCTGTACACAATACAAAAGAGTTTCACCTTTTAGCATTTTCGTTAAAACAAAACTGGATCATAATACTATGAGAAGTTTTTATAAACTTTTGATCTGAGAGCCATAAAGCTCCAATGCTCATCTTTATACAATGTGACTTAACTATGATAATGGCTCAACAGGAATGCATGATTTTGCTGACAGGAACACATAGATCTTGAGACATGATACACAATATCACAGATGCATTAGAAAATGATTACAAATGTAAGTTAAATAGCTCTAATGGAATGGAGCAAAGTAATGGAACGAGTAAATGTAAAATAGGTTTTGAAAAAAAGTTTATATAATTATTTAACATTTTGGAATGGACTTAATCATGAATGTTAAAGAATAATATGTTGGAATGAATTAAAAGTAATGCACTTAAATCTTTAATACAAATGGCAAATTGAATTGACACAGAAATATACTGGTAATTAAAAGAAAACTGACTTATATATATGTATATTTTTCTTAAGCACAGCATCATTACATGTTCAAACACTGACAATATGCTATGTTTTATAGTTTTACCCAGACACACTTCCAGTTTATTTTTTGACAGTGGGAAGATATTTTGACATTAGAAATAGTAAACTGTATAACCCTATATACTAGCTCTTGAATACAGCAAAGTTTACACACCAGAAACAATTCTTCTAAGTCATGTTTTTCAAAGGTTGGACTGTACAAAAATCCAATACTGTCATACTTCATGTTATTTTTACTCCTACACTACTAATAAAATTAATTAATTCACTTTATTTCTATCTGAATTATGAAATTTTCACTTACTGTCTAAAGCTATGATATTTTTGGCTAAAAATAAAAAAAAACTCGGAACCTTAAAACAATGAAATGGTTATGCTTATATACTGTATATATCAGATTTATTCCTCCTTTATTTGGATATAGGGTTAACACTGATTTTTTTGCAACCAACTTCCTGACCATAAAATTACAGCCTGTTTTTAAAAAGTTTCACTTTTTGCAACAATGTCATCTCAGTTTTCACTGTCATCATTATGCTCCTCTAATGGAATATTCCTGTCTTCTTTAACACAGAGTGAATTCTAGACAATTGCCTTGCATGTCATATAATTCCTCTAAGTTTCTTCATATTTATATCATGTCCAGGGTACATCTGTTTCATTCCTTCCATTAATTTACTACCAAACTGCTGTTCAAATTTGACAGAAAGTGACAATTTTCTTCAAATCTAGAACCACTTTCAGAAAAAACACGATCCCTAACATTTGTACTTTACCAGATATTACAAACTTTCTCCCTCAGAATACTGTGTACATCCAGAAATACAGTCCTCATTTCAACCTCTTGTAGTTAAATGCTGTAACATTATTGACCAGTTTCAATGACGATACACTTTATCAACAGTACCCTTCCAATGAAACTCAATTTCCTGACAACCATCTGAGAATTAACAAAGGTTGTGGAAACACAGATGGAAACAGGTAAGTACAACTGTATAACATATGCTGAATGTATCCCTGATCCTGAACACTAAGTCTATGTATTGCGATGTCCAGTTTTGTCTATAAACAAATGCTGTCATGACTCTAGCAGTCCTTGCTTTGTCAGACGATCTTTCTGCAATAAAAAAGAACATTTTAATTATTTAATCATCGACTGCCTGATTAAATGATTCACTTGTCAATTAACAGACTAAGCAATCAACACTATTGAATCTTAGACTGCATAAGCAGATTCTTTTATCAATATGTCAGCCCCTAAATGATGGTCCGGTATATATCCACAAGTGGCTACAACCATATAATCCCAAGAAGACTCCACTTATTACTTCTCACAGAAAGAAAAGTTCAGTGACATTTTTCAACATTATCTTAGGTTCCGAGAACATCAACATACTAAACAAATTTAACCTCTGCAAAAACTTGGAAACTGAAGTTGTCGCCCACAAAACCTTTACTTAAAAGTTACCGAGTTACTGAGAAGAACATTTCTTAAATGCAAGGTCACTGTGACCTTGAACTTTAACCTACTGACCCCAAAGTCAATAGGGGTCATTTACTGTTCCTAAGCTACTCCAAGGATCCTCTTATCTTTATAAACTATAAGCCTGGCAAGTCTCAAGACATTCGGTCAAAATATTGTCAAGTTATTGTGTGTAAACGATTTTTAAAATGCAAGGTTAATGAGACATTGAACTTTGACCCAGTGACCCCACAATAAATAAGGTTCATCTAATTTGTTTCCGTCCTTTGATTGCTGAGAAATACTGTGGTCAAAATTTGCTGAAAAATCAAAGGGCCATAACTCAATACAAAATAATCCGAGCCCAACGTGCTGACAATATGCACAAATAGGCTTCATACCTATCACTCCTGTGAAGTTTCCAGTGGTTGCTGAGAATTCATAAGCATGGACAACATTTGGACAGACGAACAAGGTGATTCCATTATAACCCCCCTTTAACTTTGTTTACAGGGATATAACACTCCTTTAATAAATTGTAAGTTTTGTAACATATCTGTTGAGAATGAATATCATTTTGTTTTGGTTTGTAGAAATATTAATATGTTAATTAGAGAAAAATATATCCCTAGAAAATTTTATATCAATCCAAATGTTCACAAATTCAATGTTTTAATGAGTTCCATTTCAGAAAGTGTTAGCCAAAATTTAGCAAAATATGTATACTTCGCTTTTAAACAGAGAAGTGAGATTTAATTACTCTGAATACATATTTATAGAGTTGTGCCTTTTATGTATGTTAAGAGATAATACTGCCATTTTGGAAAAAAATATGTTACATTCCTATCTTTTTGTTAATTCCCAAAATGCTTTTTGATATTATAAAAAGTGTAACGTTATAAGTAATTGCATTTTCGAATGTCTTCAGGTACCAGTGTTCGAAAATACGTATGTATTGTATAAAACATGCTGTAAAGGGCCAAAGGGCCGGTGGCAAATTTCAATCAATAAATTGTCATTGTCATTAATAAGTAGTTGATGCAAATTTATATAAAGATAACATACCAGTCCCCCAGCTTTCCGTGTTCTGGTCCGTACTGGCTGCTTTACCAATCTTTGCTGCATTTGTTTCACCCGTTGCTCATTCTCTTTTATTCTGTAAATAAATTCAAAATTGTAATACTTTTAACACAAACTGTAACTCAAGGTGATAAATATCCCTGCAATGACCTACTGACTCCACAATCTGTATGGGCTTTTGACCACATCCAATTTTGAAGACAATGGGTCACATAGCTCTTTAGTTAAAAAAAAAAAGTATCGAGTAGACAGGCTTAAGCATAAAGTATCCTGTGACCTTGTCCTTTGACCTACAGACCCATGGTTGAAATACAAACAAGACTTTAAACTACCATAATGCTTCCAGCCAAATTTGGCAAAAAAACCAATAAAGGATTCTGAAGATGAAGCACACACAAAATTTTCAGTTGACCTTCAACTTTGACCTTCTTACCTAAGTAATAATTGTATTCTTTTCTGATTGCTGAATAAACTTTGTTTGACAAAAATACTAATACTTAAAATCTAATAGAGGCCCACATGGAAGACTAGGTCCACCAAATGTGTAGCCTCTGTAAATAAAGACTTTATTATTATCTATTATTATAATTATTATTATACAAAAAGGGCTAAATATAACTTGTACAAAGTCAATAACTGGATGATCTAAGAAACAACCAATTGCAAGATTAATATAAATGTGTCAAAGACAAAAATCTATCTCCATTAATTTTTCAGTCATTCCTTGAAATGCTTATGAATCAAAGATAAAAAATTGTTGGAACTGATAAGATATTTCATTCAGAAGTGCAAAAAACTGATCAGCAAGTTTTTAATCACTACATCACTAGTTGGATTCAGTCAGTCACATCAAATTATCCCACAAGATAAACATGAGAGATAGGAAAAGGGAAACAGTGTTTCTTGTTCTATCTTTTATGAACTTGAAAAGCAGCGTTCAGGGGGAAATAACTCCATGTTCTTATCTAGAAGAGCATCAAATGTTAACAGATAAGTGAATGTTTTGTTTCAATTTTATGGTCTACTGATAAGAACTTTTACACTGTTTCCGTAACCCGATACTCTTAGAATCATTATCAGGTATTGGCTTTATAATGCAAGATATGTTAGCGGCAAAAAATAGCCTCTTCTTCTGAATTTTTGTATTCCCTTAGCAAAGATTGAATATTTATGGCATGATAATGCTGATATAGATGCAAGACAACTGAACTATCATTGCATTTCCAACTAGAGCATAAAATTCTAAAATTTTTGGTATTCTTTTGGTTGGTCTGTCTGGAACATATTCCTTATCTTATCCCTCGGGAAATTAAATGCTAATCAAAACAGATTTTACGACTTCACTAAATATATTTTTAGCAGCTATTAGACCTCAGCAGTCTATGGAAGATCAATTTTTAATGCATACCTGTACAAAAAATGTGAGACCCAAATTCTAGGGTGAATGTCTTCATTAAAAATATTTGAACCACTAAAGGTCCGAGTTCAGATACCACAGGGGTGGTTTAACACGCTTAATAAATTTGCTTGATAATGCGTCTGATCTACAGCGAAATGCATGCTGATATTTTGTAACTTTTACAAAGCTGGTGGTAAGGAGTTCTGTCATTGTGTCCAGTGCAATCTATTACCATCCTACAAATCTATACATTCTGATCATGATCTGCACTGTTACCTATTCAGTCTGTAAAAATTCAGAGAGCAACCACCATCTTTGCAAAGTAAAAGATGTCCTGAAGTCCATTCTAAATATCCAGCATTGTACAGGCTAATATTAAAATATCAGAAAAAAAAAGACAAAATATATTTTTTGTCTCATTATTTAGAATGAAGCATGGAACAGTTCTACTCTCTCAACACATACAGATGAATTCATGCTTCACACATAAATATATGCTCATCAATTTTCTGCTTTTATTATCAGCCATACATCATTCAAAAGTCTGGAAAAGAAATCTAAAGGAGCCACCTTTTTATCAAATTCATTTTAGATTACTAATTCAAAAGTGTGAACATTAATCAGCCAACAGATAAACAATTATATTCCACATTTCTGTAACAATTTACAAGACCATGGGGCCCTGTAAACAGTTATCGCCTGGAAGAAAAAAATAAGGTTATCCGCTTGAAGCAAAATGAATTAACGTTCAAAGTACAAAACGAACCAACTAATAACTTAATTATTAATAGAAAAGCTCACAAAAAACAAACGCATATATCATAACTAAATTCAATTACGAGTCAAGCTTAATCAGTAAGAACCCAAGCAACTAATTTGTCGGTAATAAAAAGTTAACAGATAAACTTGTAGGTACAACTTGAGGCTACAGTACTAAAATACAAGTTCATAAAGATTACTGTTGCAAAATGAATTTCTGAAATTTTGAAAAAAAAATCTGAGTAAACAGCAAAAGTAAGGAATGCAGATCTTCAAAATTCAATCAAACTAGAACAAAATTGAAACCATATCTCACAAAACAAGACACTATGAAGTAGTTGGAATCCTATCATGGACTTAAGAGGCTGAAGGTTACAAATCTAAACCCATCTTGAGTCACAGCTGCAACCCTGAAAAACTCTCCTCTCTGACTTATCTTGAAATCTCTATCTTTAGATTGGTCAGTTTTAAACTATTCTTACAATCTTTTAAACACATAGTTTTGTTTGAAATAGTCTCATAGAAAAGATGCTTGTAATCGTGGGTTTTGAAACCCATGGTTGTTTTAAAAGGAGAACTGTGCATTAAATCTAAACAATCTTACAGGGGGGTTGGACTTATCATACAAAATAAAGAAGATTTCTACTATGTTTTATTGTTATCTTAGAGGAAAAACATAACATCTGAACAGGAAGCACTTAACCTTATAAAAAAAGGCACTCGTAAAACTAATGTATGAATGAAAATGGCAAAAACTTTACCCCAGCAACTTGACTACTAAAGCTAGTGTATTCATACCTAAAATAGATAGCTGGATTAAAAAGAAACTAAAAAACAGGCTGGAGGGTAACGTAGACAATATATCATTTTCCGTCGTAATAAATATTTAAGGCTCTCAACAGAAAAGTGAAATTTGGAAGAGATTCCCTCAGCAAAGGCGCGACGCGTAATTAATCTCATCATTGGTACTACCTGTATTGTTCGTTATACAAACTGACGTGCGGTACATAAAACCTGGAGGACTGGAGCCTCCGCTGTCTCACCTTCAGTATTTGCCTATCATCTATAATAATATCTATATAATTACTGTACGATCTATACACTTTGATAGCTGTTTCATTTTCTAGTGCATGGAGTTTAAACACTTCTGAATTGATGATATACTGTTTCCTTCTCTTCAATAAATTGTATTGTATTGTAATGTATTGTATTGCATTGCATTGCACTGCACTGTACCGTATCGTATCATATCATAACGTAGTATTGTATCATATTTCCTGCACTAATTAAACTGTTCTTACAATAGCAGCAGACACAATAAGTTTACAATTTTCTTTATATTCAGTGAATTCGATTTGCTATTAACTGTTTTAAATATTAACTAAGACTTTTCCAAGTCTTTCCAAAGCTTTCTTTATTTAGTTTTAACTAAAAATAACAGTGTATTTGAGGTTGTACAACAATGAAGATTGATTTTGACAAGCTGAAATAAAGTAAACTCAATGTAACAATGTTCCATCCCCATTGAAACCTAACTCACTTCTAGCCTATCAGAAGCTAGGGTCTTTAAACTAGTCTCACAGAAAGAACCCTGTATGCATATTATAAGGTGAATGGCCAAGACACAGTCTGTATTCAACCTAATGAATACTACAAAACCATTCCCTAAAATTAAACATACCACAATCAGCAACATTTAACAGTATTTAATAAGGAAAGATACTGTTTTAGACCTGACTCCATCACTTCAAAATGGCTAATCAAGTATCCATCAAAATGGCTATAAATAAATATTTTGCTATTTTCATTTTTCTATTAGTTTTATGAGATTAAAGTTGACTTTGAATCATCGGATTTTCTTATTAAGTGGAAAAGCTGCCAGGCTTTGGAATGTACCAGTGCATTACTTCATTATTGAAATTATTACTAATTTTAATCCCTACCCAGCTCTAAATTTCTACAATAGACTTGTCTATCTTTCAAATTGGACAATACCATTGGCAGTTCAAAGGGGTGTTTGCTGAACATTTACTGACTGAACAAGGTTGTGCAGCTTGATCATGATCTGCACTGGTCAGAAAGGAAGAACCACTTGCGCCCACCACGATATCCCCTAACTACGTCAACATGTATATATTAAATATCCTGGTACATGACACTACAGCAGAAAATTACTAAGTTATTAAGTCACTGTTCTGTTCTCTGATTTATGGAGCTTATAAACTTTCACAGACAGTTTCATTGTTTTTTAACTTATCATTAATTATAGATTAAAAACACATTATCTTACTGATTAAACTAAGAAAACTTTATGAAATGGGTAAGCAAGTACAATTATTAACATACACTGTAAAGCACACTTTCCAGTAACATCAAGAAAGACGGATTAAACAAACAAAATGCTTATCTCAATCAATCAAAGAAAACACTTCAACTGTTGGAAAATTATTCCATCTTACAACACATAACATCTCTTTTGACAGACAAAATATTTTTATAGACTAGACTCCCATCCATTTATTAGATGATCTAGCATTGTTGATATTCCGCGCATACCGGGTCGGCGGAGGACATCCAGCTAGGAATGGTAACTGCCATTTCACTGATGCGTGTGTCCATTTGGAAAATACTTTTTTGTCAAGAATGTGTAATTGGCACGTTAAACGGGCAATTAACCTTACAAATAACTATAAACCCTGCAAACAGTACATCCCTGTTGTGAATCTGTATTAGTTTTTGTTTTAATTGAGGAGAGGTAAGAGATGATACGAGTTTTAAATAGCATGTGTTTACTATGAAATCATCATCAGGGTAGTCAAGTGAAATAAGGTCAATTCTCAGTGCAAACTTCATCCTCTCTTTTACATACTATTAGAAATATTTCTATTTTTTTCTCCCATTAAATTAATAACAAAGACCCTACTTCGCATGTATGACAATGGGGACAGGGTCTTTGATAGGGGGAAAACTGTTTCATTTTAATTTCTAATTGTGAATTTTCACTATAATAATAGAACAGCAATTCCTGTCTAAAAAGTAAGACTATTTTTAAAATAAACATAATCAAACTTCGGTCATTCAATCAGTATTTCAAGTTTTCAAAAAAAGTACTTAAATTCAGCAGAAATAGATCCAGTTCAAATTTGATTTGATTACAAAAATGTAGAAAAAAATATCTTCAGACTATTTAAGATTATCAAAGATTCAGATACAGAACCTAAGTATAAATACACCAAACAATAAACCAAATCATTAAAAACATCTCCTAAATGATGTCTCAGATGTTCAAACTTATATATTTATTATGTCAGAAAAAACAAAAATTATATAAATTAATATAAATGAAAACACAGATCAAACTGTCTGTCTGGTTTTCATTTAGAGACTTTCAATCATAGGAATTATTTGTATTTTATCAGCCAATGAGAGAAAAATGGGGATAACAGTAATACCTTGTTTTCACCAAAGTCTGTAATTCTGTCTTGTATGAAATATGATATAATAAATCATTTTGAGTGATTTATACTCAATACTTTCTGAAGCGGAACAAATATAGATAAACAACAATTTTTCGGCTGATGATACCAGTTGATCTGGTATTAACTGCGTAAAGCAGTATCGGTTACTGTTATATCAGGCAGTTGGAGTCACTAATATCTAACTCTTTCTTTCATTATGATAACGCTAACTGAATGATGGATGTATTTTTCCCTGTGTGGTGTGTACACTTGGCTACCTGTTCTCTCCTGAGGTGAAATTTTCGGAGATAATTTTCCCAACTGCTGCTATGATAGAGGCATGTAATGAGTGCAGTTCACAGGGATAAAACCTGCTTATATTAGCATGTTACTGTTTTTCTTTTTTTCCTGTTTTTTTTCTACGATCAGTCAGTGGTATGCCTAGTCAGTGCCTTGTTGACTTGCCAAGAAACAAGTTTATAAATTTGATTCAATTAAATTTCGATTAATTTTCACCGAAAAAATTACTTTTTTGTCAAAATGCTTTAGTGTTGAATGCTTTGTTGGCAGCCATTTAACTGAACATGAATGAATGTTAACATGACGACCAAAGGGTGGGAAACAAAATTATGAACTTGGGCACATGCACTTAATTTTAATGTCTACAGACGATTTAGCATTTCACTTTATATTACGTAAGAAGCTGGGCTATAGACAATCTCCCAATACATGTAACTACAGGGTGCAATACAATACAGTAGACACCAGGTGTACCTAACATCTCTGAAACAGACACAGTCATCTTTTAACTTGGGCAGCTCAGTCAAATATTATTTTAATTTGCTCAAAACAAATATCTTTCAAATTCTAAACTACAAACTCTTAGAGTGTTCTGTCATAAATAAAAGTTTTAATATTATCCAAGTCTTCATGAACTAGATTCTGGACAGAAGTAAAAGACAAACGGCAATCAGACACAACTTTCTCCTAACACTCTTCCTCTAATGTTTCTGTTGAGAAAATAAACTATGACGCAATATGGGAAAAGATGCAATGCGGAAAAAAAAGTCATTTAAAGGAAACTTTACTAAGTGCAGGAAAATACAGAAACTGAATTAAACTTACAGGACAACAGCTTTGAATGCATATAAATTTGCAGGTGTAAAGTAATTAAGTTTCTCAAGGTTTTAATCAAACACAATTTTGTGCGTACTTGAAATTGTGAGTTTGTGAATTTTTACAAAAAAGGGCAATGCCGGAAAACATTATTTCTTTGGAATCTCTCATTCACGAATCTGCCCACACATGAAATCAATGAAAACTAGTTACCAACAAATAATCATTGTTTCACTGTAAATATCTCAGAGTAAGGACTCTTGAACCAGTAGAAAGAAGCCAAAATCTATTACATGGGCTACTTTGGGATAAGGCATTAAAAGTAACTAATCGAGCCCAAAATAAAATCTTTAGAATACTGCCTTAAGTGTATGATGTAATAGACAATTCAAAGTAGGTAATAAGCATAAAATAAAAATCTACTTTCAAAATGCTAGAAAAAGCTGAAGGGGGAATTCGAAAATCACTTCTGTCGGTAATTGCATTAAAAGAGGCTCTAAATAGATATGCCTTTCTCCAGAATATTTTAGTAGCCTATAACATTTCAAAAATAATATAAAAGCTTTCTTCATATTCTATAATACTGCGTTCTTTCTTTAATAATTAACACTCTTGGTGTGTAATTCAGCACTCGATTCAGATAATTATTCCCACCTTTGAAACATACTGATAGAATTGTTGCATTCTTTCGAAAAACAACTAAATGTTATGATGTAAGCCTGATGAAAACAGAACATCATTATTCTAAGAAAACAAACTCAGTACCCGATAAAAAACGTACCAAATTTATTGGCGATGTTGCTCAGTTTAACAAGAAGTATCTACAAGCTACCATTACTTAATCATAAACCCAATAAAATACTGGCAACTCCGAAAAGAAAACAATTTAAAACAAAAGAATTCTGTAATTAAAGGCAAAGTCAAGACAAATGTCTGAGTATAAACCAATAAATATCACTTGCAGTAAACAAAACATTTAATAGAGATAAAATTATCAGAAAATATTCATTAGACACTATAATTTACAGCTATCTTAGAAAACAAGAAAACGTAACCCCAGGTCGCAAGTGATCTGTATTTGACAAGAATGCAAGAGTTACTTCCCATTTAACCTAGGTTCTTGTGACAGTACAGCATTAAACATTGCCTTGCTCAATATGCTTTTTCTGAAAACCAGTAACCATATCACAAAACTACCAGGGTGACTTCAATTTAATTCAGTGTTGCTAAAGACGAGTTCATTTCTGCCTTCATAAGGAAATGACCTTCCTGACGTTATTTTCTCGAGTGTATGTGATTATCTCACCTTAAAATGCTGCGAGATTTCAGTTTCGCATTTACACCACAGATATTTCTGATTTTGTAACTAGTTCAGACTAAGATATGCCACTAAATCAGTGCACTCCACAGTCATAGATTGTACTGCTGACTATGTCATCAGTAATTGTTTACTAAACAAATAGATGCACTGTCACAGTTTGGGTGATGGGCAGTACCATTTGAAAAAAAAAAAACGTTGGTAAAATTGTATTTATTTTCCACAAGCTCCAGCAAATACTGCATTAACAGTAGGTGAAATGTGCTTGACAAATACCTCACATGAGAAAGGGGAGGGAATCAAAGTATACCGCGAAAAGACGCAAAGTAGCAAACTCCAATTATGAAACAGTCAAGCACCCGCTTACTTTTGTTAATATTATAAATTCAAGCAACACTCAAAGATAAGTTATTTTGATGCTCTAAGCTTTGATAGTTTACTCTGCAACATCTTCCTCTATAAAAAAAAACACAGTCTTCTGAATTAAAAAAAAAAACGAGTCTCACCTTAGTTTGATTATCTTTTGTTGTTCTCGTTTCCAAGTATCTTTGAAGTCCTGACAGAATGTGCACCAAGATGAGAAAAAGTATTCCGGTGTAACTTCCTTATCCCCTGACTTAGGTTTCACACAGAAATATATCACAGTTTCTTCAAATCTGAAATTACAAAGTTCCATTTCACTAGAAATTAAGCTTAGAAATGGGCAATGATACAACTCTTATCTTCAAGAAACCAAACCAAAAATAATACAGTTTCAATCTGTTATAAACTAAACAAACTAAAAGTTAAACTGTTAATATACAATGTGCTACAATAAATTAACAGGAACCCCATTATATCAATTGAGAAATAAAAAAGACTGATGAATATTGTAAACATCTGCAGGTGTGACAAGTGGAAAATCTTTGCAGGTGCACTGAATCTCAAGATTTTCATTCTATTGTAATCTAATGGGGAATGAATAAAGAAATGTTTGGATCTCATTCAGGAAACTGTGCTTACATTTTTCAATGCTTTTGTTTAACTGCCTTCCATGTAAATATTGTCCATCAACAATATTAATCAAATAGTGGACTTAATGTATTTGTAAACTCCCTGTGAAGATTGTGCATTACCAACGGGTTACGGCAAGAATGTACTGCTGTTGTTTACGTGACAGAAATGCATGCTCAACACTGCACAAACTCTTGAGATATTACCGCATTATAACATAAATGGTACACATCAGATGATCAAATGAGTTATTTCTTACCAAGTTAGGCAGTCAAGGACTTATTTTACCAAGTTAGGCAGTCAATGACTCATCACCTACCAAGGTAGGCAGTCAAGAACTCATTCAATTCAGATTCTTTATGAAAAATTTAGAATATGGCATTATTGATTACTGAAGTTGATAATTTACATAATATAAATCAAAATGTAAATGACTGTCTATCATTTTATATACATTATTCTGTCACAGTTAAAATCAGAATAAAATCGTCTGAACTCTACTTACAGTCGCTTGCCATCTGCAAGATTTTCTTCTTGTTCAATAAATTCATGCTTTCCTGTGAAAAAAATACAATTTCAACCATTCAGTTAAATTTCAATATAAACCACTTACAGCTACATGATATAAGAAGCTTAACTCTCTGGAACTGAAATGGAGTGAAGATTAAATTCAAATCATGGTAACATGATACAAACACATATACACACTCATTATTTGCCACTATATTACTAAAATGGACTTTATGTCCAGTTCAGACAGTAAATTTATTTATTCACAGGGGACGTTCATTGAAAGTTTAATGACTGAATAGTGATCAGTGCAGATCACGGTCAGACTGTATAGATATGCATCCTGATCACAATCTGTACTGGTAGTAAAGGCAGAATCAGTTGCCAGCAGCAGGGTTACAGTTAACCCTTCGACAACCCTAGCGAGGCCTGAACAGACATAAGTGCAAGGAACACAGTTTTCCACCTTTTTAAAATTTTACCTTATTCAAATGTTGGACCTGATGGAAAATTCTTTCTCAAAACTTTGACTAATGTTTACCTTTTTCAAAGAACTCTGTCATGATGTCTTTAAATGGTTGAAGATAAACATGTTCACGTGCTGACTTGATCACTTTGTCTGCTCTCTCCTCTGCAGCTGTAAAACAAGATAATGATCTGTTACTAAACACTTTTTAGAAGAAAATCATTTTGTTTCACATTTTTTTGAATTTTTTATGATCAATTTTGAAATTTTTAACATACTGCTGAGAAGGTAATAGGAAAATTTACTCCAATTATCTTGATGTTACACAAAAAATCAACACTTGACAACTTTAAAGTAACACAGAAACATGTATTTGTGAGCAATTTATCTGAGGTGATAATGAAAATTATGTTTTACATTGTATTTGGCCAAATAATCATATTCTTTGGACAAAACTGACTGGCTGGGTATTGCAGTCAATTTCAACAAAATGCCCAACATTTTCAAATTTTGTTAGCTATCAGTATGCATAGTAGTCATACTGGGGACTTGGCAAGTTAACTAGGGGAGAAATCTCACGGTTGGCGGGGACTATAAACAAACAAAGCTTTACATTGTAGACCCAAACTGCTCTGTCCTTTGCTCCCATATCTTCTCGCTAACAACTGTTGTAATACTGTCAAACATACCTTCAAAGTCCTTTTTAATTCTGCGTAGTTCTTTGTCAAGCTCGTCAAAGCAGACCTGACAACCCTGGGTGAGATCACTGGGATCGGGAAGCGGGAATTTCACTTTCTCAGTACCTGCGTCCTGACGCTCAAACTTTTTTATGTACTGTTGAACTGTATAGTGTAATAAACTCATTGAGTTGTCCTGGGAATAAAAATTGTATTTCTCAATTAAGACCAAGAAAGTGAATATTGCATACATTAGGTCTATGAACTTGGATGTCCACCAACGCAGCTATTTGTATGTTTTTTTACAGCAGACCACAGGGAACAGTGTTGTTCAGAAACAGTAGTACATATTTGATATTATAAATTTTGACAATTTTATGATAACGATTTTGTCAAAATGATAATACCCTTCAATATGATAACCGCAATTTAATGTAAAACATTCACAAATGGTTTAGCATCATTAAAAAACCAGCACTGCGAAAGTTATAGCTCAATAACATAAATATATACAGTTTTATTCCTATTGAACATAGTTGAATAAAAATAAAAGAATCTTTTTTTGACCCGTCGGGTCATTAAATGATTTTCCATCAATTTGATATGATAAATTTGTGTTTACATGCACTATTGAAAAAAATGGTTGAGCATAACTTATTCTCTTTTAATTTTCTAAACATTTTTCATGTTTTAAGAACTCTTTTTTAGTGTATGTTTTCTGGTCATTTTGAGCAGTATTATAGCTTTTATAGTACTAAATATATTATTATACATAAAAAAAAAAAAAAAAAAAAAAAAAAAAAAAAAAAAAAAAAAAAAAAAAAAAAAAAAAAAAAAAAAAAAAAAAAAAAAAAAAAAAAAAAAAAAAAAAAAAAAAAAAAAAAAAAAAAAAAAAAAAAAAAAAAAAAAAAAAAAAAAAAAAAATAAAAATTTAAAGAAAAACTTGAATTTGATATCTGACAGTTTTGTCAACAGCAATAATCAGAAGTGGATTTACATTTCTCTTCACCAACAACAGCAAATGTAGTTGTTGTAGCAGTTCTTGTAACTGAAAAGTTATCACTGATTTTTCCTGATCTGAAGTTATCTCCCTTCCTAAGTTAACTGCTTCTTCCCTTGGTGTGAAGGTTTAAGAGCAAAGAGCATTCAATCATTAATAACAAGGTACAAAGCCAGTCTAAGGTTTCAACTCAACTACTAGAAAAGGTGAGCAAAGTACCACAAATTCATGTATTAATAAAAACCAGTGCTAGTAAACTTGATGAAAATGCAACAGAAGTATTATGGTAAATTGATACCATTTTCCAACAACTCCACACATTATCTGGAAATTAGCGAAATATTTCCCAACCACACACTAAAAAAGAAATTCTTGCCCCATAACTGGTACCAACTACATCTTTAAACCAAACATGAAACAACTGGCAAGGGCTCTTTAATCGTGAATATTTAAATATGTTTTAATTGGCTGTACTATATTAACCTCTAGGGGAAACAAGTATGTCTGCAGAGACAAAAGGCTAATTGAATGATGTTTCTGTAATGCTGCATTGCTACACACATTAGCACTGAAAACTGGCACCAATTATGTTTATCCATTAAGAAGAGATTTTCACAACTGATTGTTAACTTTCATTAAAGTGATACCCAATAATTATATACTGGTATCTAAACCAGATAAATTTAATTTCAGCTAATTGTCACATATTTTTTCTTTTTCTTTGCTTATGAAGATGTCTGCTTTTCTTAAATCTGCACAAAGATATTTCCCAAAACATGTCACTGACACCATTATACCTTTATTTCTGAAGAAATTCCAATACAAAGGTGACATGTTAACCCTAAGAAAAAATTCTAGATACCACGCATACAGATATATAGGTTTACCTTGCTTTTGACATCTTTTAATTTTGGAAGTATTTCAATACCAAAGCCATCAGCCTGGCCTCGAGACTTGCTGCCTGAAAAAGAACAAGAAAGTGCATTCTGATAAACTGTAATATTGTCAAGTGTTAAACATTTATCAAGGTCCATCCATCCTATATCACAACCCCAGTAATTTCCAATCACACCTTAATGCTTTTTTTATGCAGTTCTTTTCAAATGTATATAATATCGAGGCAGTCTTATCCATTTAGAGACTGCATATTACAGGTGTATATACCTTATAATGCATTAAGATACAGTTGAACCTGTGTGAATGGTCACCTATATCAAGCAGCCAATACTGTTTTATTATCATTGACAATTTTACATAAAATATATCTGTACAAAGTAGCAAAAGTAGCCATTTTAGAAGCAGTTTTGGTGGCTGTAAAAGACAAGTTTGACTGTATATAAACACTCAGCAAAGCAACTGTTCACACAAGCTCAACTGTGCTTACTAAATAGTTCTACCATAATGCTGACCTACCTCCATTCATATAATTTCCCAGACCTAGCACCAAACCTAGTATTCTCTTCACATGTATACTGGTCATTAAACTCTGAAACAAAAAAACATGCTTCAAATGAAAACACATACTGTACATACAATGTGACCAGAGGCTGTGGATACTGACCGTGGTGTTTTATATACTTATCAACGACATCGTTTCAAAATACTAATTCTAGTTACAATGGTTTTTCATGTATAAAAGAATATTTTTCCACCAATTGTTAGCTTATAAAATGTAAAGTATGACTTCTCCCCAAGTCCTGGATAAGACTAAGTTCCCCCGCCTCCTCACTAAAACTGATAAATCACTGACTAAAACAACCAGTTTAGCTCTGTATCACCAATGAAACAGATGTTTACATACAACTCTGTTTTTCTATGATTTGCACTGGAATTGAGCATTTTGTCCGTATTTCATAGATCACTTTTGGTGCATCTTATATTTCCATCCAACGTATTTTGGAGCAATAATGGTATTTATCTTCTAGCCGCTACCAGCTGGCAGCAAACTGCCTTTATAAACAATGGAGAGTGATCTTCACTGTTCCCTACCAGTATATGTTAAGTGAGCTTCCTTGTGAATATTATATGGTAAGAAGATTGATAGGTCTATTTTATAAATTTAGCAGAGAAACGGTTAAGCATCTCCTTTATTTTCCTTTATATTAATTGTTATAAAAGTAACAGACAGTTGTAACATTATAATAGGGCGAAGCTTAACTACCATTGAATGTGACTATTTAATGCAATAAATGATAACAAACTCCTAAATCTGTATCATATTCAAAACCTAAAATATTTTGCCCAGTTTCTCTCAACAGGGCTCTTTTTACATAAGATATTACCTGGCAAGTCATTCTAAGATTTGTCATCTTGGTTTCTATCACAGATATGCTTTCTTGAAATGCTTCACGGAAAATAAAACAGAAAATTCTCTCTGCATAGTCCGGTATTAATGAGAGATCATACAGAAATCTGAAAACAAATATTGACACAATTTATCATACATTACACCGTTCCACTAAAAACACTTACAAAACAAATTAACTGTTTACCATCAGACCCTGATGTTCCATGTTAAAGATTTATTTTAAAGCATGTTAAAGAAATTTCTGCCAATCTCATTACAAAAGCTTTAGTCAATGTTACACTGTCTCACCAGTCAGCAGCATCAGGGAGAGAACTTATAGATCAGGACTGTTAAAGAGAGATAACTTACTGATCTGGTTTATCTAAGGGAGAGAACTTACTGATCTTGTTTATATAAGGGAGAGTCTTTACTGATCTGGTTTATCTAAGGGAGAGAACTTACTGATCATTTATCTAAGGGAGAGAACTCAGTGATCAGGTTTGTCAAAGGGAGAGAACTTACTGATCTGGTTTATCTAAGGGAGAGAACTTACTGATCTGGTTTATCTAAGGAAGAGTCTTTACTGATCTGGTTTATCTAAGGGAGAAATATTACTGATCTGGTTTATATAAGGGAGAGAACTTACTGATCATTTATCTAAGGGAGAGAACTCACTGATCAGGTTTATCTAAGGGAGAGAACTTACTGATCTGGTTTGTCAAAGGGAGAGAACTTACTGATCTGGTTTATCTAAGGGAGAGAACTTACTGATCTGGTTTATCTAAGGAAGAGTCTTTACTGATCTGGTTTATCTAAGGGAGAGATATTACTGATCTGGTTTATCTAAGGGAGAGGACTTACTGATCATTTATCTAAGGGAGAGAACTCACTGATCAGGTTTATCTAAGGGAGAGAACTTACTGATCTGGTTTGTCAAAGGGAGAGAACTTACTGATCTGGTTTATCTAAGGGAGATAACTTACTGATCTGGTTTATCTAAGGAAGAGTCTTTACTGATCTGGTTTATCTAAGGGAGAGATATTACTGATCTGGTTTATCTAAGGGAGAGAACTTACTGATCATTTATCTAAGGGAGAGAACTCACTGATCAGGTTTATCTAAGGGAGAGAACTTACTGATCTGGTTTATCTAAGGGAGAGAACTTACTGATCAGGTTTATCTAAGGGAGTGTCTGCATGTTTCTTCATATGATCCTTGATTTTCTTCATCTCATCATTATCTCCCCTCTGAAATATACAACAGCTTTGGATATAATTGCTTAAGAAATGTAGTTCTATAGCATTAACAAATTGAAAAGTTTTCAATTATCAATTTTCACTAAATACGGGGAAATAATTATTCTAAGCAAGATTTATGGTCATAAAAATTTTGTCAAAATTTGACCGCTTTAGAAATGCAACTTTAGCCCACAAAAATACAAATGATGGACAAGGACCACAAGCAAGCAAAGAACCTCTAGCACTCCTAACTATTCACTACGATTACTAACTACTTATATATGCCTTAGCATATCCAGTTCAAATTAAAACCTCTTTTTCAACCCCCTAAAAAAGTATTGCAACACTTACATTTTCATAAATCTGGCGTAGTTTTTCTTCAGCAAGTTGTGATGTATCAAATGTTAATATTGCTGAAATCAAAAGAACCATTTCCATTTAAGCATGTTTGTTTTATATGTTATTCTTATAAATGTCATTATAAAGCCTGCATTCTTGATGGCTTTCATGCATTAAATAAGCATAGCACTCTCTAGACAATCTATATTTCCCTTTTCTATTAAATGTGAAAGCCTCTTTTAAAGGTCATTCCTTCTAAATTATGCCAAGATATGTTCATTTAATGTTCTATATTTACTTAGTTCAGTTAGATTTTGTTGCATTTTGGTCAAGTTTTCTATTTATGTTCTATAAAAGAAAACCTGGAAACTGAGCCAGTATTCTATAGATCCCTTCACTTATAAATCTTTCTGTAACTGTCTGACAACTTTTTCACTTCAGATTAGATTCAAATTAAACATGACATGTTGCTAATTTTAAGATACAATCAACTTCTAGACTATGCTCACTGTTACAAACTAATTGTACTCACCATGTTCAATATCAGACATTTCAAGACGGAGACTAGATAACAAAATCCCTATAACCTGGGACCGTTTCGGGGATATAACTTTGGCAGGCTGCAAACAAATATGTATGTAATAAGTAACAAAACAAAATGCTATGTGTAAAACAATATAAGTGTAAAAATAAGACCAAATGCTTGATGCCTGAAATATGTCCCTGGTTTAACATGTAAAAAATCTTAAATAAGGCAAGTTCACAAGAACTTAGTTTTTTCAAAGGCCAAATGGTTAATGACTGAACTTTCTGTCTTTTTATTTCAAATAGAAAGAGAACAGTTTCATATAACATTTCATGTCAAACTGGTAAAAAAAACATTTGAACAAGAACATGTTCAATGAAAGCAAAAAGTTTAAACATAAATTCATGAGCAAACATGGATGTTACATTAATGGACTGGTAACTCCCCAGCAGTACTAATTCAAAATAAAGAACAAATCATGCTGCAAACCTGCCACCTTCATAACATCAGTCATTTAAAATTCACACAAAAAATGATGCATGATTGGCAAAAAAAAAACAATCATGAAAAAAGGAAAGAAAATAATATGACCAGATATTTTTTGTAAATTTTTTATGTACTGCTGGTTACTTACATGTTGCTTTTTTCATAATTAAGTTTTTTGCATGTAAAGTAACAATTCGGACACAAGTTTAGTTACAAAATTTGTTTTTAATTGAATTCTACGAAAAAATCTACAACACTTACTTGTTTGGCTTTATTTTTTGGCTTATTGGGACTAAATCTGCGTGATGGCTCAACATTGCGTTTGGAGAAGAGTTGTTCTAACTCCTGGATATCTACTTTCTCCTCCTGAAGGTCTTCCCATAACAACTTCTTCTCAAAATATCTGTAATATACGATTACATTACATTAGATGTGTATCAATTTGTAGCATACAGAGCAGAAGCCAAAGTTAAATAACCATTTTTAGGTAAAAAGATTATACATTGAAGTTTGTGGAGTTCATTTGGCTTCATCTGATATACTCTTATCAACTTATTATAATTTAACATTTTTTGTAGAAATGTTAACATAAAACATTTTCAGGAACCACTTAAAGAATACAGTAAAACTCACTTATAACCAACGTGTATAACTTATTCTCGGATATAAAGAACTCATTTCTTTGGTCCGATTTGTTTCCTTCATATTTTATATCAAAGTAACATGGATATAGCGAACTTGGATATAGCAAAAACTCTGCTATAACTAATGTATTTTTATGTCCCTGCATGACTTTTTCTTTGGTTATAAGTGTTTGTGTTGTTGCAGAATACAGTTTAAGTAGTAATTTTTGAGAAGGCAGACAAGTCACGAACACTTGAAACATATTTTATGGAGGTATTTAGACGATTTTTATGCATGTCACACTGAAATACATTACGCCTGTATCAAATAAACATTGATAAACATATAGATATATGCATGCGCATGCCTACATGCATATTTAACCGTATTAAAATACTATAAAATTGAGTCAAGAACACTTTTTCTCTGTAAGTCCAAAGTTTGTGATATAATTTGTTTATAAAGAAATAAGTTCGCTATATAAATACAGCAAACATCGGATATAGCAAACAGTTTTTTCACTGTTATTATAAGCAAGTTTTACTGAATATGATATGGAAAGTAAAGAATCAACAGAATATTATGTTATGTTTTTTTTTGGCATAAAAGTCTTATACAAGTATTTTACATTCCATGGTTTTCTAAACCATTGTTTATCTTTATCTCTATGTGTAACTGACAACTTATCTACCATGTCAGAAAGTGGGTGATCAAACATAATTTGATCATCTCATACAGTTTGGTCAGCAGGGTCTGACCTATGACATCTCAACATACATCCTAGCATACACAGAAAAAAGAAAACTTACTCTTTACGTTTCGGTGTTTTTAGTTCGTTCACTTGTATTCTATTCCAAAACAACGGCCTCATTGGAGACACTGGATTCACAACTGGCTTCAATGCTGGAAGTATTCAAAATCCAATCTATTACAACAATTGTTATGATCTTACCCTATACAACAACCAGCCTTTACCAGAAAGGTCTACCAGTTACAGACATGGTCTACACTAGGTAAGTTTTCACTGACCCGTGAAAGACAAGCATGTCTAACAAAGAAGTTCAATAGTGTCAGAGTTAATATCTCTGCAATTTTTTATTTTGTGCATGCAATTAATAAACCTGAAGGTAGGTGTCAACAATGTAATTTAAACAGCAATCAAAATAAGGCTAAACCTACAACAGAAGAAATTTGAATGGACCTTTTGATATGACATATTTAAGCACCAACAAAGAAGCAAGGTTTTTGCTTGTCATAGTAAGTAAATCTTATTCCATGGTGTATATAAAGTAACATAAAAGTATGCTTGTAACTCCTATGCTTGTAACTTTTATGCTTGTAACTTTTATGCTTGTAACACAGCAAAACAAGAGGGTCAAGATGGCCCTATATCCCCCCCCCTGGAAAAAACCCCCCCCCCAAAAAAAAAAAAAAAAAAAAAAAAAAAAAAAAAAAAAAATTTTTTCAAAAACCCCCAAAAAAAAAAAAAACCCCCCCCCCCCCCCCCCAAAAAAAAAAAAAAAAAAAAAAAAAAAAAAAAAAAAAAAAAAAAAAAAAAAAAAAAAAAAAAAAAAAAAAAAAAAAAAAAAAAAAAACCTAAAATTTAAAAAAAAAAAAAAAAAAAAAAAAAAAAAAAACAAAAAAAAAAAAAAAAAAAAAAACCCCCCCCCCCCACCCCAACAAAAAAAAAAAAAAAAAAAAAAAAAAAAAAAAAAAAAAAAAAAACACACCCCCCCCACCCACCCCCCCCCCCCCCCCCCCCCCCCCCCCCCAAAAAAAAAAAAAAAAAAAAAAAACCCACCAACAAAAAACCCCCCCCCCCCCCCCCCCCCCCCCCCCCCCCCCCCCCCCCCCCCCCCCCCCCCCCCCAAACCCCCCCCCACCCCCCCCCCCCCCCCCCCCCCCCCCCCCCCCCCCCCCCCCCCCCCCCCCCACACCCAAAACACCCCCCCAAAACCCCCCCCAACCCCACCCACCCCCCCCCCCCCCCCCCCCCCCCCCCCCCCCCCCCCCCCCCCCCCCCCCCCCCCCCCCCCCCCCCCCCCCCCCCCCCCACACCCCCCCCCCCCCCCCCCCCCCCCCCCCCCCCCTTTTATGCTTGTAACTTTTATGCTTGTAACTTTTATGCTTGTAACTTTTATGCTTGTAACTTCTATGCTTGTAACTTCTATGCTTGTAACACAGCAAAAAAAAGAGAGTGGAAAATCGTTAAAGGTGCCATTTTAGTCAAGACAAAAAGTAGATGCAAACTGTCACAAATTATGCTCAAAAATGCAGTAAATATATATATCTTACCTCTTCTCACAAGTGTATCTGGAAGAGGTGGGGCAGGTGGTGGAGGTATTCCAGGAGGTGGTGGAGGTGCTGGGGGTGGTGGTACTAAAGTTGTGCCACCTTCACTCCACTCTCCGATACTCCCTGCCAGACTGGTTGTGTCTGAGCCCGAGCAGGAGGCGCCGTCTTGCTGACTGCCCGACTGACTTTTGAGCTCGGCAAACAAATCGTGAGATGATTTGACTACATTGATAGGATAGTTGCTGCTCATAGCATCAGGAGTTCCTGCTGGGGTGTGGTATTGTGAGATGGATGGTGTGGTATTCATAGGTGTGGCAAAGCCATTCACTCCCTCAGGCTTCAGGCCTGCTTCAATCTGTGCTGCATCAGCCTCTGTAATGGAAAGAAAGCCTTTATATCTTACAAGACTGTGACAGAAAAACTGCACAAATAACATCAAGGGATTTAAACAACCTGTAAGTAATTCATTTAATTTATGTTACTCTCTTGGTGTAGCTTGATACTGAAACAAGTTCTGGCAACTTATTATAATAACTCTGGAGACATCACCCATGATCAAACCAAAGGCTTGTCACATAGAGAGATACCAGTACCCTGCAATGTTCATTACTAGTACCCATTCACTACCATGTAGACTGAAGACATAAGGCATCAAGTGTCTTGCCAAATGACACACCTCAATCAGCCTGAATAGGTAGTACATTACTCTTGTGTTTTTAAGGTTACAAAGCAGTGGTTGTAACCACCACTGAGACGCACTCCAAGTCATTAAAGTTTCATGACCAGCAGTATTGAAATTCAGCTTCAGGTTTCGGCAAATGGATAGACTGTATTACCTGAGAGAGCATTCTGTGAGTATTTCTCTATACCAGCCAGACATTTGTACTTCTCCACTTCCTTATGTAGAAGTGCTATCCTCTCTATAGCTTGCTGCAGACGACTCTCATACTCCTGTCTTGCTCTGTCTAACACACCCTGGTGTTCTCTCTAAAAACACAAACATGTGAACATCTATTTACAGCAAAATCATTAATACTAGTCAAGTACTTTATGTAGATGTGTGTCTCAGGTAGCCAATGCTAATATATGTGTTAAGTATTCACCTGGTCAAAATGACTGCAACATACAAGTTGGAGTGTATTTTATATGATTTAAGTTTTTCCAATAACTGAGCTGAAGTTAACTGGCACAAAGACACATAACTCAAACACAGCTTAATGTTTAAAGGGATGTAACTCTGTAAGAAATAGTAGCTACAACTTTACAACTTGTTTTGATTGCTGAATTTAGTACCATGGATTTAGATACAGTATAATTATTTCATTTACACTCGAGGGACACAAGAGATATTTCATAATTATATCAAATTTACTCTATGAAAAGCATCTTTTTGCTGAACAGAAATAGCACAATACCTGAATGGTATCCACCTCATCTTTGTACTCATGTCTCAATGTTACCATGGCAGCCTGATGATCTACAAAACAACAATATTATTGATATACAACTGCAACTGAAGGCACTTTAACAAAAGGAATTTGTAGAAACACAATAGGAACAGTAAGTAACAGAAACTGGGTAATCATACTAAAAGACAGATGTATAAGGTACATAAAATAAATAATCATATATAAGTACAGAATTTTAATGTACTTGTACAATATTGAAAATGAAGTTACAAATCTCTGATATTGCACTTTAAATAACATTATGTATGCTGAAAGAAAGAAAATTGCACTGCAAAGTGTTTGAAAAGAAGACACTTATCCTGTGTTTATATTTAATACTTTAATGTAGAAATACACCAAGATTAAATTGATTTGCAGAGAACAGTTTTTTTTATTCTTTTACATAATGAATATTCAAACTCTTTGATGTTGAGAGCTTAGAGTATGAACAAATGTGTCTACCATTTCAATTAATGCCCATACATATTTATTTCATCCAGAATGCTCATTTTTAGTCTGATGCACATCCCATTTAATTTCTTTTTGACCAAGTTTGAACAAAATCCTCCCAATGGAGTACTGCTAAAGTAAAGATAAGTGTTATTAAATATAACACAGACCTGACCTTTCTGGATAAAACAGGAATTTACTTTTCTCAAATAACAGTGTTTTTTTCTCTAGGAAGATGGCAGTGCAACCTCTCCACAACAACACCAAAGTGAATATCAGTCTTTGTTTGGTGTTGAGGTTGTTGCTCTGTGGAGGTTAATTTGTTCAGATATAACTGCTTTGGGGAATAAAACATCTGTCTTTGTAAAGAGGTTTTTGCTCTTTGGAGGTGTTGATTAGAGAGGTCGGACTGTATATGGAGTTTACGTAATAACATGGTCTTGAGCAAATTGGACTAAATATGCATTCCCTGGAGTTGGAAGTTCTTCATTTTATCTTATCATTTAGTTATCAGCTGGCTTAAGAGTTTCTATACCTATTGAAGGAGCCAAGGTAAAGTACACCTCTGACACAGTTTAAATAATCTATACTTATTTTAAACTGCTGATGAGAAACAGAATTTTCATTGGCAGACACTTACTTGGCAAGGGTGGGGGGGGGGAAATGGAAGTTGCTTCAGGACACATGGTAAAAGGCAAAAATGATCACAATAGCTCAACTGAGGCATTCAAGCTTAGATGAGCTTAAAAGAACACACCAAACTCAAAACTTAGCACAATGCCTCAGACCCTATAAAAGCTCACACATAATACAGCAGCTTAAAACTTGCAGGCAATATCTAGGAGTTTGCTATTGTGAATACCTGTATTTTGTCAAAGTACAAGACATAATCACAAGTTTTAATCCTATTCTAGAACTTATTTAGAAAAGTCAGCTTAAAATTGAATGTTACTCAAACTACAGCTGAACCCATGTATGTTTATCACCTGCTATAAGCAGCCTGAATCTGTATATCCTTTAAGTCATTATTAAGATAAATTACACACCTGTATAAGGAGGTCACCTGTTTTAATGGGCACTTCTGGCTTTTCCAGCAGTTTAATGCAGATATATACTTGTTGTTTGTAGAATTATTTTTACTCTTGTTTCCTAAAAGCTGCAAGAAGCAGTGTTGTTCTTTTCATTTCCTTAAATATTTTGTCTCAGTTAAAGATTTAGATGTTCAATTGGGCGCTGCAAACACTGAACTAATTATAAATCAAAAACAAAATTTGCCATTTTGTCTGAATCGATACAACTTAAACTGAAAGAAGCAGTTGCAAAGAAATTCATTTGAAATTAAAAGCAACATTAGCAACACATTGTGATGTTTTAATAAACAAAATGAAAAGAAAAGTAACATAGTTATATGCAATTTTCAAAAGTGAATTAATTCCCATAAAGGTTATCATTTATCATATATGGACTAAATCACAAAAATCAAAACCAGTTTTCTAAACTGGATTAATGAAACAATGTGAAATTAATGTAGGTTTTTTTTTTAAAAAACAAAAACTAAATTTAATCCAATGAAAAGTAACAGTAAGAATATACTTTTTCTAACACTTTGTATACTGCTTATTTCCTAAATATTAAGCTGAGAATAATCAAAATTCTGTGAAAGCACAGCCTGTGTGACAATATGTATGAATGCTACAATCCAATGCACAGAAAGTATGAAAACAGAGCATAGTGGTGAATGATATCAGTTGATGGTACTGTGTTGTTGTTGTTGTCAAACACCAAGCACACCAGCAAAACTCATACCAAAATAGTTACATCAACTACTGAAATAAAAACATCAACACTTGTATGTACATTGTCAGTAATTAAAACTGGATTTTAAATGTAGAGAATGGCCTATTTCATATCCAATGAAGGTTTTCATTATGATTTTTATATTTATATTCAACTTGGGGATGACGATGGGTAGCCTTTTACTTGAAATAACTAGTAAAGCCAATAAGAATGAAAAAGTAATTTTGTAATCTATTTTTTTGGAAACAAATAGAATAGGTTCATTATATACACTAATCAAAGAGTTGATCCACTGTTAAATACACATGTTATAAACTTCCAGGAAATTGCAAACTGTATATTTTGTTTTTACTTCTTCATTCTATTTTTAGAATAAATAGTTGGTAAATTATATAGTCCCTTTCTCTTATATGTGGGTGTTTAGTTTTGACCTGAAATAAGGGGCGAAAAACATTTTACTATTTACTTTATGAATGAAAATAATTATGTTCGATCATTATGCATTTTTTTAATAACTGTCCCAGTTTTCATTTTGGAGTTAAAAATAGAATAATACATAGTAATTACAACGCGTTGCAGTTGGGTTTGCCCTTACGCTGTTTTAGCAATCAATAGAGTTACAATCTTACGTCACACAAAGGCGAATCTGAAACTATTAATAGAGCATGTATATATCGGTTAACTCCTCCCCTCCGTACTTTCAATGACAAGGCCAAATAGGGCGCATGCGATCAGTCTTTATTTGATTCTGACGCCACGCTCTGCCTAAACCGCATTCATGCACTCATTTGATCCAAAAAACGGGAAAGAAAAAATTAAAGTCATGACAGAATCAATATCGGATATTGTAGATATTAATGTGCACTTTAATTACAATGGAGTAGCTAGATGGAACTTTCTCCAAACATACAAAATGGACTATGAAAGTTTTATTGCGTACCTCACACGAGTAGCCCAACTAATTGTGCGCAAGAGCTTTTTGCTATATACGATGGCCGCCCTTAGCAAAGACAGACTAGATGTACGTCAGTTGTAAAATGGGTCTGTCTTGCAGTCGAAATATTGAGGCTAATCCACGAGGGAATACATGTACATACAAAAACAGAAAAACACAACCACGCGGTCTCAAAATTAAAAGGTTTTCCCAATAGAATCTAGTGCAAATATATCTAGAGGGTCTCGGCGTAAACATGACTTTGTACATTATTTATTCGTTTCTCATTTTCCCTCAAAGCGGACAACCGGGACAGAAAAATCCGCCTGCCCTGGCGGCAGAAAATCCCGTGTCACACAAGTCGGACATAGGAATTCCACACCCCTGCTGTACTATCGGTTGGACATATACAGCAGCACTCCACCAACATAATCGTCACATATAACTTGTTTTTGTTTATTTTAAGTATAAGTAATATGCACAAGTTCTCGTAAACGTACAATTTACTATATACATTACTATGCATTGCTACTGTGTACATTAAATGTCTTTCGAAAACTTCTTGTGAGTTCACCGTCTCGCGTGCAGCGTGAGTTAATCATATGTCCTAGAACTTTACTAATGATTATCATAATTATGGATATGTGGATAGCCATTGACACTGGAAAAAATTAGTGTGCATAAGTATATCAAGGATTTATAAGTCTAAGATTAGTGTGTACTTTTACTTCAGTGACACTGACGACACAGCGGTCAGTGCAAAACAAAATGTTTGACTCCCGCAGATTCTTTTTTAAATGTTTTCTTTATCATTGGTCGAATGTTTCTGCACCAAAAAAGTGAACAATAGCCGAAAAAATTGTAGTTAGTCAAAGAGTTAAACAATGCTTTGAGTAATCGTGTAACTCTGAAGTCATGTGTCCAACTTTCGCTAATGCGTGACACCTGGTTGTAAATTGCATTGGTCGAGTGCAGTATCCTACACTCATCTTGCGAACTGTAACAGTTTACTGTTAGACATCCAACATACACTTTATGGGTTGGCATATAAAAGAATGGAAATACATGTAAATGTATGAGATAAAGTACAATCAATTAGATAATCGTCAATAAACTACCGGTCCGACTGCCATGCCTGCCATTTCATTTTTATGTCCGAAGTAACTACGTCTCTGTTCATTGCTTTGGAATTTTTCTCAGACTCAACAACCCACCCCACTCCGAAGATTGAAGGAAGGGAGAAACCATCGACTTTGAAAGTAAAAACACAGTTCATAAGCGAAAATATCTGTGTTCACTGTCTGCAGTATAGAAAGGAAACTTGGTTGTGATGGCACAACAGAAAATGACCGTAAATTAACTTGTATACAAGTTAAGATTTTGGCAGGCAAGCATTTTCAGATGCACGTGATATGTCAGTAGAATACGACACTAGATACTAGTATGTTGGTAGAATACGGCCTAGATACAAGTATGTCAGTAGAATCGACACTTCTACTCTTGTCCATGACCTTGCTTTTGTGGTGACGCTACGAAATAAGGTTCAGAGTTCCAGTACTGCCGGAGACAAACCTATTTTTCACGTTTACAGATAGGTGCTGCATATCAATTATCGGTGTCTCAAATATTGATATTCGAAATTTAGTTGGTTTCGTTGACATTTTGTATGAGAAACAGATTGAAAACGCATTTTTGAAAAAAGCATTACAATATATTTTTGTTCACCAGCGTCATTATGAATTTGTAAAGTTCCGCAAACATAATTTACCTGTATTATAATTCATAAACTTACGACGGACCTGTACTAACGACGGGTACACCCCTATTTCGGTGTCTTCCTTTGTAGTACACTTAAATTAAATGCATGAATGATACCGTAGCTCAATCGCTGTGATTAAAAGAGTCTCGTTTAAAGGGTATTAATCAACTTTTAAATAAAATGTCTAGATCTATATATTTCTCTCAAAGTCATCCAGAATCGCAAAGAACCCTATATTCACCTTACTAAATATTGATTGCCACTTGCATTAAAATACTTAAGTGAAGATCGTTCGTAGCTTACGTGAAGTTTTGGGCGGAGCAAATTGCGACGTGAACGCCGTCCTAAATGTCCTTGAATGGGGGGGTTAACCTAAAACAGCTCTAATATGTTTCAAATTCGCGTAGGTGACAAGATTATAACTGTAATGATTGCCAAGATAGCGTGCGGGCAAACCCAACTGCAACGCGTTGTATAGGGTTTAGAATTGACTTATATTAAATATTTCACAGCTGAAATATAATTGTTTATCTTACATATTACATTTCTCTTTTGCCTGCCAAATACAAGGCTGAAAGGACAATAAGGAAAGCCATTTTTCACCTCAATAACTTTGGTCTTTTAATTTTCAATATTCTTAATGTGAATGTCGCACCCTTTTAAAGGAATTATTTTGACTTTAAATTCCAATTTGTCAAGTCAGTCCAATCTACTGTTTCTGAAGTCATGCCAAATCTTAAAGAATATTTTCAAAGTTGACAAAACAAAATGTTTAAACTATAAAACCCTTTTGCATGTTATCTTTTTCAAGAATATTTACAATCAATTTTAGCTAAATTTTGACACTTTTCATAACCTTATATTTTCATCTAAGTACTTGGCAAACAACAGCTGTATTTGCCTTACTCCCGATATCTCTTTTATTTAATACCGTATCTATTAACCTTCATTATTCGTTGGATATATTGCATATTTCTTCTATGTCTCATGATGGTAACTGCTGTTTTATTCTGTTATTACTAACTGTGTAATTAATACACATATTTAGTCACGTAATTGTGTTCAAATACATTCCTGTTACATTTATTGTGGGATTTTCATCCCTTTCTTCTGTCTAAATATACTATGTTGTACAGTAGAGTTCCGCTATTAACCCTGTCTAATGGACCGCAGAAAAGTTGATGTATTATTGAGTTGGTCATATTTTGGGACCGGTCAGTAGTCAGGACTTTACTGCAGTTTTAGATTTAAAGCTGCTGGTCCCAATTGTAATTATACAAAGTTGCCAAATAAATGATGCTATTAAAATTAGGTGTAGAATAGAAGTTTTACCTGGATCACTTTACCTTGTAGGGATTAGACTTGGCATTTAACAAACAAAAAGTAATACAATTTTTGAAAATGGAATCACTGAACAAAATTCTGTGGACATGGATGAAAATCTGTTATACAGCTATACTATGGAAACACGTTAGTGTCATGAACAATACAGCTAGACTAATATGGAAACACGTTAGTGTCATGATGAACTTCAACAATACAGAAGAAAGCCACTCTGTGATATCTTGAATACTGCTTTAATACTACACACTTATATACTAATATATACATTATATAATTCTGCTATATGTTGGTAATTTTATATGTCTGTATGTTGCATGACCTTATTTCTCTAAATCTCTGAATATATAATTTATACAAAGTACTCTTAAAACAATAACTTTATCATTATTAATATAACATGTCTATAACCAAATAATTGTAAGCCTGTAACAACCAGTGTAGACCATAACCTAAGCTTGTAATCTGATCATAGTCTACACTGTTCATGACGAAAATTCTTAATGAACACATCAATGAACAATAAATGGTCATTTTTTCACAGTTGAAAGGGGGGGATAAATTTGTTTTAAAGATTCTAGTGGGTAAATTGATGCAGAAAGTTTCGAATTCTATGTGCTTCGAAAAAAGGTAAAGATTATCATAAAGAACAACACAATCATTGCTGTTACAAAAAGCAACACACAGACAATAGATGGCACAAAGTTGTATGTATGTATTATTCTCCCTGTCCTGTATATACACCTACAACCTCTCCAGTTGAAAACAGTAACAATGTATAATATATCTACGGTATATATTTATATTATATATACATATTACATATAATACACCTAGTATAATACAGTATATAATGCAGATAAATGGTACACTCTATAAGCAAGTCTCTATAGATTATACACAACACTCACAGGCGATCCAAGTCTCAAAATCTGTAAATGACCATGTACAAATCTTTTTGAAGACTTTTGGCCAGTAAATACAATCTGTGTAACTATCATCAACAACATGCTTATTCATCATCATACACTCCTGGGCAATTAATATTCTGTATCTTCTACATTCAATTCATTAAGGATCAAGATCATGCTATGTGGATTATAATAAGCCAGACTGACATGGATCTTCACCCCCTGCATACTGCCGTGCTCAAGTTATTGTACTGGCAAAGATTTAACCCTTACTGTACCCTCCTCAAGTTCTAAAATTGAATTACCCATCTACTAATGTGGACAGTTCTATTAGTAGTTTAAACAGGTACTTAGTGAAAATTTACTGACTGTATAGGGAACAATGCAGATCATGATCAGACTACAAAGATGTGTGCATTGATCATGATCTGCACTGGTTACCAGCAGGATAAAGGAATATTCACTTTCTGTCTGCAGGGTTGAGGTTATATAATGGTAACAAAGTGAAAGAATAAACAAACCTTCCCCATCATCATTAACAATGACCCCAGAGTCTGTTGATGGTGGGGGCGAGGGTGGGGTATTCTCCAGACACATAGCTTTCTGGTACATATACTCTAAATGCTGTATTGATTCCATCTACACAGCAGTAACATCCACAAAGTACGTACATCCACAACTGTTACACATTTGATATACTATGTTATAATTTCATAATTATAATCCCATTAATTTAACACTTTCTTCACGCTTTTTTATCCATAAATTCACACTGTCTCTTCACAATAAACTGTAAACTTTTGCACAATTCAAAGGTCTTTACAGATCATATGATAATTTTCATATATAAAACTGTCATATCCAACCTGATTTATACACATACTTTGAAATTTTCACTTCTAATTATAAACAGTGGAACTTCTTTCTTTTTCCAACTTCTAAATCAAACCAATTAGTTAAGTCAACGATTTCTGATATTCAATAATTCATTTAATAATTATCATTGTTTATCATAGAAATCACTGTATCTAAATGAAAAGTCTTGTTTAGCATCAAAATACAGAGTTTGTCCTGAACAGTAGTAGTAGTAATTATATGTAAATTAAAGTCAAATATTTGACCGGACTCCAGGTAAGCAGTTGACACTATATACTTCACATTATCAACTGCCCGTCAAAGGATATTCAATGAAATGTAAAATTTAATCCACTTTTCTGCTCAACCCACATCATCTAACTGACCACTTGCGGTCACCTCCTGGGTAATCAACGATTATATACAACATAAGTCAGTTTATAAACATTGTCACAGAAAACATGACAGTTTTTCGATTTTCATATTTTAATGTTTACTTTTGGGTTGCAAAATTAGCTTTCTGTCATCTTTAAATTTACAAAATCATCTCAACTAATTCTTAAATGTTGGTCACTAAATTATCACTTTTTTAAATTTCCCAACACTAATTGGTCACTTCAGCATTAATTTAATTATACATACGTAACTACTGAAAAATCCATAATAATGTGACCTTTACACATAATTATATTTAACAATCATACATGAAATATTTTATGAATTAATAATCGTAGTGTCAAATCACTGTAATTATTATTGCCTATTCTTAAACTATTGACATTAACAGTTCCTTGATGAAGGGAAACAAAGCCAACTAAAAAATCACCTAAAACTAATTCAAACGACGTTAAAACAAATTCAACTACGTCGATCTCAAAGTTCGACCCGGATCATTGGAACACCCCGATTATTCGAATACTCTTTGACGTCAAATTTTTCCGGCTAAATTCAATGTGTAAATCTAGTGAAAAATCGAAACTGGATAATCGAACTTTCAAACTGTGTTATTATCACTTTTATATACTGAGAATAACTCCGTATAATTCACTGGAAAACATAAAATAATCTGTCATCTTTAAATTTACCAAAATTGAGCAGGTTCTCAACTTAATTGCTTAAAATGTTGGTCACTAAATATATCATATTTTTAAATTTCTTAACACTAATTGGTCACTTCATGCATTAATTTAAATATATGAGCTATAATGTTACTACTAAATATGCTTAATGTGCTATTATCTTGATTGACTTTGTACACTGATTATATTTAACAATCATACTTGTAAATATGTTTCTGTATCGAAGCTAACTTATGAAAAATAAAATAAAATTGAAATAAACATGTTTTTTTGTTTTTCTTCATTTGAATGTAATACTAGTTCCGACACGGTTTTATTAACAGTTCCCTTGACTGGAGGGAAACAATACCATCTCCAATAAGGCACATGACAAACTCGAGTTCAAACTACGGTAATTAACAAATTTTGCTTCCCCAGGGTTTTTGGTTTTTGGGTCAACTGTAATTCAAACACGGAAAAACTAATTCGAACACGGAAAAACTAATTCAAACACGTAACAGAAATTCCAGTCATATCTTAAAAACTGTATATCAAACTGTTGATAATTATGTACTTATAAATTTTAATTTACGTTAAAAATGCTAATGCATCATTTTACAATGACACTTGACTTTTTCTTATCCATTTGTAAACCATATGGTTGAATTAATGGCCCTCAAAGTTCAAGTTGGGAATTTAGATTTGTTTGTTAATATATTCATTCTGATAGCCCATACAGTAAAAACTTCCTGCATATATGTGTATCATAGTAAACATTTCATTTTATCTCTCCTCCAGTTTATAGCTAGACCATTAACATTATTTACCTATTTTGACCATATTTTCATCAAAAACTGTAAACCTATACATTATTGCTGCTCCTTTAAATATATCCAATTAAATTTGTGAAGAAGCTGAAATCAAAATTTCTGACTCTTTCATAACAATGCCTAAATTATACAAAATGACGTCTGTGAATTTTCATACATTCACCCTGGGGATTGACACCAGATTCACAGTCCTGTTTTAACTTACACACGGGCAGTTAACCTAACCATTGCAGGAAGGACCAGTGTTAAACCACTATCCTCCATAAGATTCTGCCAACTTTTTCGCATAAAGAATCAGGTCAGTAGGTATCCATGCACCCCTATCAACAGTTTTTTAAGTTTTATTTTTCATACATTCACTCTGGAGTTACACCTGCTTTAACAGTACTTCAGTTATTTTCAACGAATCATGACTTAATTTTGCATAATAAATGATAAAATCTATGACCTAAGCATTCATGCAATTATTTTTTAATTCCTGTATCTTTAAATTTATGTCTAGTAACGCGCTTGACCTTGAAAGTGGATGCTACCAACACAAAGACAGAGGCAGCAGACAGAAACACATATGCAACAGACAGTTCAATTATTCAAGTTGTGTCCATTACATGCCAAATATAACAACAGGAAATGGTCAATTCCCACTGGTGATGATTATTTTTTAAGTGTCTCTTGCACAGTGCTTGACATTTTGGTCGAAGTTTGAAAGAAAAACAGCAAAATGGACAGCTCCATGAAAAAGATTGCCTTATGTCATTTGCATTTTGTCATGGAAAATTCTCCTGAAACAAAAGATCTACGGCTTTGTGTCCTGTATAGCTGCTAAAAAAAGCTTGAAAGTGTTTGCAACACATAAAACTGTAACAAACGAAACAAATCATGCAGAGATGATTACAGTATATAACTAATATCTGAATTCTGAAAACTCACCAAGTTTACACTGTATTTCCAGATTCATTGGTCTGGTCACCTTTGTTTCACTTCGATACATTTCGATCTTATTCATGGAAAACTTATTATATATGCTAATATGAGTAAGAGATAAATTCCAGCTTCTGTATTCCTATGCCACTTGCGGTAAGTCAGAGAACTGGATGTAAAATGGCATGTCATGATGTGGTATTTGTAGGTGGTAATTTTCTACAATTTTCTAGCTGTATCATTCTGTTTGTGAGTACAATTAAGCGCTGGTAAGTAAAAGGTCGTAACAACTCAACAATACTACAGAAATCCGGGTTCACTGGGACAAACAAAATACTTAGGAAACAAATATTTGAGATCTCCATTAGCTAGTGACAGAATTCATCTCATTGAGCTTTTTTCTAGGAGTGTTAAAGCCACAATTCATGTAAAAGATGATAAAGATGTCCAAACAGTTAGTAATGAAAATACAAAATCATTGGACTCAACTGAAGTGATATGGCTGGGGTGATGACAAACTATAGATGGGTGTTCAGTAAAACACTCACTTGTGTCGCTTTCTTATGCTTTGTTAGAATAACCAATAATTTTGTGACAAGATCTTAGTACAAAAAGGGGCATAACTCTGTCAAATATGACCGTGATCTGCTAAATTTGGCAGCATCACAACCCTTTTGATAGAAACAATGCAATTGAAAGTTTGATGAAAAAACCTTAAGAAATGACAAAGTTATAGCCAAAGTTTAGTTTTTATGACAAAATCTTAGTACAAAAAGAGGCATAACTCTGTCAAATATGACCTTGACCTACAAAGTTTGGCAGCATCACAACCCTTTTGTCATAAGCAATACAACTGTAAAGTTTGATAAAACCTCAAGAAATGGCAAACTTATAGCCAACATTAAGTTTATGTGACGGACGGACCATCGGACTGATGGATAAGCGGTCCTTCTCCAAAAGAGCGACACAAAAAATACACTATCACAAGTTTATCACAGGTCATGACAAGGTGATCCAATTAAGGTGAAAATAACGAAGTCCAATTAAATGTCAACATTTGGATGTACATATAAACCACACTTCGAATATTGTGGCTAAAATTCTGGATGGGTGGGGTGCAACAATTACCTGCTTCTGTATATTTCAGTCCTGGCCTGTTGTCTTCTGTTTGTTCCTGGGTTGGAGGCCACATAGGCTGGAGTTTGTTCACATCTTGATTTAAATTTGGAGAGTTCTGCTGAGTGTGTGTCCAGTAGTACATGCAATCAGTCTGAAAATATATAGATACGTTTTGTTTCTTTTCAATGTTTTCATTTAGTATAAGACAAGCTTTTCTTCAGTTGTAGCTCGATATACAATGTTTGGAATATGTTGCAATCTCTCTAGAGTGATCACCCTTGAGAACACAGAAATGTTTTTGTTGTAGAGAGGTGTTGCTCTCAGGAGAAGTTGATTCCTACAGAGTAACAGAAACACCACTATGACACAAAATACTCTCCAATTTTCACGATACTAATAGTCGTCCCAGGCTTTCGTACAAAAACATAACTAAAACAGAGATATTCATATTTAGGAAAAATGTAACTCCATTAATGTCCACCTTTTGTAGAATATTATGCCCTAGATGGCAATTTAATGATAAAGCTCTACTAGTTTCGTTTATTATCCTCTTGAATGCTGTGGAGGCAACAACATCAAACAACCTGCATCCTACTAATTCAACCCACATAATACTCTCTTATATGATCAAGTTAAAATACGTTTTTAGGAGAAAATTCCTCTAAATCCAGAATTACTATGCATATATTACACTATAATCATTTCCACTTAATAACAAGGGTTCCACACTAACTGCTCAATGTCATTAGAGGTGTTCCTAAGGTCCACAACTATATACATAAGGAATATGTAAGGTATTCCCAGAAAACACTATTTCCTTATTCCTTAACACTATTTTGCTAAATTTTTCATATTTACTGCAGACTATTAATTTTGTTGTAAACAGATTACCACCATCAATATATATCTGTTAGATACAATCAATATTGATACACACATCTCTCTACCTTTTGTTTCCATGAAACAATGTCATATAACCCACTTTACTAGTAAATGGAAGAGAGGCACGACAATGTGTATAGTTCTCAGGTAATATTGATTACATCTCATTTTACTTATAGTGGAATATCTAAAACACGTAACATTTTAAAGAGACTCAATATGAAAGATGAAAAATTCTTTAAAAAATTGAATTGTCAATATTTCCACCATTACATCAAAATCCTTTTTCAAAGTTTACATAAAAATTACATTTGCCGAACTCTCAGAATATCCAACAGTACATTCAACATAGCAACAGTCATATTTTAAATCAATTTTATAATAATATGTTATTTTAGGTAAAGCCTAACTTGGTAATACCTAATTTTATCAAAACAGGTATTAAACTGGCTTTTTCACATGTAACATGACAAGCTAACAAGAGCCCCCTCACCGGCCCGGGGGCCTCTTCTGATTTTATCCTTTTACAGTTTATTTATTACTATTTTTTAAGTAACAGTGTCTTTGACCTTGACCCCGAAACACAATCCCACAAAAGGTTTTCATAATAATTACTAGACATAAGTTTGGTCACAATTATTCAACTGCAACTAAAGATATTGTGTTTTTCCATTTTTCTATTATTAGAAAAAAATCCTTAGCTTTGACTCCATGAGCCCCAAACACAATCCCAATAAAAGTCTTCATTTATATATATTACACACTTAATAATTTAGTTACATTACGTAAGTTGTAACTAAAGATAATCAACATATTATTGTTTTTCTATTTTTAGTTACAGTGACATTGACAATGACCCCAGGAGCCCCAAAGCACAACCCCATTAAAGATCTTCTTAAATACTTACCTCAAACAAAAGTTGGTTACATTATGTCAACTGTAACTAAAGATATTGAAAATATTACGGTTTTCCTATTTTTAGTAACAGTGACCTTGACCTCCCAGCCCGCCCCAAAACACAATCCAATTTAAAAAATATTCATAAATACTTCCTATACACTAAGTTTGGTTGCATTATGTTCACTATTACAAAAATATTGTGTGTGTGAAACTTTCTAAGTTAAGAAGGGGCAATAACCCAGTCAAAATACATGACAGGGTTATGTAACTTGTAAAACTCTTCCTTCATTCTATTGTACATTTGATAGTGAACAGGTATTCCAACTTTCAAAGTGATAGCTTTGACACTTTGCATGTAACTGACCTAAACGCAAAACTTAAAAAATCAGACTATCTAAAAACTACAAAGTCCAAAAATATTAAAATATCCCCCCCAAATGTATAACTCAAAACCCCGTTTGATATGCTGAAGTACATTAACCATTTATTGTTTGTGAAAAATTTGAAATCAATCTAACAAAAAATGAAGAAGCTATGTCCAATTCTCAAAATCAACCAAAATCAATCAAAATTCATGTTTTTTACCCAAAAAAACAGGTCAGACTCAGCATCTTTAGCATACAATGTGAAGAAGGGTATTAGATGAACAAGCTTTCCAAGTTTCAAAGTGATAGCTTTGATAGTTTCCATGTAAGTGACCCAACGCCAACGACAACGACGAAGACCACGACAATCAAGTGACGACAATAGCTCGTCATTTTTTTCAAAAATCAGACGAGCTAAAGAAGCTAAGGAATATTTTTTTCATATCTTAATGTTACCAAGGAAAGATAAAATTCAACTACGATGGACATATAATTATCATTTTCTAGCTTTCCGTATATGGACAGTGAAACACATGCTAGCAGTGACAGTCTGCAATTAATTACAGGCAAATTTTGCACTATCAATTACATAATTTACATCACAGCCAATTTCACCTTGATTTACATCTGCCGATCCTGACAACTCTCAATTTCAATCAATAGAAATCTCTGACTTTCTTAAAGTACACTGTTACCTTAAAAGGAGTCATAATTCTTTATATGGAAGTGAAAGATAAAACTTAAAAGTAAATTTCCCAGAAATGGTTCCTGAAATTTAATACCAGAAGAAATACTTACAGTCAAACCCTGTGACTATAACTGCTATCATTTTATAATAAAATCAGGAGTGGTACAAGAGCTGTTGAAGTTGGGTTTTTGTTACCACAGTATGACTTTCAGCAGAGAATATAAATGTAAGCACATTCTGCCCAATGCTTCCCTATACTTCTTTAAAGTTTGACTGAAATCTTGAAAACACTAACAAAGTTAAGGCCAAGACAATATCTGAACCTTTGAAAGTGAAGTGTGACCTTGACCTCAAAGCCTTACCACTGACACAACTACCTATGATTCTCTACAATATAACTAAAGTTTCATAAAAATTCTTCAAAAGGTTAACAAATATTGAGTGTGCAAAATTTCTAACAGACAGATGGTAACCATTTCTACATCACCCTACCTAATTTATGACAGGGGAAGAAAAAAATATTGTGAATTAGTGTCCCTGGAAACATATATAAAACATAAAGGATTGCCAGTCATGCTGTGGGCTCAATAACCTCGGACACAGATTTTTATCAACCTTCTTGAACTAAGGTCAGCAATTCCACATAGTTAGGCAAATTGCTTCACTTTACCCTGTCATTAATAATGCCAATGCATATTTTGCAACATCCTTGTGTATTAAAACAGGATGCATTAAAATATGATTAGGAGTAATAAAAACATTAAAAAATGTCAAAACTTCATTAACAGGCTATAAAAATCTTAACATTAATTGTGACGAAGTAAACATAATACAATGAACATATTCAATAAATTTTACATTAATCAAAGATACTGTATTTACCATCACTCAGTTTTACACATTTAGAAATAAAAGTCTTATGTCAGTAATTAACTAATCCATTAGTCCTTTTAAGTATCCTTTGTTCCTACCACTTGAAACGAATGTACATAAAAGTGCCTTGTATCTTGTGGGCTGATTATTTATAACTATTAAATTTTTTTTTAACAAATACTGCTATCAAAATATACAGCCGAGAAACAAGACCATGGTCTATCTAATTAATCTTCTATCTCTACAGATCATTTTTCATTTACTTTAACAATGTCTATTTAATACTGTCTTTTATCCACTAAAAGCCAATATATGACATGCATTTATTTGACAAGAAAATTAAGATTATGTAATTGGACACTGTCATCACTTTTGAAGGAAAGAAGTTGACAATTATTTGCACCCCTAGCTATTTTTATTTTAATTGAACTGAATCTCATTAATTCATTAAAGAAATTCATACAAAAAGTTCTTTCTGAATGGTGAAATAAATATGTCAGTTATTTTGAACAATTTAGGACTCTTTAGAGACAGCACAAATGACTTAACCATCAATCCTGTAAGAAATGAAAGACAGAACCAATGTGCATCCATGACAACAATCCATAGGGCAATGACTGACATTATAGAAAGTCTTTTTTTACTGGCTAATCTACAACTGCAAAGATCCACATGGTGGTTTTTGTACTGTAAGGTTGAAATTTACACAATCAGTTTGTCAGCGTCTTTTATTATTTTTACACAGATACAACAGGCACAGATGAAAACTAACAGAAGATTAACAGTTTTTGGCATTAACCCTCAAAATATTGTAAGTAAACACTATTGAACCATCACTACATGGCTCGCATTTGCAAAAAAAATATAGGAAGAAATGTAGTCTTTTATCATGAATACAAACTTTTATGTAACCTAAGCTAAAAATTAATAAAATATAATATACTGTATCATTTAAATGTCTCAGGTGACAAAAAAGTTAGGAGTCTGAAACATGCCATCTGTAACCATACCCTTGTATATATAAACACATCTTCAGGGCTCGACTTAGGACTGAAAACTTGATTGGACCTTCGGTCCACCTCATCTAGACTTCACTTGGCCCGAGGTCAACTGACCTGGACCAAAATATTTGTATCAATAAAAACTATTTATTCACTATGCATAAACATGTTAAAATTAAAAATATCGTGACTTGGAGTTTTGAGTGAAAATATCTGGGACCAGTCATGCGTTTCTCGTAATTTCTGAGGGACATTTTTATTACATCATGTAATTAAAACGTTGATAAAATACACCTGTGAAAGCGATCTGTTACAATTAGATTCTTTCAATCCCAAGGATTGTTTCACACATCGCCCGCCTTGGGTATTTTAAAACCCAGGCCGCTTATACTATTATTAGGCGTTTTTGATATCATCGTTTCAAAATCATAATTTTTATCTGAACCTCAATGTATATGTAAAATATTTATTTCCGTGTAATATCCCCCCTAATTGGTCAATGTTAATTTTCCACTGTGCATTTGTCACTCGTGGTAGGTGTGAAAAAATATGGCCTGTCATAAAGGATGACAAAATTAACTCTTTCAATTTTGAAATTGTTTGCAAGTCCAAGCTATGAGATACCACTGATTGATGAAAGCGAAAACTTATTTCTCTAACAATTAAATATTTTCAGATGTTGTTTATTTAAAACAAAACTACCGGAGTAATTTGACCTGTTTGTTACAAAATCGTCCAGTTTCACGGGCAGTTTATTTCCTTTGCCATTTTATTGTGCTCTTTTTCAGCAACTGTGACAGTCATTTTTTCCAGTAACAATTTTCTTATATTCATTTACATGAATAACCTTTGCACGAATGAAGTAATTTTAACTGTAAACTTCTGTTAATAATAGAGATAAAGCCGAAGGTCTCACGGGATCAAAGAAGATCGTCATAGTCAAGTTTCTTTGATCTTAGTTAAAGCACGTGGCATTAAAAAGACAGATATATTTTGACAGTTTAAGACATTTACAAGTACTTGTTGACTTTGGATTATAAAAATATTAGTTTGGATGCGATTATGTTACCAGTAAGTTTTATTTTTGTTGACAACAATATACGCAATGCTACACAAATGAAAGCTTGGTTTGGCTATGAATTTCAATTTAAAATGTATAAAAGACACACAAAAAATGGTGGTTTTTATAAATATCTATGGAAAACAATTTAAATTTAACATATCAGTAAACCCTGTTCAATCACACGTTCAAAAGGCCGATTTTATTAACCTACCCGAAGGTGCCCGATATTTCTCGGCACTCAAAGTCCTCCAAGTTCTAAGTCACGCTATTTGAACCATTGCAGGTGTATAAAACTCGATTTCAAATAATTATAGATGGGTGTCGGTGACAAATCAGAATGCACTTTATTAATTTGTTCTATAAACCCCCTGACAAACAAAAATTTGTGCCATTGTCATCTCATTTTTGATGTGGAAGGTGACCAGCTTACTAGACAGTCAGTTGGACCATGGCCTTTTTAACTGGACACGGCCAACGGTCCAGTGCTAAATCGAGCCCTGATCTTAAGATCTCTAATATATGTGTTTGATCCTAAATTATACATTATATATCATTTATCAATAATCTAAAGCTGGAGGGTAGAGGTCAGATAAAATTCCAAATACAAGCAAAAGTTCAATTTAAATGCTATCATGAATTGATTATGAGTCATTAGTTATTGTTGGACATGATCCATGAAAACAACTGACCACCCACTGACTGTGTTAAGTCAACTAATGCTTCAAGTAAATACCAGTTTAGGTTTATATAACTTATCCTGAAACATTCTGCATAAAATAAAGACATTTTTACGCAAATTAAAATGATGATAAGCAAGTTTAAGCTTTCCTCTTACGTAGGTCTTTGTTATTGTTAAAGGGGGATAACTAAACAATGAGACTAAAACTTAAGTTACGGAGCTTAACACTAACTTTCTCTTCAATGCCTCTTGACTTTATATAAACTTGTATTCCCTTAACCACCAGTAATTGATAAGATAATTTTGAAATATGCACCATGCAAATATCAACAAGAGGGCCAAGATAGCACTATAATCACTCACCTAAGACCAAATTATGAACACATGTGACCAAATTACAACCCTAAACTATGTATCATAAACACATAATTTTGTTTGACCTTGACAATACAAACCTTTTGACCAATCTGCATGATGATTGGGTTGTGAAAGTCCCCTGTATGGCATACACAAGGTTAGTAACTGGGTGACCTAGTTTTTGACCTCAAAATACCCATATTCAAACTCGACCTAAATTTCATCAAGACATTCATGCTGACTAAATTTCATGAATATTCAATGAAAAATGCAACCTCTTTTCTGCATGCACAAGCGTTTTCTACGGTTTGACTCCATGACCTAGTTTTGATCCTATATAATCAATATTCAAATTCGACCTTGATTTTATCAAGGCAGTCATTCTGACAAAGTTTCATGATGAACTAATGAAATATGTAACCTCTATTGCATACACAAGGTTTTTCTTTTATTTGATTTTTACCCCACATGACCCATATCCAAACTCGACCTAGATTACATCAAGGCAATCATACCTACCAAGTTTCCTGAAGATGCAATGAAAAATGCAATAGTCATTGCATACACAAAGATTTTCTATGAGTAGACTCTGTGATGTAAGTTTTGACCCCAGATCACCCATAATTATTCAAACTAGACATTTATTTTATCAAGGCAGTCATTCTGACTAAGTTTCATGAAGAAAAAATGCAGTCTCTATGGCATACACAAGGTAAAGTGTGAACAGACAGACAACAGACAGACAGACAGACAACAGACAAAAGGCGATCACAATAACTCACCTTGAGCACTTCATGCTCAGGTGAGCTAACAATATGAAATTTTAACAAACTGTTAGTGATTGAAGAATACATAATTCCATGCTTTTCATTCAAAATCTTACCAATCTTTTTAGTGAAAAGCAATCCATGATTCTTTTTGCCATCCAAAGAAAACAGCATTTATTGTGCATGTAATCTGTAAGGCTACCACATGAAAATGTTCAGTATTGACAAACATTATGGCAACAGACTTGTCTGCCTGCAGCAACATTCACTTGATGCACACATCTATTTGATGTACTATCTGTTCTGCAAGTAAGCAAAGCTTTTGATGTAAATTTATTATTTGCCTGATTGACTACCATGCAGCATGTAGACAAGCTTAACAAGGTGCCACTTAACTAATGACACAAAACACTAAACTGACAATTCAGATTAACTGACAATTAAGCTAACTGAGAACTAACTGGAATCTCTGAAGTTTACAGAAAACTGACAATATTGACTCCCAAGTTTACAGGCAACTGGCAATTACAGCTTACAAAGACTGGCAATGCTATTGAAAACTTCCTGACAACTGACAATATTTGGTTAAGTTACTGGCAACTGACAATTCTAGCTTACAGAAAATGCCAATTTCTGTAATATTTCCCAAAAACTGACACTACTGTGTTGATCTTATTAACAGTCACCACTAACTCGTTCACAGCTAGTAATACTGACTCAAGCTCACTGACAACTGGCAATGTTTTCTGAAGTTAACTAAGCTTCCTGCTAATCCATTGACAATGTTGTCAGGAGCTTACATATAACTTTGTCTGCCACAGCAAAATAGTCACCTAGTCTCTTTATCTATTTCATAGTTGCCAATATCCTCAAATTTAGCAAACGCCGATGTATCCCTACCTGTACTTAGGCATCAATTCACACTAAAGCTACACATTGATGAATCTTTAGACTGGCTCCTTAAAACAGGTTTGACTGTATATAATACACAATACTCTCACATAATTAAAGAACACTCAGCGAATCAGTGGTCAATGAGACCTTTGGACGAAGTCTGATGTATGGGTGCTGTACACCACGCATTTTTAAGACCCATGCAGTGGGTGTCTTCGAAACAAAATGCATTCTGTATCCTGCACTATCCCTCAAAATGTAAAAATGACTTACCTCTCCTGGGGGCATTGGGCATATGGATTATCTGGTACCAACAATAAAATTTTAAAATACAAATACAAGAATACTGCATGAGCTTCTCACTTGTTGCAAGAACTAGAAATTGGCAAAGAAAGGCTGCAGATTGCAGATTGCAGTTAATAATGACACTTAATATACACAATACTGTCTGGCATTGGAACCATTCATTCTGCAGTCTTGATTTGCACAAAAAGCAATAGGAAACTTGCTTATATGTGGTAACAGACTGAAGCTGAAGATATTTTGGGAACTGTGATAATAATAAATAATCATACAAGACAAATGCAATCTGACAATAGAATAGGAAACTTGATTGTATGCAGTAATGAACCACAACAGAAGAAGTTAAAGAGCTGACATAATAATAAATAATCAAACAATGCAATCTGACAATAAATTTAAACATGAAACTTGACTGTATGTGCTGAAGACGTTTGGGAACTGAGGAGAGTTTTCGAATAAGCGTAGAGCCTTCTACTTGGTCCTTGCTCTTACTTAACAGAAATATTAGATATAAGCATTTATTTAAAAAAAATATTGTTTAAACCAAGATAATGTTAATGAATGTTATAATCTGACAATAAGAAGGCACTATGACAAAATTAAGGCGAAGGCTGTATACTGCCAGGAGCTGTGATAATATTTACATAGTGGCCAACATATAGAAAGCTTTGTAGCTGAACAGAATAAATACATAGGTATTTAATTCTTTATTTCAAACTGGTTTTATGACCTGTTGACAAAAATCAGAGAAACTGACCTTCTAAGCGAAATGAGACAAAAATTCAGTATAAAATTTTTGGGCAAAGTAACTTGCAATTATATGTTAAATTAGACCCCTGGGCTGGTTGTGACCATATATTATAACATTATAAAAGTCACATAAATACAAACATGTACCTCCATTAAATGTTTGTAAGGATACAGGTATCAATCCATTTCACAGGTAAAACTAGTTATAATTCTTATTCTGACTGTCATCAATCCATTTCACAAGTAAAACTAGATATAATTCTTATTCTGACTGTCATCAATCCATTTCACAAGTAAAACTAGTTATAATTCTTATTCTGACTGTCATCAATCCATTTCACAAGTAAAACTAGTTATAATTCTTATTCTGACTGTCATTTCTACAACACATCCAATAGTGGCATTGGCTCTCCAAAGTGGCTTGACTAGACACAGAGAAGAGCAAAGCAACAGAGAGCAACAGGTCTCAACCCCCCTCCTTATGCCTACAAATGCTATATTGCAAACCCACTTTGCTTGTAATAAGGAATTTCATCATTAATGTTAGGCTTTTAGCATACATGTATCTATATATTTTTAAAACCATCTATGCTAAAATGTCCCTACTGGTCTTGATTAACCAAAAAAAGCAGGCATGAATTGAATAAACAGAATACAAAACTTACTTTATTTTCCTGTTACTCCCCCACTCATTTGCCAATAAATTAAACTACAGCAAAATGTTTAAGGAAACTTCTGTCTTTTATTTTTTCTTTTTTTCAACATGTCTATAAGTATACTTAACTAAATCTATATACAAATATTTTCAAATTAAAGCACTGCCCACACTCTATTGTTTTTTTTACTACTCCCAAACATTTTTGTGTTGCATGATGCAGTCTGAAATTTCAACTTGAAAGATTCCTATCTATGCAAGGATAGAAAAATAGATACGAAATTAAAGGCCTAAAAACACAATTTATACAGCCAGACTATTTTACATTTGCTTCACAAACATTTATTATAAAGAATAAACACAAAATTTTTATTCATTATTGTGACATCCCTTTTTAATGACCCCAGTCATTTTTTACACCTTCTTGAAAATATTTTACCTCCCTGGAATCTCTTCCTATAGCAAACCAACTAGACACCAAACTTGTGATCATTTTTTTCATCAGCGGGCAGCTTAAACACTGAAACTGACCCTGCTGGGATTTGAACCAAGGTTAGGTAATGAACCACTGAGACTGTCAGTGCATAAACCATTAGAGCAAGAAAGGTAAAAGTAAATTATAAATAGATTATAAAGAAATCTTAACACTTTCCTCAAAGTTAAACACATCTGTGAAATATATACATTTTATAACACAAGTGTATTATAAATAATAACCATATAATGGCCATAAATCACAATATAATTCAGCCCACCAAAATGAACAATTAACAATCATCTAATCTATGTTAATTCTGATCCTGGTCTGTATCAGAAAGAAGCGTGTCATCATACCATATGACAGATCTCATATCAATCTACAAAAGTCTCTACTATTCATGTCACTCTAAATATTTTTTACATTATCTTCTTTTTTTAACCTAGATGTTTATCTACCAGCATCATTAAGTAAAATATTTGTACAATTTTGCAAGTGGAGCAAAATTCAGTATCCAATTTCTAAATTATGTCCCTTTATTATGTATTTACATGCCCTGTTGGGAATATGACTTTGGGCTGATAAAATCATAAAACTACCTGACCAAGGCACAGAAATAAGTAGAGGTCCAAGGCATCACTCACTGGACCTACATGATTAGCACAGGGCAAAAAGTATTGATATACATAGAGTTAATCAAAACAAATATTATAACCAGTTTTCCATGATGCTTTAGAACAAAATGAACCTTTCAAGTATTCACAAGGCTTTTCTAGTATATGACTTGGGTCTTTGACCTCCCATGACAAAGTTTTGAACTCAACCTAGAATTCGAAAAGACATACATTCTAAACAAGTTTTGTGAAGAAATGCTTACAAAATGAGACCTCCTTCATAAGTGTTCAGAAGGTAACTGTGAGCAGACGACAGACAAACAATCAACATTAGGCAATCACAATAACTCACCTTAAACACTTTGTGCACAGGTGAGCTAACAATACAGAGACACAAATAGTATAATAGGGTGTTAACTAAAAAGGCAAGATACAAAATTCTTACTGATAATTCCAATTAGTTAACTTAAGGCCAAGTAAGTTTAAGTTAAAATAATAATCCTTTTTTCAAACCATGGCCAATGTATTATGTTCATTCCTTGTATTCAATTTATCGCCAGGGCATTCAAACCTAGTAAATTTCTAAGAGCATGCTGATAAAGAAATTTATAAATTTTTTTTTTAATTTTTTTTTTTTTTTATTACCATTATATTGTATTTCCATTACAGAAATGTGATGTATTGTGTATTGTATATATTCCTGTCTTGCTGCCTGAACATTAATCACAACAACATGATTATTCTGTTCTTGCCTAAAACGAAAAAAAGCCCATGCCTAACAACAAGTTGTGCAGTCAGCTATCAGACACTACAGGATAATACAAGTACTTGGTGTATGGTGTTAAAAGCAAATGAATACAAAATTTATCCCCTTCTATAATACCTGTTATATTTCTGACTAATGGATGATTCTGGTGTTATATCTATGAATTTTGTCAGATGCACAGACATGTTTCTGGTCTTTCCGCTTCAGACTCAGGACTAATATTTTACCTTAAAGACCCCTTCCTGATCCTTGCCTTCTAACTGCTTCATGACCCCGGCTGCAATCAGACATGTGCACACCTGGCAAGCTATCACATTGATGTCATGTTTGGTCATCACAAGACGTAGGTAGTGAGATTTGTCAATGGAACCACTCAACCAGTTCAACAACATCTGACCTGAAAATTGTGCACAATTATTCATGACAAGGGAAGCAACTCAAACTCTTTCAGTAAAGTTAATAGTCTGACACCATTAGAGTTACCTTTCTTACATCAAATATCATGTCCTACATTTCCTTTTCCCTGGCAATCAGTGCACATGTTTTCTCATCTGTTTCACTGAGGTTTTGCATTTGTAGTATTTTTTTATCTTTTAAAAATCTGAAGTGCTATTTTCTACCACAAATCTTGGACAATTACACTTCTCTTCTACTTGCCACAAAGCACAAGGAAAAAATTTTGACTTAAAAGTTAAAAACATTTGAAACAAAGAACGTAATCTTTTGATCAAACTTTATGAAAAGTGTTACATAATTTTACCTTCAGGTATGGTGTACACAATTATAGTTACAATGTAATGTTGTCCCAAACTTAACTTTTATTTGTTTTATATTACGAAATGTTCATAAAACTAGCAAAGTGCAAATACAATGTAACAGCAAACATAATACTAAATACAGAATTATGTCAATAAAACTTATGTTCAGGTTTACATTGACAAGTACAAGGGAAATACTTAACCAAAGATCTGCTGGCTTTTTATCATTGAGAGCAGCTCCTTAAAAACTAGGGACAATTCGTTCAAGTGAAATAAATCTTTCTTAACTCATATCACTATTACTCATACTTGGTCCTAGAAGTAATGTATGGCACATTTATTATTAGTTTAAAAAGTACTCATGCGCATATTGAGAAAAATATTTCGTGCTGGATTGAATAAGAAGCAGCAACAGGCAAATAAGCCTTTTACAATCTAATTTTTAGCATTTTACTTTTGCATTACTTTTTATTTTAACACAACAAATTTATGTATAAAGTTTATGAGCAAAATCCTGGCCAAAATGTTTGGAGATGAAAAGTGGACAAGGTTTTAAAGTTTCAGGCCTCTGTCCTAAATGACCCCAAATTGTAACATGCAAAACTAGACTTAATACTGATGCTTTCTACTAAGTTGGTGAAGATCCAACAAGGGGTTTTGGCTATGAAGAGCAGACAAGGTAAAGCAGACAGATGGGAAGGCAGACAGCAAGGGGAAAACAATGTATCTGCCCCTTAATGGGAGGAGACATTATAATGAAGACTATGGTATTGTTCCCTTTAAAAGTGATGAGATATAAGCAACTCTACTTGAAAGAGCTTTCTACAGTCTTCATGCACTATGATCCTGCTGTAACATTGGGAATGTATTTGCCAATCACTGACTTTGGGAAACTACAGTACTTGTTCGTGTGACTGCTCTGAAAAACAAATTGTTCATACATACACCAGACTGTAAGTAGATGCTAACTGATCATGGTCTACACTGGCAGTAATACTAGAGCTTACCTTCAAAGACCTCCATTTTCCTGAAATCAAGTTTTCCAGGCAAGTCTATTGGCCATTTTACAGCATCTTCTAAGTTAACATTGGGTTTATACACCATTGGAGCAACAGGATTTACTGGAGGGGCACTATGGGGTGGAGACTGTGGGCCCTCCTGTGACTTCACTCCCTGTCTTATACGGGGACTAGAAGTGACCAGTCTGTGTACTGGTATCAGTCGGGCATCGAGATCAGTCTCAAGCTGACTATCATCACGCTTCAGAACTGAAAACATCCAAAACACACATATAATATTTCATACATAGTGCATCAAAGTCTAGATCTAAGAAACCTATACTATTATTGTACAGAACAAGTAATTTGCAGCTAGAAAAAAGTCATACACACTGGCTATGTAGAGAAGGTAGATGTTTAATACAGTTGTACATGGAAGGTGACTGTTGAAATTGTGAAAATAGCAGCTGCTTAATGTATTTGGTTTCTCAATAAAGATTACCACTTACACAATTCATCTGTATTTAATCATCTTAAATTTCACTTACTATACAAGATACTACCACATTTTCGAGGAAGTAAATGTGAATTACTGAAAATATACAATCCTGTTTGTAGTTCATTCTAGATTTCAATTTTACTTATTTCAATGCTGCCAATAGCATTGAAACTGCATTTCTAGCCAATAAGCATTCACTATAAGCATGTAACCAATATCCCTCTTAACACAACCCTTAATTTTCAACTAAGAACACGACAAACAAGAAAGTGACTGACTGTTTGATTCCAAAGACCAACACTTGACCATTCAATTAAAACTAGAAGTGTCTTTAAATAACACTATTACCTTCTGTTTTATCTTCACTGCATGGCACCTTTATCTGAGTTTCAGCACTGTCCTTACTGCTCTCCTTAAAGAGTGTGCTCAACTTCTGCTGGTCTCTATCTCTCATTGCTTTATCCAAATCTGTAACTGCCAAACTTCTCTTCAAAGCCAGAGATTTTGTAAACTCAGCATCTGGATCATTGTCATAAGACTTGCTGGCTCTGATGGAAGACTGTTCTTTCGCTGGACTAGTTGGTTCTGAATAATTTCTATGCAGTCTATTTTGCTGAGAACCAGTAAATTCAGACTGTGATCTTTTATACTCTTTATTTCTTTCACTGTTTTCCTTATCAAAATCATCTGATGCTGTTGCCACAGTCTGACCTATTGAGTCTGAATCAAACACTAAATTAACATCACTTTCTTTTTCAAGGTCAGATATTGCTTTTATTTTTCTATCAGCACCAGAATCATTCACTGGTTTACCAGTATCATTAGATTCACTTTGTGCCATTTTGTTGACGTTCGATGTATCTTCAAAACCATTTAGTGGCACTGATTTTTCAACAGGAGATGATGGCACATTTGAACTTGATGCAGTTCGAGTCCTTGGACTGCGTAACAAAGTTGCACCCACTGTGACTCTAGTTCTCTGTGTTGACCCTATTACACCATTGTCATGTTTATTTGCTGAAAGATCATCTTGTTTAACGACAGTGTCACTAGAGAGAGAACCTGTTTCAGTTTCACCAGTTTTACTTACCGCACTGGCAGCCATGTCAGTTATCGCTTCAGAATTAATGCTCTCATTCTTTGTTTTCTCACCAGTATCCCCAGTTTCACCATTACCAGATTGTTTGTCATCAGTAGTGGACTGAGGACTGTTTCTAGTTCTTGTTCTAAGATACCTTGCTGATATCAGAGTAGCAGTTCTTTCAGAGGCAGTAGATCGAGACCTTGTTATAGAACTTGGCCCCTCCCGCCTCCACCTAGTCCTATCCATCCCTGCATCACTCACTCTACTTGATGCCTCTTTAACACCTTCAACTTTTACACTACTTTCTGAGCTTGCATTACTAGAATTTTGTTCAGAAGTTTCTTCACCATTCTCATCTTTGCTACCTTCTCGAGTTCGTACAAATGGTTTTTTAGTCAGCAAGTCTTTCAAACGGAAGCTATTTGCTCTTAATTTATTTCTTATAGCAATTTTATCAGCAGTTTGACTTTCATCAATGGAAGAAGAAATTTGGCTGTCTCTAGGACTACTACCTTGTCCTGGAGACAGGGGAATGTTTTGACTGGTACTATCTTCAGTAGGATAACTTGTCTGTTTGTGTATCAGCAGCTGTGACTTGCCTGTATTTAAAGGGCTTTGGGGTCTTCTAAGTAAAATAGAACCTTTCAAATTTGCACTTTGAATTCTTGGCGGAATAATTGATTTTGGTTGTGTAGTTGCATTATCACTGTTTCCCAGCTCAGTTGAATTGGCAGGCTTACTTTCATCTGCTTGATGGTCACCAGCATTCGGTGACTGTTCTATAGTACTTCCTGGTGATGATTCTGCATTATTCTGCTAAAATTTAAGTAAAAAAGTAAATTTTCCATGTATACTTAGAAAATACTCTTTAATAGAATATACTTGGCATGTAACATGTATAAGAGATGTATGCTTTAAGCAATACTGCTGAATTTGTAGCTTTAACAACAGCAAGTCACTGTCTGTTAAACATACAGAAGTGGTCATGATTTAATGAGGTAGTGTAAGATACATTTTAAACTGTTTAAATTTCATGTTTATCAGTAAAATTTAATTTAAAATATATCTGTAAGATTCAAGGTTTTAGATTAATAAATACTGTGACATACAATACACTAAGAAACCTAAGTAAATGATATCTTATAAGTAAACTGATATTAATGTTATTTTACAATGTATCTTATTCTACTGTCAAGCCAAAATACTGACAACTGCCTTTTTGCCATATACATTGGTATTAAACTTACAGGAAGCTGTAAGGTAGGCCTATTACATAAATTTGTACCTGAAACATTTTCTTGAAAGTTTTGTAAGAATGAAACATATGTTTTAAGTCATATTCAAACAAAGACTTAATTTGGAACTGGATTAACACAACAGAAATCTCTTACTCAATAGATATATCTCATTTTGCTTGAATATTTACAATTTATAGGTCCTTAGAACAAAACTCTGAAACAAACAATCTCATAAAACAAAATTCCTAATTAGATAACTACCAGGCATGGGGCAATGGGTAATGGATAATGGTAATGGGCATTATTATTTTTTAAGTAATAGAAGGTAATGGGTAATGGAGTTATTTTCTCATTACATGTAATGGTAATGCAATGCATTATTTTAAAAAATGAGGGTAATGGTCAATTACTTTTCCATTACTTGCCATTACTTATCTATATATTGAGGAAATCCATGCTTTTATTGTCTTTAAAACAAATATTTCAATAAATAAATTTACCCTCTGATCACAATGTAAGTTTTGAACAGTCCATTGTTTGACCTAATATAAGGTGTGAAGGATAAGCTATACAACAAGTACAACCTGTGAATTTGGTATAGTAAAACAAGCAGGTGTGAAGGATCAAAAGTCACATTCCAGCATTTTAATCCTAAATCATATGCAAAACTATTAACTCAAGAATAGTCTGTTCACTGTATAGATTAGTATATCATTGGCACCTAGTTTGGACTTTGGAGTATAGTCAAGATGGATACACTGAAAACCCATTTTGAAATTCCTTCTGATACATCTGGAAACTTTCAGGCCAAATGCTGCCATTGCCTTATGCACTCATAACATGTGACAATTTTCAGAATAAAAGTATCGAATGGTATATACTATAAATGTTTTTTAAAGGTTTAAATATAATGGTAATGGTAATGCATTACCATAGCATGTTAATGGTAATGGTAATGCATAATATCTTCAAAATTGCTGTAATGGTAATGAGGTAAATCACAATGTAATGGTAAGGCATTACTCTACCAAGTAATTGACCCCATGCCTGATAACTACATGTATATTCATTTTATGTAATAACAGTGTATGCTTAAAACAGCACATGTGAAACTATTGGACAAATTCTTGCCATGTTTATCATTTCATTTATTAAGCCCTTTTACATCAATTTTATTTGTTGTTACTGGAATGAAAGGGAAACTAATCACAGACTTACCCCTACTTGAGCCTCTTCTCCTGAAGCCTGTCTGGTTAGCCTGGCAGCAGCAGCTAGTGCTGGACTCTGTGCTCTCTGCAAAATTCGGTGCATTGGGCTTCCTGGCCTTTGAAGGGCTGCAAGCCTGCTACCAGGAGCCCCGGGGCCAACAGCAGTGCTGGAGACTGTTCCATTTACTACTGTAGATGATGACTGTGCTGGAGTAGTAGCTGATGCGCCAGTGGTCACTGAGGTCACAGTTGTTCTAGCAGAACTGTACGGGTTATATGGCCTTGATAGACGAATTATTCTATTTGGCTGTTTTGTGGCTTCAGGAGCTGCAGTACCTGATGGTTCCGGTTCGTTTTTGTTCTCTTTCATTTCATCCTTTTCAGCAGCTGCTGTTTCAATCCCCTTATTCTCTGAATCATGTTCAGGGCCATTCATTGCTGTGTTTTCTTTATCGTTAACAGATTCAGAGGCTTGATCAGTTTCACTTGAGTTGCCTGGTTTTTGAAAGGCTGATAATTCATGAAGAACATTCTTTACGAACTTTTCATCTTCAGTATCAGATTCAGCCATTTCTGCTCATTTTTACGTCTGAACATCGGCCCCCATACCATTTGTACATTCAACAAAATCACCTTTTATGTATCTTATACCATCGGGAACAATAATACAGATAGGACAGATGTTGTATTACAAGTAGGCTAATGGATACTTGTATTAAAAATCCAAATATTTTCAATGTCGATAATTTGAGATCAATACATTCTGTAACAATCCTAACTAATATTTATATATAAACTTGATAAAAAGAGCGTCATTGAAAATGGTATAATTTCTTACATACTTTCTTTTCATAGCTAACTTTTCTGCCTGCTTGAATTAATCCCTAGTCAGGTTTTAAATTTAAATCTCCCATTTCAATTTGATATGTTTTTGATATAATGAGAGACTTGTGGCAGTACGTTTGCCAAAAGTTAACAAAGCCTTCCTCACTGTTCCTTGGTGCCCGTCGACTGCGATAAAAGTCATAATCAATGAACTGACTGGTATTTCGTTTTACATTTTAAGATTATTTTAATTCTTTCATTAAACTTTCATTCTTCAAATGATATTGAGACAGAAGGAGATGTCTTCTTCCAAACTACTGTAAACAACAGTTTAATATTCTTAGCTAATAAGTGACTTCCTCTGCTTTCTCTTTCACACACTTTTAAGTGTCGTAAAGGCCAATTAAATATGCAATAACACTATTTTCCTTTTTCCACATCAGTAATTTCAAATATATACAAAAGCATAGAAAATTATCCCAGATTTATAACATCTTGTGCAATTTTATAAATTTATCGCACTGCTAACTTTATACATAACAATTAAATCCATTTTGATTCTCGTATTATACTAGTTTCGTACATTAGTCATAATTGCCACAAGTAATCCAATTACAAACACAGGTGATTTTCTGCTTTGTGTTTAACTACGTTGACTTTTCTTCCGTGATAATATTGTGTTTTCAATCTATATTCCAAAGTCCTGCAAAAGAATAAAAATAAGCCATTAAACATAGGCAAATGTCATATTTACAATAAAGACCAGTACCTATATCAATAAATTCATCTGTACCATACTAGGTCAAAAGTCAACAAAAAATGTCTGTATTGTTATGCAGTTTTATGTATCATTGATTAAGTTCACATTTAAATATATCCGTACTCTGCATATTTCAAAGGCTATTAAAGTTTTGTTATCAGTGATAGTACTACTTGGTAAAACCAAAAAAATGTGCATAACATTCAGGTAGATTCACTTATCTTTGATTGAATAATCTTGTCTTAAGTCAGGGTCAAAATCAATTTTGTACACCAATTCTCCTATGTAACAGATATCTGTCAGTGTTTAAAGTTCCGAAGTTTAGGATTATTTGTGTGATCAATTACATAATTTGTAACACCCAAACTGTTAGCTTTAATTGAAGCATAAAAACGCAAATCTATTTGAAAGCCGACTTCTCTTTTTATTTGTGGTTTATTAGATTGAAGTATTTTTTCCCCACTCTTTCCTTTCATAGATTTGTTATTCTGCTGTTTCACACATTTGAATGTACGGGGTTTTTGAAGGTAATAAATTTCCAAATTAGCTGTGTGAAAACCTACCGTACTGATAAGCTTTGCAAGTTGTACTAATCAATATAAAATTTGGTGTAACATCCAGTTGAAACTGGATCCATACTGTATGCTTAAACATCTTAATATCCCTTACCCAATCCCCTAAACAAGAGGCTAAAAAGGGCCAGAATCGCTCAACTGGACTTACTGCACTCTTCTGTGTAAGTTTTGTGAAAATCTTTTGCAATGTTATCAAGGAAAAGCTAACACAGTTCACTGTGACCTTGACCAACTGACCCCAAAAAAACAGTAGGATCATCTAATCAGTAAGACCAATCATCCTATGAAGTTTGAAGACTGTGGGTGATGTGGATCTCAAGATATTGAATGAAAAAGACTTTCAAAGTTCCGGTGACTGTGACCTTGACCTTTCACCCACTGACCCCAAAAAGGATAGAGATCATCTACTCAGTAAGACCAATTATCCTATGATGTATGAAGACTGTGGGTCAAGACTAGTTGCAATATCAATCCAAGAAATTCTTATTGTTACTGTAATTCATTATTGTTTACATTATTACTTTTATTGTTGCTATTTCAATGATAATGATGAAGATGATGATAACAATTTGTATTAATCAAACTACATGTCTTAGAAATTCATGTACATGCAGCACAAATACACAGTGCGTGTATCTGTTCAAGGGAGTATCAGGAATCCCAGTAGACCAGTTAACAAGAAGCAAGATCAATGCATGCTGAGATTTCGCCAAGAATATGGCCAGGCTTATGCCTTTAATGCAGAAACTAGTATCTCTATGAATATGTATGATCACAAATACAGTGTACCAGGAGCTGGGCTCCCAAATGAAATACAGAAACTGCAAATTAACAGAACATCTTCAGTCATGATATACTTTAATTTTGATAGTTTGTTTAGGAAAAGTCTATTCTTCTTGTTTACAGTCATGTACATTAATTTTGTATTTGAAGATACATACTTTACATAATCTCATGCTATATGAAACAGTCGGATAATACAATTAAAACATATCTATCCAAAATGCTTAAACTGTTAAAATTCAAGTCACATAACTCTATGATCCCATCTTGTAACATAAACATTTGTTTAGAAATAAGGAAAAGAACAGTGCGTGCCATAAACCTGCCATATACAATGCCTTGATTTTGACTAGGTCAAGGGCCATAACTCTGGTGTTACTGGTCTAATATAACAAGAGCTGTCAGTAGGACAGTGCACACAACTTTTTTACTTGCTTGCCAATAAAACAAAAACTTTGGCAGTCAAAGGCAAAACAAGGATCTATATAAACAAGGGCCACGAGTAGCAAGATATTAAGTCAAGGGTTATCAAACTTAATTGTTTGATATCCCTGAATACTACAGCAATGTTTTAAATTAATACTTCAAGTGGTTAATGATATATGTACATTTGACAGTACCAATTGCACACAAGACTTTAACTAGGAATTTCTATGTACAAATCAAAAAACATTTTCAGAGTTATTTTCTCTTGCTTACAGATAGGTGTCATGATGGTACATAAGTATACTAACTTTCAAAGTAATATCTCATATGGTTAGGCCAAAATGTGTACAAGAATGAAAAAGTCAAAAAGGGCAATAATTCAAATGAAATCCTTGGCAGAGTTACCTGGTCCTGTTAACGTTTGGGGATCATGATGGTTAAAAAGTATTCTAACTTTCAAAGTAATACCTCAAACAGTTCAATCAAAAAGTGGACTGGTACAAAAACTTAACTGAGATTCTAAGTTGACAAAGGGCCTTTATTTCTTTCTTAATCCTTGACAGAGTTACCTTCTCTTGCCTACAGATGGGGGTAATGATGCAAACAAGTATTTCAAGTTTCACAGCAATATCTCAAAGGGTAAAGTCAGTAAGTGGACTTGACCCATATTCAATGTAGTTTCAGTCAAAAAAGGGGCACAATTGGTATAAAACCTTGACAGAGTCATGTACTCTTCAAAGTAATACCTCTAATGGTTTTGAAATAAAGAGTTGTGACACCAAAGCACATGCCGAGGCAAGTAGGATAGCTCCCCTTTTCTGTGACAGACAAGACCAACAGAAACCAACTGAATGAGTAAATAAATTCAGTACACTCCTAACTTCTTCTACAAGGTATACAGAAAGACAATTATATGAAACTAAGAATGGATATAAATAAAGCCATGTATCTATCACTGACAGAAGCTGAGTCATGATCAAGTTAATACAAACATGCTTGTTTTTTGCTTTTACATGGCTACATATCAGTACAACCTTAGTCATGCATTTTATAATAAGCAATGCATTGATACACAGATGGTAAATAAAATGAGGAAAATTATAGAATACATTATAACTTGGGTAATTATGTACATATCTACAAACATGCACCATCCTTAGAAAATAACTTTTTAAATAAGAACATAATATGACATGTTTATGCAAGTTTTAAGTCTGTTCATTTAAACAAAACAGTTATCACTGAAGGTGATTAATACCCCTGTAACTGCTATATCACAAGAGCAAAAGAACGTTTCTTTAAAAGTAAACAACAGGGCATGTATGTTTTAGTTTAAAAATATTTTCCAACATCTTTGCTGTTAGTGAAAACATGTTGGTCATTTATGACAAACATGTCTTCAATTTGTATGTAAAACCATTAAATGAAAGAAATAAAATTGGTACTTTTATGTAAAATGATAAAAGGAATATGCATTTTTAGCATTTGCAGGCAATAGTCAGTCCTAAAGTAAGGATTTTAAAGGGCAAGGTGGAAAGTTGAAAAATGCATCCCCAGGACAAAAACACATTTGTCACGTGACATTATCATAGCAATATCAATTAAGTATAAAGTGTAATTTCAGTACAAAAGTTGGGAAGCTTGGTGATACTGCTGTATGGTAGAATTTCGATCATGGCTTTCGTTGATTGTAGTTGCCAAGTGGTTTAGTTTACATATTACTAGGCAATGTCGCTGTACAGTGCATGTTGGAACCCTGACTTTCGATTTACAATAAACTTGGTAAATTTTGGATATGCAAACAAGCATGAGCAAATGTAACTAATACATGTAGCTGTTATATTTCCATGTGAGCTCATAAATTCAACACATTATTTTTGTCTGCAATTACTTCACTGACTACGAGAGTTGTATCTGAATACTGCAACACTTTTTGATTATGTCTCCACAGTACCATAACTCTAGCTTCCTATTCTCGAGCAATGGAAGTTAAGCATCTCTAGAACTCCTTTGAGGATTACAGAAGTTACAGATCAAGTTAAAAGAAGGAATCCCGCATGTAAGATGCTTTCATATATGCATGATAATGTCTTGTAAGGTTGTCACTTCTGTGTGCTATATAATGTTCAAAATTTAATATTAAAGCGAGGTTTATCTCCCTATCTGGTTCTATGTTAACGAATTCAAAAAAGAAAAATTCATGCCTTACAACGGTTAAATCTTACAAGTCACATGTATGAACATTTACAAACACAGGTCACATGTATGAACATTTACAGACACAAGTAGAATAATAGAGCTCCGAGTACGTGTTTGGGTAACTCCAAAACAAACAATTGCAAAATTACACATAAACCCAGGAAAGATCTACATATATGAAGAAAGACATTTATGTATTTCACACCTCTGGTACTTTGCATATTATTATTTTGTGCAATTAAACGCAGATGTTCAATTAGATATTATTAACCTGTTAAGTTCGGTCAAAAGCTATATACATAGCCTATATGTTTTAATATTGATGTTGAATGTGGCAAACTGACTGAAATTAAACTTTATATTTATTTTGTATATGTAAATCTGTAAAAGACTGAAAACGAGATAGAAATCAAATCAAAGTTACAAAATCATTGTAAATAATCATTATTTCACTCCTCATACAGATTGTTCTTGATAACAATTCCAAACTCAGTATTTCATTTCATCAAAATTTAGGAAGTGGCTGTTCATCTGGAAGTCAATTTCTTTGTATAAGAGTTTGCCTTGTTAATACAAGAGCAGTAATATAGAATCATTGAAGAATATAAATATTACTTCTTGTTTTAAAAAGTGTGTTTCATTAGCATAGTAATTAAACAATGTTTGGCGGTCAAAACCACCCCGGTTAAAACCGCTCTGGTCTATACTACCAAAGTGGTCAAAATTGGTCGACTGGTGGTCTAATAAATATTTTGTGACAACTTTAGGTTGTCTTTATGTTAACAAGAGTGTCAAACTGTCACAAAATACGCCCGTTAAGGAGTCAAAACTCAGTATCTGGCAGTCCATTGGTTTTGTTAAACCTGTTAGAGCTATAGAGCACACAAGGCTAATTCACGTATTTGAACTGTAGAGCTGAAAAGCTAATTTCATCATATTGCAATAATTCAAGGGCAATAATCCAAAAGTGCCGTGGTTGATTTTGCTGGTTATCGGACTTGGCGTAGATATGATGCCCACAAAATTAATATTCTCAACAACTTTGGTGAAGATCGTATGAAAACTGCTTGACTTAAGGAGCGGACAAGGTTAATTTTGCCAATTTTGCGAAATTCAAGGGTCATAATCCAAAAGTGTCTAGGGTGATTGGGCTGGTTTTACAACTTGGCAAAGCTGTTTCACTTGAGAGTGGACAAAGTGTGGACGCGGCCCCCGTTCCCATAATAGTTTAATAAATACGTCCCTTCGAGCGTATAAAATACACATTATGATGTGATAGCATACTGGTATGAGACCAGTTTCCGACAAAAAATCGAGGTTTTCTGTATATTTTTTTTAAAATGTGTCTTGTAAGCAAAAGGCATCTACGCATTTACAAACGTAACTGTATCCCCTTTTCAATGATGTAAACTAGGCCAGTGTCTTTTGTGAATGTTAATGAGTTAAGTACAGTACCAGTTTCTGACATTATTTTATCCTGAACAGTTTTGGAGTCATAAATGGTTTAAATCTTTGAGAACTTTTATTTTCTAAAGTGTAAATTCCTTTCTCTGCTTTTTTGATGCTTCGAACATTCCAGTCCATTTCGTACATCACTATTCAGTATTACAACACTTGAACTGTGTTATGTTTTGCAAGCAATTTTTGTTTATCAAGACAGTCTGACTTAAAAAAAGTAAATTGATATCACTTTTAACGAAAAGTAAGCATATCTGAGGTGTTTTAGAAGTTTGTCTATTTTTCCGGTACTAAGGGGGAAACTGCCATGTAGAGTAGGCACACTTTCAGGTTATCTCCCGCGCATGCACAAATCCCTCGTAAACAAATTCAGTGACAGAAGTAAAATGTAGAATTTCTGTAGGTACTTATCTTTAGAAAATGAAATTTCGTTTGTTGCTTGTTTGTATGATAGTGTTCGAAACTATATGGTCATGATGGTATTCCCATTCCGAAGAGTTACACGCAAATGCTATGATAACAGGTAGTCGGAAACTGGTACGATTCGGAAACTGGTCTCATGCCAGTAGCTACAATTCGCAATGAAAATACCGCAGCAGTGATGTCTCATTCGACCGTTATGATTCAATGGTATATTTTACGAACATTTTATTTAATCGATAATTTCACTGAAAGTCACTCCAAAATAGGCGAAGAAATGTTAAGTCCAGCGATGGATATTTTCACTCTAAATAGCCTCAAAGTGACTCCACTGAATGAGTTTTTTAACGTTTTGCTTCACTCTTCCTCACTCGAAGTCACGTTATTTCAACTCACTCCACATTTGGCATTCTTTGCATAATCATTAAGACTCCAGAGCTGTACTGTAGCTGTTTCTCTTTTTTTATATGCTGCACATAAAAAATCAATCCATTTAATTTTTGTGCACCTCTAGATCTAAATTTCATGGTCCAAAATGTTCATCTATCCTTGACTTCATGATGGATCTAGTTAAGTTTTATCAAATTTTCATATTTAGTTGACAATGTGTATCTTTGTCAATAAAAAAGATCTATTTGTTATATGAAATCGGTCTTAAAGGTGCCTGTCATCTGGTCTGGCACCAAATATAATTCCGCCGAAAATCATGCCATTTCGGGACACTGCACAACAAAAACTACAATTTAAGTTTGATAATGGCAATCTGAAATTGTCTTTAGTATGTGTCAACACCTTTTTTACATTACAATAACAGCTATTTTTTTTAACCAAATTGTGAATGGTTCCTGTTATCCGGTACTAGGGAATTTGTCAGAAATAGTGTTGTTTTCTCCTAAGGCCAAAAAAAGAGTCCTGTTTCCGGTCACCCTACCTACCCTCTTGTTTACCCTTCAACCCTTTAACTTTTTATTGGGGGTAAATTTACAACTTCAGTAGACTTTACGTTTTATTTCATAGGACGATATATTCTAATATAAAAGTAAGTAAAATTTCAGTTGCTTATCCCTCCTGTAAACAAGAGCTGTCCCTCACAGGTGACAAATGCCCTTGAAGTCTTTGTCCTCTCTATGTGCTCAACAATTGTGCTATGTAATTTTAAAATCCTTCTATGTATGACAGAGTAACCATGCATACAGTACTCCGTTACTTTTAAATTCTAAGTGTGACCTTGACCTGTGAAGTGGTTCTTGCAAGCAAAACATTGTCTTGAAGTGCTGAACATTTGTGCCAAGTTATTTTAAAATCAATCAATGCATGACAAAGTTACAGTCAAGCCACAAATGTATGCATATAAACAGGATTCCATTACTTTTAAACTCTAAGTGTGACTTTGACATTTGAGGAAGGGACGTGGGTCTTGCACGCGACACATCAGCTTGATGTGTTAAACATTTGTGTCAAGATTTTCTAAGATCAATCAATGCATGACAAAGTTGCAGTCCAGACACAAATGTGTGCATATATACAGGATCCCATTACCTTCAAACTCTAAGTGTGACCTTGACCTTTTAGGTAGGGATGTGGGTCATCATGCGACACGTCATCTTGATATGCTGAACATTTGTGCAAAGTTATTTTAAAATCCCTCAATGCATGACAAAGTTACAGTCCGGACACACCTTTGGGCGCATAAAAAATCACTGCAATAAACATCACATCTCATAATTACCGCCACATTACATGGAGAGTTGCTAAGATCAATGCAATTACTATAAGCGTGTTTGTTTGGTCCCTGTTTGTTTGACAATGTTCAGACTGTACTGATCATCAGTAATTTTTGGATAATTTAAGATACATTAAACCCAATCTTTAACGTTTTCGTTCCTTTTTAAGTTATCCTACTTTACAGAATGATATTCTTTATAATTCACATATATATGACAGTTAACTGGTATAGGAAATCAGCTAATAGACCCATCCTATAAAATACTTCAAAAAGGAGGTAGCCATAATATGTGAACACGTAAATTTTAATAATATATTTGACTGAATTTCACAGATATTAAGGACTTCTTAGTGCTGGTAGAAATTGTCTGAGGTCAAACATTGGTGTATGTTAAACATGGATTTTCAGTGATTATTTTTGACGGTCTTCTAGACCTGATATTTAGGAATAGTCATCGGACCTTGTTGAACTTTCCAGGACTAGACCGGCACATTTCGAGAAGACTGCGAACTAAATAAAACAAATCAATCATTATTGCAACGTGTGCGTTCTGTAGCGAGGAACATCAAGCATTTGTAATATGCTGTGTAATGCTCATGTGCTGCCGCTGAGAAAGCTACTTTCCATTTAAACATGTCAAAATGCCTGAAAGTTTTGCAGATCAATGATGTGATGCAGAGGTACCAACGGTATCCTAAATGTGTTTATTCGTTCATTTTTATTATAACAATATTCTGTATGGTGATAAAAATGTGTCCAAACAGGCTTTTCGAAATAGCCAAATAGGCGATTTTCGGATATATGCATACTCCAGATATTTGCATATGTTGGATGCAGTAATTAAATACATCTTTAGTACCAAGATGAACTTTTATACAAAGAAATTGAGTTCTAGACAATCAGCCTAACATACAAGTATAGGCTGTAATCGGGTACTCCAGGTTTCTTTCAAACCTATTTATAGCATTAATCCTGAACCGAGGTCCATCATGGTTGCTTTGATTTAGGTCCTAATGTACTAAATGAGTTATTTAATGCTTTTGGTATTAATTTAATGAAGACTTCTACTTTTTAAGATTTAAGTATTTTCTTAACGGTTTGGGAGGCTTTCCCAATTCCCAACTGTTAAACTTTTAATGAAACTAGTGTTGAAACGGAATGTTGATATCGCAATACATTTGCGCAGGTGCGCATGTGCATTGATATTTTAAGAGCTCGCGCGACAGTGGTCGTCTGCAATCAAAACATAAGGCAAGAGTGGTACATTCATATCAAATTATTAATGCTGTTCACTTAAATGATAAGTTGACTACACTGAAACAGAAAGCGCAACATTGTCCCAATATCTTCATTACACATTGGATCAAAGGATAAGTGCAAATCAAAATTGTCTGGTTAATATGTAGGATACTAATTGTCACTCTAACCTCAATATTTCGACTGCAAGAGCCGACAAATTTTACAAACTGATATTAGAGAGATGCCTGTCTTTATGAAGGGCTGCCTTGGTATATAGCAACAAGAGCACTGCAAAGCGCAGCAAGATACGCCCGAAGTGTTGTATCAGAGAATGGGAGCAAAATTTAGGCTGTTGAAGCCCAACGGACAGGAACAAGAATAAAAAATTGAAGTTATATAAAAAAATCTAAGTCCCCAACCAGAAAATCCTAACCTGGTACAAAAATGTCAAAAAACACCAAAAAAATTGGAGGTACCATTCATGTTGTACCACAGAAAAGTGGTCTCAGTTTTTCCGTACTGCCAATAATAAAAAAGTTAAAAATATGCTATTGATAGTAACATAAAAGGGAAGTAATTCAATAAAAAAATTAAGCAAACAAAATAGAATCTCCCAAATAAAACCAAGAGCACTGTAATCAAGAGCAAATGCAGAGCAATATCCAAACAGTTATATGACGCTTGAACCCTAAGTGTGACCTTGACCTTGAAGTGAGCCATCCGGAACATGGCTTCTGCACATCGTCTCAATGTGGTAAACAATTGTGTCAGGTTTCTTGAAATCCTTCACGGGGTTCAAGAGTTACAGAGCGGAAGGGAAACAAAATCAACCCTAAGTGTGACCTTGACCTTGAATCCAGCCATCCAGAACATTGCTTCTGCATGTCGTCTCAGTCTGGTTAACATTTGTGCCAGGTTTCTTCGATATCCTTCAAGGGGTTCAAGAGTTACAGAGCGGAAGGGAAACAAAATCATATGACCTTTGACCGCTAAGTATGACCTTGACCTTGAATCCAGCCATCCGGAACATTGCTTCTGCACGTCGTCTCAGTCTGGTTAACATTTGTGTCAGGTTTGAAATCCTTCAAGGGGTCCACGAGTTACAGAGCGGAAGGGAAATTGCTAACGGACAGACGGATGGACGGACAGATGTCCGGAACATTGCTTCTGCACGTCATCTCAGTCTGGTTAACATTTGTGTCAGGTTTCTTCGAAATCCTTCAAGGGGTTCAAGAGTTACAGAGCGGAAGGGAAACAAAATCATATGACCTTTGACCGCTAAGTATGACCTTGACCTTGAATCCACCCATCCGGAACATTGCTTCTGCACGTCGTCTCAGTCTGGTTAACATTTGTGTCAGGTTTCTTGAAATCCTTCAAGGGGTTCAAGAGTTACAGAGCGGAAGGGAAACAAAATCATATGACCTTTGACCGCTAAGTATGACCTTGACCTTGAATCCACCCATCCGGAACATTGCTTCTGCACGTCGTCTCAGTCTGGTTAACATTTGTGTCAGGTTTCTTCGAAATCCTTCAAGGGGTTCAAGAGTTACAGAGCGGAAGGGAAACAAAATCATATGACCTTTGACCGCTAAGTATGACCTTGACCTTGAATCCAGCCATCCGGAACATTGCTTCTGCACGTCGTCTCAGTCTGGTTAACATTTGTGTCAGGTTTCTTTGAAATCCTTCAAGGGGTTCAAGAGTTACAGAGCGGAAGGGAAATGGCTAACGGACAGACGGGCACTGAGGCGATAACATAATACGTCCCTTCGGGCATAAAAAAGCCCTGGCGCACAATTAATCATACATGCCGTTCTCCCGTTACTCGCCAGGTTCTCCCGATATTTAGACCCTTACCCCGGCACCCCAGCGAAGCTCGCAAAAACACCCAAATCTCCCGATAAATCAAAATTTTGAAAAAAGAAAAGAAAATCCATAAAATTCGTTAAATACCCACTTAAGTCCAAGTTTGAATATACAGTGTCAAAACCTTGACACACGAGCTTGATAATTGGTTGATTAGGTGACGAAAGTCGGCTCTTTAAATTATTATGCTCGTTAGTGTTAATTGTCAGTAACATCTGGTCATTGCCCCGGGTAATACTTAGCGCCTGATTGACGTAATTGATGTTTGCAACAAGATGACACGTCAGGATAAGGTCTTTCAAGTAGTATATATTGTATTAAGGATCTCTTTGTTGGTCAAATTGATTGGTAAAATATCGAGATATACGTAGATATAAAGTTTCAATATTTTCTTTCTTTTTCCAAAATTGCGGGTACCCGGATGTCTGTCACGTGATCCGTAATTTAACGTATTACGCTCGTTTCCGGACCATACTTGGTTAGGATTATTAAATATGATTATATGATACTTTTAATGTACTAGTTGATTAAAGATTATGTACCGCCAGTTGAAAGAAATAAAATTGTTGCTTTTGTTTGTTTTGTTTTTCTTTGTATCCAGATCAAACGCAAGTACGACATTATTCTTGTTTCATTAAAAATCAGAGAATTTTGTTTGAGTAATGATTTTGCATATGAGAATCAAGGTTTAAATGTGCTTAAAATGGCGACTGCATGTGTTTACATTATGTTGAATAAAGTATCATGTATGACGTCAGAAACGCATGTTCTTTTGGTTTTCGTTTTTACCCTGTTGTGATGTTCAAAAACCCGGCGATTTTTCACAAATCTCCCGTTAACGATTCAACCCTAACGGCATGTATGCAATTAATTGAGCTATATTCACTCATGTCACTGCCAAATTAGTTGTGAATGCTATACAAAACAATAAAACAAAACAATAAATTTTATTTTGAGTCAGCAAGAGTTACAAACAAATCAACATAAGGTGATAAGCTCTCCAGGAGCAGGGCCCACGCTGTCCTTGTGAGTGGCGAAAATGAAAAAAATCTCCTTATTTTAGACCGCCATATTTGTTTTGTTCTAAATCGTAACCTAGTCTGCATTCAATAAACATCTGAACACGCGAGAAATGCAATTTGCAATCAATTAGCAACCAAATAATCCGCTTAATAATCGATGCTTACTCAACTATTAAATTGACAATAAACATTACACATGTCAAAACGCACATGTCAACCTTTAAATCGCTGTGTTGTCTCGCCGCTTTTGATTGGCTTAAAGTTTTTTATTGACCAATGAAAGCTGATGTAACAAATGGTAGCGAGTAGGCGGTGCGGTATCGAGAATGACACTCGATAACATTGTCAATGTTTACGAAAAATAGAGCGACTCAAACGTGATCCCAAGTTGTAATTACGGGTGATTATATGTCTTTAATTTCGGAGAGTCATTCAATTAATAAACAAATCGGCGAAATAATGAACGCTTTGATGATTTTGCAAACATTGTCGCCGCTGTCTTATCTTGCGTGTTCTGCAGTAATTAGTAAAGCTGCTGCCGATAAAAAATTTTTTTAAAGACTTTCACAATTTATAAAAAGAAAAACTCAAACTTATTAAAAAGTAAGATAAAAAAAATATTTTTCACTGAGAAATGGTTTAAGTGAGGCAAACTTTGGACAATTTAATGTTTATTTCAATAGTAGGAAACTTACCAACATAGGACAACATTTTAAATACACTTCTTGCTTTCAAGGCCTTGCAAGGTATACAAGCTTTCATAAACCAGGCAACATCTTTAAAAAAGAATTGTTCATATGTGTTTAAAAGTAAAGATTTGGAATGTAATCCTGTATTGATTTTAGCAAATTAAAAAACACAGGACTACATTTTAAAATACAAAACTTGCTTCAAAGTTATACACACTGTCTTTCAAAGGCCCCAAAATATATAGCTAGAATATCACCATTTGCCTATGGAAAGTAAAAAATTTTCGCCGCGCCACGCCGCATGAGTGAATACCATTCCTTATCACTCCGAAAAAAAAAGTGGCTCCAACTTTTTTCAGCCCAGTGTGGGCCCCGAGGAGCTTTTACAACCGACTATGCTAGCCTTTGCTAGGGGGAAAATATCAAGATTTTTACACATTTTTCTCTGATAAAATTTTCTATTTCAATCAAAACAAATGACATTTCTCATTTTCAAATTTTAGTATACGTTATGCGTGAACATTCAATAAACTTAACTGGGCGATTAAGCTTACCCCACCCACCTAGATTATGCAGTAAAACTTCAGTTACGATGATGACAAGGATCTGATCCTTGAGCATAAATTTTGATTCTTTAATCAATGTCCATTTTAGTGTTTATTACCTGATATTTCACATTTACCCAAATTTCTTATAATCAACACTCAAACAGTGACAGAATATTTTTTTGTTTGTGGAACTTTCTTCACACAATATTAACTCCCTTGGACTCAAATAGAACCCAACGTCAAAAATGTACCGAAAATATGGAAAAAGCCATAAAATGTCATAATGAAATGAGTAAAATGTGTCGATAAAGCTATTTATTTTAAGTTTAAGCTTTAAAAAAAGGCGTGTCAACGTCAAGTTATTCAGACAATGCGTGCTACGGAAACTTTTGTTACATGTAGGCAGGGATCTTTAAATCCTGCGAAATTTGGTCACAAGTAGGCCTAGAAGTTTCCAGATTAACTTGGTGATCTTAAGAAGCATGATCAGTCGTAGTCATGTAGTGGCTCCTAACCGAATACGTTGACCATTGCTGTGACACAATACCGGAGTCCTGTCTTTGTAGTTGCTGAAGACGCAACGGGCTGCTCGACTCTGGACTTTGTCAAGGCGGTTGCTGTCTTCCGCTCTGTTAGGATCCCACGATGATGCAGCATACTCCATTGTTGGTCAGACCATATGTTTACTTGTATGTGCTTACACAGATACCTCTGCTGCAGTCTTTTAGGTTGAAACCGGAGGAAACCAATAAACCTTGACTGCTAATGTCTGGTTGTGCTTCTCCCATTGAACGTCATCTATAAGGGTTACGCCATGGTACGTTGTAAATTTGTATTGTCGACTGAAAATATTTGTTCCATTTTCATAGGGCTTGATTACTTTATGTGTATATTGTGTTTGTTTCGTAACAACGCGAATCACAAAATACGTGTTAAATTCATTTGATTTAAGCATGGCTTTTTTTTGCCTTTTACAGTATCACAATTTGCTCATAATTACAACACCGTCTGTGTCCGTGAATTGTTCCAGAAAATGTCTGATACGATGATGCGTTAATTGGAAACTTGGCTCTTTGAATTATCGCAAATCGACCGTAATTAATTCATCTCAGCACACATTTAAATACTCTGATAGTTCCTTATTGCTGCTAAATTTAATTGTTAGCACTATTCCTCACGAACGCGGATCACGCGTATCTTACATATTTGACGTAGGGTACAAGGAAGGGAATTAAGGTGTCAGCCGCTCATCCCGGAGGTTGCAGGTTCGAGCTCTACTGGGGTCAAATCGTACTTTCTCGTATGACACCAGTACTGGTTCTTCCAGGAAGCGGACTCGAGAGTGACTCGATAAGCTTTAAGCTTTCTTCACAATTGAGCTATCGAATATAAACTAAACTAAACTAAGGAAGAGATTTTTAAAATATATATTTTCTGCTAATACATTTGATATCAATTTCTTTTTACAAATCATTATTGACCAATCAAACGCCTGGGAATTTCTTAGAAGGGTAAGACAACCACATAATGTAGCGGTGCCGTCAAACCAAACCCACCAGCATTTAAATAGATTTTCTCAAATAGCTATGTTGATTTCACTTGTGTTGTTGATTCTAGCATTTACTGTTACATTTTATGTCTTAGTATAGCCATTCTATATCATTTTTGAGAAATTAAAAGATTGTACAGGCAACTGTGGGCGAGCAGCTTTAAGTGTTTTGGGGAATACATCTCACACCCTATATAGTCTAAAGGGAAATTATAGTAATTGACCATCTCTTCTCTGATTATCTAGCATAGACATTGTTATCTTAATTAGTCATTTACCTTAGAAATGACTCTAGAGATAAGTGTAAAGAAGGGACTCGAGCTTTTTTATGGAATTCAACGCTTCCAGATGTCAAGCTATTTAAGTCATAAGAAAGAAAGGTTGCTGAGTTTTACTCATCCTGACTATATAAAACCATCCCCATTGAATTCCACCTCATTCCCTCATTGACCCAAAAATATACAAAAATGTATTCCTAGTTTCCGCAGAACTATCTAAAACAGTCTTCACTCTAGCACCGGTCATGTTTTAGGAGAGGAACCTTCATCCCTATTACCTACCTGAACATTGCGAATTTGATTTATAATTCATGTTAATGCATGTCGTACTGGACAAGGTTCAGGCTACAACTGACAAAGGATTTTCAATATACAGTATTTATTTCCAGTTCAAATATAGTGATATACGTGTGTACTACATACGTGCTATAAAATGCCTATCTAGCTATGTAACACCAGTTTGTTACAGCTGGTATTCTAGAATATGTGTAACACCGGTTACACGTTATAACAATTATATCTGGACATAGCTATGGATCAATCTCTAATACATCCATATATAATCAAAGCGCTGTGAGCGCTGAAGGCCTGGGGGCTATAGGTTAACTCCCCGAAAAACAACTTTTGACCTACGTGTTCTGCGTTGAATCTTACCTAAAGCGCGGGTCGAAATGTGCAGAGGACGAAATTCAATATATGACACAGAATGAATGATTCACAAATATATGGGTGACAGGGAAGTTTGTTTTATTATGAAATGTACGTTAAATGAAAAATAATCACATAGTCAACATTATAAAATGTTTAAGCCAGTACAAATAATTCGATCTGCGCTTTGAACAACTTCAAGCGATATGATCTGATGATGTGGATCGAAAATTATTGTGTACCAATGACAAGACCTTGAAACAGAAATAAACAAAGCAATACCAGCAATGAAATATAAATACAGTACTGTACAATGTATAACAGAGAAAACCAAAAATGATTCTGGGTTACCTTGTAGCTGTAATCAGTGAAACCGTTCACTGGGCCCCGACATGCAGCGTCCTCGATAAATGGCGGGTGATTTTGATCATGTTAGTTCCTTCTCGGGAATGTACGTAAATTATATCTTTTTTTAGAGACATTTATTTTTAGGTAAATATGTATGTAATCGTTCGTAAATAACAAAGTTGTCAATGAAATAACATCGGAAATTTGAAAATCAAACTACAAACTCTTATATCGAGCTTCGTACGTTTTCGTAATTTTCCGTAAATATCCGTACTTTTCCGTGATATGCATATGATTATCTTCCGTAATCAGCTAACGCGCATTAATTTCTAAAACAGAAAAAAATGTGTTTGCAGCCCGTAAGCTATATACCTTCCTGCAGTCGTTTGAAGTTTTATGTACTATTTTTATTTGTAACATGTTCTTATCATATGCGGCATTCAAACAGAAGATTGATCTGGTCTGTCTTGCACTACTTTCGCATAGCGCATATTTACAGTTGTTATTCGCACATAGCACGGTTAAAATTCTTGCAGGGTTTGAAATGTGGTACACTAACTTAGGCCTTGGGGACTTTCAGTCCCCAGGCCAAAAACTACATCATTGTATTTGCATAAAAGTCTAACTTACAAGTGGGTCTTGTCATCATTGGCTCTTCGTGATCTCAATCACAGTGTGTGTACATGTTAAGCCAATAATTTTAGCTGATTTTTCTATGGCATTTTCGGGCATTTTCGAGATAACTTCTTACTCACTTAAGTGAATAGCATTTTGTCCGACTTTTAGAAGGAGACCTCGGAGCTAAACTATGCCAAACGCCTTTGAGATGTCACAAAATATTATATATGATATGACAATGGTATTGCATCCATAAAGGCTAAAGGCCCATGGCGACATTCAAAATACAATATACAAGACATGCTTCAAACAGCGACCAACAGTGTTAACATTGATTGTAAGGGAGAAGGTCAGAAATTAACAGGGGAATATTCTGACATCTGACTTTACTTACTGATAATACATGTATGATCTACACTCTAGAGATTGAACAATTTGAGGGTATATGTGACTATAATGTCTACTAATTGATAAACGGTTGATTGGCATTTTATGAAATCAGATTGTTTTGAATGAATAAGATCATTTTATATTACATGACTGCGTGTAGATATGTATAAATACAAATTTCTTTCAACCAACCGTTTTAGACAACTCGACGAAAGGCAGAATAGCGTCGCCTTTGAAAGTAGTTGTATTGGAACAGCTGATTTCCAAATACATGTACAAGGAAAAACGCAGTCAAAAAAGAATTTGTCGTTCAATAAACAAATAAGTGGTTTTGATATAGTGTTGCAAATAGTTCGTAACAATTTGTGACTCATAAGATTCTTATTGATATGTATTACTTTTATTAATCTGTAATTTTGGATTCTGTTATTTCAATCTTTAATAATTTGGATGGGGTGTATTCTTGAAATTGTGACAGGAGTTTGTTAGTTTCAATTTGATTGCGCAAGTCTAAAGCGCTGTCTAACATTACAAAGTAAAATCATTCCGAAAATCAGCTGGCCTATTAGGGACAACAAAGGACAATTAATTTTCACTTCAACCCATATGGCATCTATAAAATGACATTCTAAGTTTACTTTTCTGCGAGACACCAGTTTTACTGAAGCATATATTGAGACGTCAGTTTTTATGATCATAGCTTACAGTTTTCGATTTGCCAGTCAAAAATTAATAAAGATCTAGGTTCAATTGTTTAAATAGTTTAGTGTGTTCGGTAGTTTCTTTTATTTCCTATGGAAATAATGATGTGTGTACATGTGAAACTATTTTGGTCCCACAATGCAGCATTTCTAATATTAAATAATCTCTCATCAGTACGTGTTATATTCATAAAGGTCATTAAAACAACATTATAGTGTAGTCTCAGATTTTTAAAAAATGGCCGAAGCAAATTTGTCATTGCAAATAATCAGAACTTTCTTTTCCATTACAAAGTGGTCTTGCCATGGCAAATAAGGCATTTTCTTGGCAAAATGCATTTAATTGGACAAAGGCAAATTTCCTCTGCTACTTACATATACTTTAAATCTAGATTAGATAGGAATCAACTTTCAAACAAATAGATAAATCCTACAATATAGTGTACATTGGTTTCCCGAAGCGGGCAAAAAGAGACCTTTCGTTTAAGGTTACTTTTGTCTTTTTAGCGTTGATATTGTGCGACAATATTTACCTGGCACTCAATAATCTTTGCCAATATCTTCGGTTACGTTCGATTTCAGTTGATTATCGTATCGAACAAATACATTTCACCGTCTGAAGCTCACACCGCAGAGACAGTGGCGTAGTGGTAAGATGCCTAACTTGTATGCAAGGTTCCATGGTTTGGAATCCTGCCCAGATACTTCTAATTTTAAAGGTTATTTATAAGAGGATGGCTAGTTTTGTTTAGTTTATGACACTGTCTTATGTACCGTTTTCGCTTTTTTATATTCTACAATTTCTGTTTTTTTTTCTCTGTTTTTAGTTTTTGTTTGCTAGAATAATACATTTATTGATATTCATAGCATTTCAGGAATAACATAAAATTACATCGTCCGTTTAATGAATGATTTGCATTATATCCCAAGATTATCTTCGCAATATAAGCCAAAACAATCTCATCTTTAGACCGTAGTTGTTTAGATGATTTGCCCGTCGACACGTTTTCAGTTCTATATATGCAAGGCGATGGAGAAAGAATGCTCAAATAGTCAATCATTAAAAATACTAAACACATGCTGAACGAGGACGATAATGAATATATTTAATGCAACGAAACGATTAAAATAAGTCTATCGAAAACCCAGCGAGACTCGAACCTGCATACGCTGGATTGGTATAGTCAAATGCCTGATCCACTACACCATTGCGGAATCTTGTACCGTACGAAATTGATATTTTATATGAATCACTTGTTATATTTTGATCCGAAGGTTACCGACAGCCTTTGAAATATTCATGAGTGCCTATTCAATATTGTTGCACAATACATAATTTACAGAAACAAATAAACAAATTAACAAGCTGAACACAGTACAATATGCATATACAAGTCAGCAAAAAAGTATGGATTTGTCATTATGGAATAAATTTGCATGAAAGTTATTAATGGGTAAATAAATGACCAGCTTCAATTCCTTAACCATTTCAGGTACATAGGATGCATTTTTGACATGTTAGGGTTAAACTGTGAGCCGAGTAATTTAATGTTTTAATGTATATTTCTTTGATTAGTCTTGGAATGTGCAGGGCATTTTCTGTTGTGGATCGTAGTTCTGTAAGGTGATTATCACTAACGTTAGGGGCCATGTCTTGAATGGTTTTGTACATCAAAATGGCTTTTCGCTATGATATGCGGTCTCAAATTTCATTATGTTTAAATGACAAAGAATTTCTCAGGAGGTTTGTCAAAGCTTTTATCAAATATCAGTCTAGCAGCCTTTCCTTGAAAATATTTTTGATAAAGCAGCAAATCTGTGCCAGAATTTCCCCAGATATAAGTGTGGAAGAATATAGACATTGAAAATGGTTTTCTTGTTGGTATGTCATTAAAGTAGTTTAAGTAGTTGTTTTTCCCAGCTAAACCGGCTAAGTAAAGGATTAACTGTATGAATTATTTTCTTGACATTCTTTATTGTATCTTTCAGTTTCTTCTTTCTTTTTAAAAGATCACGGTGCTTAACTAGTGTTTCTTCTTACCAAAACCAACTTCGAAAGAGTCACACAACAGTGTCATTTTGTTCAGACCACAAAGTCTGTACTAATTATCATTTTGTTCAACCCACAGACGCTGTGCTAATTATCGCTTTGTTCAGCCCACAAACTCTGTATTAATGATCGTTTTGTTTCCAGTTTGTTCATCTTCAAGCTCTACGCTAATTTCTGTACCACCAAATAACAGCGAGAAACTGACAACGGACAATTCATCTTGTTCTTCAAATAAGATTTCTATATGTCCAATCTTCATGCATCCTTTGTCATCAACATATAAGGGATTCTTTTCTCTTGAAACGTATATATCAAGATAAAGTTCTCTTTGGTATTTATGAATTGTACTATACCGTCTTTTAATCCGTGTTTCCCCTAACTTAACTGTTGTTCCAATTTCAATTAACTTGTGAAACAAGGACCCACATAGGTCGCCATTCGTAGTTTTAATACGCTTGCTTTCTACATGTATTCCTTGTTGAAATGGCAAAGTTGTAGTTGTACCATACGTATACTGCAGAACTCGTTCTGTTATTGCAGCTGGGTTGTGACCAAAAATCAGAGCTCCTTTCAACACCGCCGAGGACGGTTCTTGTGGAATAATTATCTTCAACTCGGGAATAGCAGATCGAATGGAATTCTGTAGCAGAGGACACTCCGCATACCAACCTACCATGAGTATGGCTTTAACATCAACCATTTTTTCGTTTTTCATCAACATTTTTACGTGGTTTGCGATTGGCTGTGTTGACTCTCGAAAGAAACTTTCGAACAGCGAGTGTGATAGTCTAAATTTGTCTTTAATTATTTCAACTGTTTGAGCATATTTCGATGCTTTTATAACGTCACTAGCAGGTCGTTGGTTACCGCTATATTTTATGTAGTTTTCATTGAGTGAGGTAGGGAAACGCATGGTTATTTTTCTGTGGGAACCGTTTCCAGCTTCACGTTTGTGCCATTCGAACTCTCGTGCCATCAACAGCCAGTCCTCCTTTTCCAACGTTTTAAACTTCTCAAAGACATTTTCACCAAACACATCGATGAGAAAATGTTCAAATTGCCTATCCACCATGGTACCACCCCAATCGCCTCCGTTTGCTGCTATAACTTCCCTTAGAGTGTTCTGACTTTGAATTTCATGAACTGTTATATCAACTGTGCCTCCTGTTGAAAAAGTAGAAAAGTCGTACTTAAACCAATAGATTAGTATGCATGTATTCAGGAATGTCCTTAATTGCTCCCAAGTTAATATGGCACAATTCATGGTAAATTCATAGTTGATCTTTTGTGTCAAAAGAAAATGAAATTCAAACTTTTCTCTTTAAAGATTTGTATTTTTATTTTTAGATATAAGAAAAACACTAACTGGGCTATATTTTCAAGGGATGATTTTGGACCAAGTCAGCAAAATACATAAACATCCAAGTAATCTATGGAACACTTTTCTTGTATGTATTCACTATTAATCTCAATTGTATCCGGTATTTACCGTCTAACTTAAGTTTTCACATATAGTTCACGTGTAGACCATTAATTCAATTTGTTTGCAGGCCTACATTATCAGAGTATTCTCTCTTTCGAGTTTTCTTAAAATGAATATATCAAACCAGTAAAAAACAAGGTTTTTATACAGTCTTTCAAAAATGTCTAAAGATTTCTATTATCTTTAGAATCCCTTATCAGCACGCTCAATTATTGGGTGAAGTTATAATAACCTTGCTTGTCATCTTTGGATTGTTTCTAATAGACATATCAAATTACCAGTGACGCATACTTCTCTGGGTTCAGCTGAGGTTTATGAAATTTATATATTCAAGATAAAATGAATTAAATTATCGCAAAGGTACCAAAATAAACATGTACATTGTATTTTGAAATGTCCATAATATAACAGAATGGTAATTTCACAGTGAGTGTGAAAATGATCTTTTATTGTCACTAAATATGCAAAAGGTAAACTGAGAAACAAAACGTGGGGGGAAATAAAAATATTTAATGTCCTTAGATCTACTTGTATTAGCAAAGTCCATTTTTAATACTTGATATACCTGTATGAAAAAGACAGTGAACCAACATTCTAATACAGTTCATAAATTTCTCAATACAAAAATAGACGGAAGACAAAGTTTGTTTAGTTATATTGCATCGCTATTTGTAAATCCACAGCAGCTTTGGTTGAACATGGATATTTCATGTTGTATCCATGAGATGCATATTAAGACCAAGTGTAAAAAAACTCCTTCCAGGGATTTAGAAGTAGCTAGTCTTATGACCTTTGACCCTGAAATTTGACCTTGACCTTCAACATACAAGGTACGGAAACAACTGAGAAGTTATACAATACTGGAACATAACCACCCGTTTCCAGTTTCAGCCTTAAGTTTTACTTTCAACTCTTTAACTTAAAGGTAGCCACTAGAGTGCTCTGCCTGACACATTTCTGTGGTGGTATGGACGACAACTGTGTGAAGTTATTTCAAAATCAGTCGCATGTAGAAGTTACAGCCCAGATACAGAGTACTGGTATATACATTTGTAACCCTACATTACACTGGCCTTCAAGGTGGCTGCATGTGTGTGGCAAATGACACATCATTTTGGTATGGGTAAAAATGAGTATGAAGTAACAATATACCAAAATCAGTCTATGTAGATCTATGTGAAAGTTACAACATGGACATGAAGTACTGGTATATAACCCTGCATTACTAGTTTTGAATCATAATTGTGTTCATGGCCTTCAAAGTAGTGGTTTTGGAGCATAACACACCCTTGTGTTGTGAGCATCCACTGTGTGAAATTATTTGAAAATCGGTCCATCCACATAGAAGTTACCGCCTGGACACGAAGTGTAGACTGACGGACAATTATGGAGCACACCTATAGTTATCCCACCTATCTTGGACCGGTCGGAGACTAATGAAACGGTCACACAAATGCATTTTTTTCAATTCTTACTTCGGATATACCCATTTTAAGTGTATAATGCCCCAGTCATAGTGTCACGTTCTGGAAACGTGGCTAGAACGTAGAACAACGTGGCTAAAACGTGAGCAAACGTGACAAAACCTGAACTGGAATTTAAATTTGAAAATGTTCAAAATTCGCTGGCGTTTTCATACAACGTACTACAACGTAGCATCAACGTGGCGAGAACGTGGTACAACGTAGTATAACGTAGCAAAAACGTAAAAGAACATGAACATGACGCGTCCCGCGTTTGTTGACACGTTCTGGTGCGCTATGCTACGTTGTGGCCTCGTTGCTCCTACGTTCCTCGTACCGCGCTATGCCACACTATGTCACGCTATGATACTTTGTAACACGTTGGACAACGTTATGGGCTGCGTTATGGTACGGTGATCTACATTGTACGACGTTGTGATACGTTTCTACTATGTTATGGTACATTTTGATACGTTATGGTACGCTATATATATAATACGTTCTGTCACGTCAATGATATCAAAAGCTATCTGCCAGAGACCCCACATATACATGTTTATTACCCTTCCGTGAAATTTGCGGTCTTCTGATTGGTCAACGGTCCGAAAATATATATTGATATTTACGGGCAAGCCGGTAATATACACTTGACATAACCCCATACTGAACCCCATGCTAAACGTGAGCTTGTTCGCCGCGTACACTACGTCAATGTATAAAAACAAAAATAATATCAAACAGGGAATGCCACATACCAAAAACGCAGCCTCCCCAAAACGAGCCCCACAGCACCCAGAAGCGCACACCACACACACACACACACACACACACACACACACACACACACACACACACACACACACGCACACACAATCATGTACACACACATACATACACTATCAACACACACTAGCATACAAAGCAAACACACGAGGACAAAACGAACAATTAAAGGAACACAGTGGGGCACCGCCTTGGAACGGTCAGTGGCAAAAACACCACTGGGGAGCTTAAACCGGTTTATGGTGCGCACCCAACCTCACTCTTACCCCCACCATGTTCCAAAGTAACAGGGCAGTGCAAATAAAAGTAATCCCTGCTAGGTGAATCTCTAACACACGCAATGGAAACAAAAGGCATGGTATGTAAAACACAAAAATGCTCGTGTATGAATATATAAAAAGCAAACCTTGAGAACCAAAAACGTATGTACTCAATGCCTTTTGCAGAAGGCAGAGCACCAAGAGAAACACCCTTAAGGGCCCGACGAAACAGACCAGAGGACAGAAATCAAAACAGTTTCGTCCCAGTGGGATTTAAAAACTGCCCATCACAGAGTCCTCCCCCTCTTCCGTCAGACACAATCAAAGAGGGAAGCATAGCGTCCAACTGTAAACGGGTTGAACACCAAACATGCGGTGTGTCTCAAAACAGTTGGGTCGTAACCTCTTTTAACAAAACGTTTTATAATTTTAGCAAATACAGTTGGAAAATTGCCATGACCCAAAATCTTACGAAGTTTGTAAACCACATCCCCATAAAAATCGGGTTTTGAAATACCTTCTCGCAGAAGAGTCTTTAGATTACTATTGAATTTCAAAACCAAATCAGAATTACGATAGTAAAATTTGCAAAAATTTACGCAATTTGTAATAACGGTAGCCCTGTTGAAGAAATTTATTTGTAATATATTGATTACGTTCATTGAAATCCTCAACATGACTACACGCTCTGGCAAACCGAATTAACTGAGAAATGTATACCCCATAAGATGTAGCATGAGGTACATCCCCATCCAAATGGGGGAAATTTACAATACTAAAACTAAAATCATCCCTCTTGTCATAAATTTTGGTATGTATAATATTGTTATAAATGAGAGATGTAAATCTAAAAACGAAGCACCAGTATCCAAATTGTTAGTTTTAATTAACTGGAGTTCCCGGGGATAAATAGTGTCCACCAATTGACCAAAAACGGGTTATCCATATTAAGAATATCATCCAGATAGCGTGATGTTTATTAAAAGCGTGATAATGTCTGCCTGCGTATCTGGAGAAAGACTCAACATAAAGTCTCTTTTCATAACAATATAAAAACAAATCTGCGACAAGGGGTGCACAATTTGTTCCCATGGGAATACCGATTACTTGTCTGAAAACTGCATTCCCAAACCTTATATAAATGTTGTTCAATAAAAAGGAAAGGGCTTTACAAACTTCGTCACAGGTCCACATAGTATAATGTTTAACAATACAGCTAGTAAAAAAGCTTTATCGAAATTGCAGGCGAGAAATGTAACATTCTCCCTGGCAAAAGTCTTTTGAATTAGGGCAGTTAGCTTGTCATTTATCAAATTATGTGGTAAAGTGGTATACAGAGTAGAAAAATCGTATGTACTGACTGAAGTTACTTTGTAATTATTAACTTTTAAACTTATCCAGGATTTCGCCAGAATTTTTGATCGACCAAAATAAATGTTTACCAGAGTTTTCGTATACTTTATCACAATATCTTTTCACGTGGGCTTTTATAGCAGTTAGGCAAGATGTTAATAGTTTTGAAATATTTGTAGTGGTACAAGAGCTTGAATTAGCGATGAAACGAGCTTTATATGGTTGTTTATGTAATTTAGGAATCCAGTACATAGTAGGAAGTTTAATATGTTGATCATCTATACGAACTTTCAAATTAGAAACTTCACTGATGTGATCAGTGACCACATTTTGTTCAACGGAAGGACTCAATATATAAGTCCGTGCTGATTTGTGACGTCACGAAGTGACATTGAGGTATCATAAGGGGATTTGAAAGCCCGTTAAATAAATAAAACATAAGCGGAATCTTTTAATAATTAAGACAGGGAAGGGTAACGGCTGGGGTAATATAAGTCTAGGCGGGTAATATATCCCCATATACCACTTCAAAAACCAATTAACATATAATATCCCTCCATCTAGGACCTAAAATCATTTTAGTTCTTGCTTAAGCCCAAGTGCTGAACCTCTACAACGGATCTCAAACTGGCGAATGCTACCCTAGCCCTGGACCAAGACATGCTGAAAAAATATAGTGCTGCTCCATAGGAAAAAAGATAGAAGAAGAAGGGGAGAGTGGACCCCACGCATCATGTTCTGCAGGGACTGGCTCCGGTGACGCAAGGATTTCGGCCAGTTCCACCAACTCATTTAAGAGCTGAGGAGGGAGGATGTTGTAGCCTTCAAGAACTTCCTCAGAGTTGACCCCCTCCTATTCCAGGAGCTGGTGGACATGATGACCCCAAGATTAAAGGACAGCTGATTCAAGAAAGCGCTGCAGCCTGTCTGGAAGTTGTAGCCACTCTCTGTCACCTTGCCACTGGAGACAGCTACCACTCGCTAATGTACTCATTCAGAGTAGCTCAAAACACTATTTCCTACATGGTCAAAGAAGTATGCAAGGCCAGTGCGTGACGAGTTATAGCTAAACGTGGTTGCAGCGTGGCGGCAACGAGGCATAACGAAGCACGGCGTGGAACAACGTGGCGACAACGAGGCGACGGCAGGCGACTTTGATATTCGTTGTTCCCTTTCAATCGTGTCACAACGGGACTATAACGAGGCGACAGCGTTGTCTAGCCCGTGGCGACAACGTTGCACATCGTGGCACCCGGCTGAAATTTACAATTCGTGGGTGTCAGAAACGGGGCACAACGGCGCGGCCAAAACGTGGCACTATGACTGGGGCATTAAATATTGCTACATATCATGCCTTAAATCATGATTGACTTTGAAAAGTAATATCTTCTTATCTTCAACTTTATCTTTCATAGTGTCAATAAGATGGCAATTGCTGCGCTAAGAATTAGAATAATAAAATTAAAAAAACAAGAGCTGTCAGTAGGACAGGGTGCTCGACGTTTCTCAGATCTTGTCAATAAAACAAAACTTTTGGCAGTAAAAGGCAAACCCAGAATCTGCGTATTTTAAACCTGTAAACAGGGGCCATAAATTATAAAGCATGACAGTGCCAGTTGCACACAAGACGTTAAGTAGGAATTTCAAAGTACATTTTAAAATAATGAAAGAGTTATCTACTCTTGCTAAAAGATGAGTGTCATGATGGTACATAGATATTACAACTTTCAAAGTAATATCTCAAATGATTAAGTCAATAAGTGGATAAGTACATATGGTTTTAAGTAGAAAAGGCCACAATTTAAAAACAAATATTGACAGAGTTACCTTCTCTTGCCTACATGTGGGGGTCATGATGTTAAACAAGTATTCTTACTATCAAAGTAATATCTCAAAGGGTTCAGTCAATAAGTGGTTTGGTTAAAAAAACTTTACGAAGATTCTAAGTCGAAAAAGGGCATTGATTAAAAAAAACAAATCCTTGACAGAGTTACCTTACATGGGTGTCATGATGCAAACAAGTATCCCAAGTTTCACATAATATCTTAAAGGGTAAAATCAACAAGTGGATTTTACCCATATTCAATGATTCTAAGTCGAAAAAGGGCCATAATTCTTGCAAAAACCTTCACAGAACTACCAGTATGTGCTCTTGTCAGTCAATGGAGGTACTGGTGATTAATAAATATTGTAAATTTCAAAGCAATACTTGTAATGGTTTTGAAAAAAGCGGGGTGGTGCGGAAAACTTAACCATGTTCAATGTACTTTCTACGAATCCCCTTGGCTCTTTTTTGCTTAGGAGGACAATATCCCCTTGATGATTTTGCAAAGGAGGACATTAGCCCCTTGCTAAATTTGAGAAGGAGGACATTATCCCCTTTTCCCTAGGACTTATCCCCTTGATGATTTTGCCAAGGAGGACTTAGCCCCTTCTGTGGTTTGCATATGGAGACATTAGCTAAATCATCCTAGGACAATAGCCTTTTGGAAATTATTCTTTTTGAATGTAATTATCACTTAATTTGTAGATGTGTGAGAGTTTTTGCAGGAACAATGTCTATGTTAAAAAGGTGTTAACAAACAAATTTTAAATACAAAGAGCTTGTGTACTGTTTTTCAATTTAATTACTTTTTGCAGGAATATTGACTAGACTTAACAGATGTTGGCAAAAGTCAACAACTATTTTATGATAGACTAATTTATAGATAGCCATAATTAGCACATCAAATGTATGGATTAATGGATCAAAGGCCACTTTTGTATCCTTAATAAGAATATCAAAATCTATCTACCACATCCATTATTACTTTTAAATGTGCATTCTTATAGCAAGTTTGTTCTTTGAATACTTGACTGTTGTCATTATACTTATAGCAGCATCAGTTGATAGCACGACACAGTTTGCCCTTATGTTGTTTTTTTACTACCACAAGTACTTATAATGAATTCCATATTACAGAATGTAATGATTGAATATTCATTTTCCCAGATAATATATATGGGAAATGAGTAAATACTGTCAAATTTAATGCACTTTTGTGTTTAAAACAATTATAAGATTAAATAACACTTTCTTTTCATCCAAAGCTGCTCGCTCTCAGATTTTGGTAAAAAAATTAAAGTTTTTCAAACCATATATAAATAACATATTTTAGAACATATAAAAAGGCTCCAGTAAAAATTCCTGTCAGGTGCTACCAAATTCCAGTGTAAACATATAGTGTAGCAGTGCCGTGTATCCGACATTTTCAATCGATTTCTACCTAGATTTTTGCTTATATTTTGATTCTAGCCTTTAATTTTATATTTATGTATAAGTATGTTAATTTAAAAAAAAACAACAACATGTTTTTCAACAGTAACTTAGAGCGAACAGCTTTAAACCATTTTCAGCGTTATATTAGTTAACATTACATATCAGCAAAACTGTCACTCCAAACTTCTTTGATGTTCTTTCTCTGAAACAAATTATTATTAATCACAGATTTATTAGCACTTCTTTTCATTAAAGACTAATCAGCACTAATTTTTAGCAAAACTTATTCCAAACTCCTTTTTGATGTTACTAAAAACTGTGAATCCTTACTTTTATATTTTTCAATATTATTACTTTTCACTAACTGTTGTTTTTTTGTATCAGATTTTCTTAAAATCAAAGTGTTTTTTTAGTTTTTACTTAAATCAACACTTTATTTTGGATCTTAAATGTATCAATATTGGTACCATATCACATATGTAAGAAGGGGATAATGTCCTAGGGAGAAGGGGCTAATGTCCTCCTTTGCAAAATCATCAAGGGGATAATGTCCTCCTTCTCAAATTTAGCAAGGGGCTAATGTCCTCCTTTGCAAAATCATCAAGGGGATATTGTCCTCCTAAGCAAAAATGAGCCAAGGGGATAATGTCCTAGGGGATAATGTCCGTTTACCACTTTCTACATGTAAATAGAAAAAGGGCCATAATTCTGACTAAATTCTTCACAGAGTGGTAATGATGGTAAATAAGTATTGCAAGGTTCAAAGAGTTGTATCTTTAATGGTTTTGCAAAAATGTGGGTAAAAGTTAAACAATATGTGACACCAACTCTGACGGCGAGGCGAGTAGGATAGCTTCCTTTTCTTCGAAAAGCCGAGCTAAAAATAAACTTACTTACATGACGAAACTTCATTTTAAGATATTACACTTGCATGTAAAATAACCAAAAACTGTTTCTAACAAAGTACAAGCATTTAATACAGGAATGATGCAGTGTTCATTGGTAACATGTGAAATACTCCGTTGTTGTAACATGATATTGCTAACTCTAAGATTAACATGAGGCTGTTACAATCCTGAGTTTTATGTGACAGTAACAGTTATAATTGACTTGCCTTGCTGATAAGCCATTGCTGAAATCCAGCAACCTGGCCAGACAATTTTGTAGGACTGTATGTAAGTCAGTGGTTGGAATGTAAATACTTTACCTCCAGCATCCAACACAATGTACTTTGATCCTTTCGGAAATTTTGATAATGTTATGTTGCCACCACTACCAGTTACATCAACATGCAAATGACGACAGTATAATGATGCCACTTCCGGTTCCAAGGCAATCGTCAATTTGTCTGTAGGAACACCAGCCTGTATTACAGCGAAATAATTTATAGAGAAACTTCTTCGGTAAATTTCATTATTTCTTAGTCGCGTTATACAAAGCTTTTCTAAAAACTTAGCATGAAGATATATAAATGAATTACCTTAAGCTTATGTCAAAACGGGTCGCACCGATTATAGCCTCTTTAGAGGATGGTGGACCCAATTAGCACAATTACAAACAAACAAAACTTATGTTAAATATTGTGATTCAATAACCAGAAGGGCAAAGACAACCATCCCAGTCGATGTCAAATATTGTTATTTAATAACCAGTAGTGCAAAGACAACCATCCCGTTGTCAAATATTGTGATTTAATAACCAGGAGGGCAAAGACAACCATCCAAGTCGATGTCAAATATTGTGATTTAATAACCAGTAGTGCAAAGTCAACCATCCCAGTCGATGTCAAATATTGTGATTTAATAACCAGGAGGGCAAAGACAACCATCCCAGTCGATGTCAAATATTGTGATTTAATAACCAGTAGTGCAAAGTCAACCTTCCCAGCCGAGAATTAAATCACATTGTTTGCTGGTTTGATAAGATGTTATAATTGAAAATGCCATATTAAATTTGGACGACGGCATATTTTTTCAACTATCTACCATTCAGATCTTTTTTTATATAATGTTTCTCACAACTTGGCAATTCAGCGCGCGCGCAAACATTGTTCGGAATGGTATTGGGGATCCGGTCAAGTGACTTACACTTACTGTCATTTAACTTATTGAAGTACATGTAATAGTTTTCTAGCACCGGATATTTATTTTCGATATTACGAAACAAATTTCAAACATTGTATGTTTTGTTCCAAATAATTTTCTTATTCAAATATTTGAATGATAAGTGATTATTTGAACATTTTTATTTCTATTGAACATTACTTCTAGATCTAGTTTCTCATAAGTACTTAAACATAAATATACCAGGAAGAGCACTTAAGAGTTACACAAGAGTTACTGTATTTTCACTTTTGTTAACACCCGACGTGCAACCTGTCCATAATACTCGTTAGAGAATTACAATATAGAAGATATATAACATCAGTTTAATAAAATGATATGTATACGGCTGTTTTCTGTTTACATCAAGATATGTACTCTGTCGCTGTGGTTGCACATTCGGATAAAATATGTACACGCTCAAGGATTATGCATTACCGGTGCATATGTATACTTCTCAATTACTCAATCGGAAAGCGAGAATTTTGTTCGATGTATTATATATAATTACAAGACATGTTTATAGAAGTAACTACATCTTGCTGTGAAATGTATCTGTATTGAAAGACAAGGGATGCTGAACTCTCCGATAAGCATTTGAATATCAAATGAATTGCACAGCTGTTACCATACTTCGAAACAACTATCAACAACTTTTCCGTCCGGGAAGCTAAGAAAATTGCCCGTGATATTTACTTATAGGGATAAATAATTAGACGCAATACCTTTTTGGCAGCTTCTTTCATAAACTGTTTAGCTTGATCCGACCATATTGCAGGGACCGTTAAAACAAAGTGAATGTCGGTGACTTTTATTACTCCCGCAAGTCGCTTCTGAACAACACACACCATGTCTTCAACCAGGAACTTGATAGACATTGCAAACACATCTATGGCCAACAATTTTTTGCCCATTTCTTCTTCCAACGTCGACCCTCTTCTTAACTGCTTCAAATAATTTTTCAATCGTAAAACTCTATGATAAATATCTAATCGTACAAACTACACTATCAAACATCTAATGCTAATTTATAAACTGTTGAAAAGGATTCTGCTCATACAATCTGGAATCTTTGCAGTTAATATATACTGTGAAAACAGCTTTTAAATAAGAATTGTGCACACTGGGTACATTAGCTGCAGCTGCAGAGTCAGCTCAGACCAGGGATGTGCCACCCGTACTTGTGCTTGTACTTGTATTTAGTCGGGTATCAATTTTCAAGTACATTGTACTCAGAACTCGTCTTAAATTATGAGTACAAGTATTCGCACTTACTTAAGTCCTAAAGTAAAATGGCAAGTACGTATGAGTACTTTGCGAGTACCCTATGAGTCCTTCTACACTTATGTGTGATAATAAAGTATATGTAAAGTGAATGGTAAAGAATAATTCATATTAACAACATATTAGACAGACTAATTAAAAAAATCTGCCTACTTTTGTACATTTTGTATGATAATAACTTATGTTTGAATTAATGAATGCATTATAGATAGATTAATTCAAACATAAGTTATTACCAAATTGTTGGCCATAGATGTGTTTGCAATGTCTATCAAGTTCCTGGTTGAAGACATGGTGTGTGTTGTTCAGAAGCGACTTGCGGGAGTAATAAAAGTCACCGACATTCACTTTGTTTTAACGGTCCCTGCAATATGGTCGGATCAAGCTAAACAGTTTATGAAAGAAGCTGCCAAAAAGGTATTGCGTCTAATTATTTATCCCTATAAGTAAATATCACGGGCAATTTTCTTAGCTTCCCGGACGGAAAAGTTGTTGATAGTTGTTTCGAAGTATGGTAACAGCTGTGCAATTCATTTGATATACAAATGCTTATCGGAGAGTTCAGCATCCCTTGTCTTTCAATACAGATACATTTCACAGCAAGATGTAGTTACTTCTATAAACATGTCTTGTAATTATATATAATACATCGAACAAAATTCTCGCTTTCCGATTGAGTAATTGAGAAGTATACATATGCACCGGTAATGCATAATCCTTGAGCGTGTACATATTTTATCCGAATGTGCAACCATAGCGACAGAGTACATATCTTGATGTAAACAGAAAACAGCCGTATACATATCATTTTATTAAACTGATGTTATATATCTTCTATATTGTAATTCTCTAACGAGTATTATGGACAGGTTGCAAGCCGGGTGTTAACAAAAGTGAAAATACAGTAACTCTTGTGTAACTCTTAAGTGCTCTTCCTGGTATATTTATGTTTAAGTACTTATGAGAAACTAGATCTAGAAGTAATGTTCAATAGAAATAAAAATGTTCAATTAATCACTTATCATTCAAATATTTGAATAAGAAAATTATTGGGAACAAAACATACAATGTTTGAAATTTGTTTCGTAATATCGAAAATAAATATCCGGTGCTAGAAAACTATTACATGTACTTCAATAAGTTAAATGACAGTAAGTGTAAGTCACTTGAACGCAATATACAAGTTTTATACGTAAAAGTTTAATAATTTTACTGTGATAAATTACGGTATGTTTCTTTATAAAAAATAATGTTACTAATATAAAACACAGGACAATCTTCATTCTGTTTCGCCTACCAAAAATGGCCTCGAAGCAATATAATTTAAAGAACCTTGTGTAATTTGTACTAAGCTTAAAAGAACTGTCACTCAATAAATGTGAAATATTTAATTATTCTGTTACAGTATGGGAAGTCCATACTAGACTAGACACAGTGTTATTTTCAGATTTGCCTCATAGTTTGATTCACAGGAAGAATGTTATTTATTAGCTGAAGTATTTAGGGGCACCAAACAGAGATTAGGGAAGGAATCGTGCCTTTTCCCTATTAACCCTTTGTGCAGTTACGTTTTTCGCAATTTTCATGGTTATTTCAGATAGATAATCCTGAAATATATCACGCCTCTAACGCAACAATTTGTTTATAACCATCGACAGAACCTAGATAGGTGTTATCAAGCTTTAGCGATAATTTCAAACACATTCAAGATTTTGATTTAAAAGTTTTCATGTTTGCGATAGTGATCGATCAAACTGTGGGTAATATATGAACATATCCTTCTTCATGGCGTTAAGGCTTAATAGTGCCTATCTATAAGAAGGGCGATTCAACAAATCCCCTAGAGGGATTACGCTAGTGAATATAAAACTATAACTAAGAAACAGATTGAATTCTTGGTGTGAAAATTAAAATGTGCTTAATGATTGTCTGTTTGGATTTCGGGATAATCGTAGTACCACTAATGTAGATCTTTTTTCTTCATTTCAGTAAAGTTTGAAAAGGCATCTTACGTTTCAGCCACAATGTGTATTTTAGGGCTCTACTAAAGGAATGCTTGCCCTCCTCCAGATAAAAGACTCTGGGAGTAGCATAAAATTTCCAGAACTAGATAACGGTGATCTTACTGAAAAAGACACATTTTCAATCTATAGTTGGGATGATTCTGGTAAATAAGCGCTTTACTATTCAAACTGATTAATTGTCTTTAAAGAAACAAACCGCATTATTTAAGATTTTGTGAATAAAACATGTTTGTCTTACTAAGAAAAAATCACTCTCTATGTAAAAGGCAAGCTTTGAAACCTGTACTATCTTTGATTATTTGTTTCTTCATTATTCATAGTTGTACGTGATAAAACATGTCAATATTATTAGGGCTATTACTCGCAGAACACGAAAACATTTATTATGCACTTTTTGTCTAAATATCAAGTTAGTGATTCTAAATACTTAATACGTGATCTAGCCTATTTTGGAAAACAAGTTATATTTGTGAGATGTTTTTCTCAAACTAATTTAACCTGCGCTGTGTATGGATGTGTGCACTAAAACAACTTTATGTATCTGACAAACTGTTGAGTTTAAATATTGATCGAAATATGGTATTGAATAATGGAAGTTAGTTCCTGTACATGCTCGATTGTTAATGACATCAGATTATGTGCAGGAAATGGAGGAACTCACTGTAACTGCTCGAAGTGACCTCTTAAGATTTTGGAAGATCTTTCCCGTTTACTAAAGAAACTTATTTACCGCAAGGAAATTTACTTTAATGATTACAGATGGCGTTGTTGAAACAGGTGTTGAACTCTCTAGTGATAAAGTATGTATTAAAAAGAAAGTTGATAAAAACTACAACAATGAACTTCACGACTGTTTCACTGCATATTCTTAATCGCTTTCTGTATGTGAGGTAAGTAAACAGAAATGAAAACTAATATCGTTATGATGTTTTACTACATTAAAAGCTACTTTAGATTCTCACTAGCTTTATTTAAGTGTTTTTGAAAAATTAACTTTATTAAAAAGGACACATCAACTTGCTATACTGACATTTAATTTATAACTGATTAAATGTTTATCAGAAAAAACGGTACTGTAAGATATTTCATACTAAGAATATTTGACTAATTACACTGATGTTAACAACGTAATATCCATGTGTTTGATTGTTTGCACTCCAGTTTGAAGCTGGACTTCCAATTTTCGGCATGCTAAATGGTAACTCGGTTTTATATGGATTTTCAACAGCAGAAATTAATCTTTGCGATAAAAGTTACAAGCAAGCTTCAGTAGTGTCGCCGCAATTGAGTTGGGTGAACGAGTTTGCAGGAGGTGATCTAAAAGGTACTCTTATCTTTATATGCCTTACATCAAAGTATATTCAGGTTTTTCTAAACATTTCGCAAATTCGAATAAGAAAACCAATTGTCACACGTTTCATTCAGGGTAAGCTGCGTTGTGGTCGTTATATTTATAATAAATACATATCTTATGTATGTAACTGTATTATATTTCGATATGTATAGATGTAAAACACATTGTGTATATTGATAATAACATCTTTGTATCATTAAATTATAGATATGAATGTGCAATTGGAAAGAAAGTGTATTGTAGAAGTAGGACGCCTGATTACAAACACAATAAACTGCACAGTATAATTTAGATGAGGCATATTCATTAACTAAAAGTCCAATAAGTTGCCAATCTCGTTCTAGAAAATAGGTCACATAGCAGCTATGACACATTTTGACATGGTGGAAAGGTTCTATTAAACTTAGATTATATTTAAAAAACTAAAAAATTCCATATGTGCTGTGAAAGAATCTGACCTTATTAAGGAATTTACATAAATGTCGAATCTCATGTTAAGTCGAAACAGAAGGATTTTATTTTCGAAACCTTATCGTTTAGAAAAGAAGACTTAGAAATAAGTACCATAGAAAAGATAAATACTTTCAAATTTGCTGTTTGCAAGGACAGAGCATTTTGACTTAGAAAGGCTGACCGAAGACAGGATTGATTAAATGCCATTGAAATTTCTTTCGAAGCATTTCATTATTTTTTTACAAGCATACAAGAGATAATGAATAAGTTTGATGTTTTATTTTTCATATAAATGTACTCTAATAAAACTCCAATGAATGAAAAAAATAAAAGTTGCGGTAAACTACGTTCTGTCGAAAATGGAAAAGTAAACCTTGACCACAAGAGCTCTATAGCTGGGTCTACTGCAACTGTCAAGTGTGATAACGGATATTCATCGAGTAGTAGTAGAAATTATTCACTGAAATAAGTCTGATAAAATCTTAATATCATTTAGACCTTGTATCGAAATGGCAACGGCAAAGGAGCTTCAAGTCATAAAAAGGCGGACCACAGTATAGATCACTTTAACAAAATTGAATTAAAACTTTGTTGTTTTTTTCAAAATTGACAATATTTTCTGTTTAACAGGGATAATGTTTCGAATAAACAAAAAACAAATTAGAAGCATGAAATAAAAAACATTTTTTGCAATAATAGATTGTTGTAAACCAGCTTTCATAGAAAACAGAAACGTTAAACTTGACTCAAAAAGCTCTGAAGTCAAATTATGGACACATTCGGTTTCAATTTATCTACTAATTACATAACGTTTAAATTTCAGATTGTGGTAAACTACCTAAAGTCTCAAATGGAAAAGCAAAACTGGATTCAAAGAGTTCCACAGAAGGATCAACTGCAACGGTCAAGTGCGATAAGGGATATACACCGAGTAGTAGTTCAATAACTTGCCAGTCGTCTGGAAAATGGGAAACACCCAAAGCCTGCGAGAACATAGGTAGATATTGTATTGTTGATCATAATTATCATTAAAATCTTAATTCATATTAGTCATGTATATTTCTTTTGATGTACGTTAGGCCCTGAAAATGTAATGCGTGAGAGAATGCTTCATATTAAATAATTAAACAGTTATTGTAGTTATCATATCTGGCTATTAGAGATTCTACACCGGTTTCAGAAACCGACCTCTGTTCCGAAACAATGTGACATCAGATTCTAAAATATTTAGAAATTATTCACTGAAATAAGTCTTAAATAAGCGTAATATCATTTTGACCTTGTATCGAAATGGCAACGACAAAGGAACTTAAAGACATTGGAAGGCGGACCACAATAAAGATCACTTTTGCAAAATTGAATTAAAACTTAGATTTTTTCAAAATTGACAATATTTTTTGTTGACCAGAGATGATATTTCGCATTAACATCAAACAAATAAGAGACATGTTCTAAAACAATTCATTGAAGTTATAGATTGTGGTGAACCAGCTTTCATAGAAAACGGAAAAAATGTAACTTGACTCAAAAAGCTCTGAAGTCAAATTATTGACATATTCGGTTTCAAATTATCTACTAATCAAATAACGTTTAAATTTCAGATTGTGGTAAACTACCCAAAGTCAAAAATGGAAAAGCAAAACTTGATTCAAAGAGTTCCACAGAAGGATCAACTGCAACGGTCAAGTGCGATAAGGGGTATACACCAAGTAGTAGTTCAATAACTTGCCAGTCGTCTGGCGAATGGGACACACCCGAAGCCTGCGAGAAGGACAAAGGTAGATATTGTATTATTGATCAAATCATTTATAATCTTATTTATATTAGTCATGTATATGTGTTTTGATGTATATTATCCCCTGAAAATTAAATATTTGAGAGAATGCTTGATATTAAATAAATAAACAGTTATTGTCGTTATCATATCTGGATATTAGAGATATTGCACCGGTTTCAAAAACCGACCTTTGTTCCGAAACAATGTGACATCAGATTCTAAAATAATAAGAAATTATTCACTGAAATAAGTCTAATTTAACCTTAATATCATTTTGACCTTGTATCGAAATGACAACGGCAAAGAAGCTTCAAGTCATTGAAATCCGGACCACAGTATAGATCACTTTAACAAAATTGAATTAAAACTTTTTTTTCAAAATTGACAAGATTTTCTGTTAACCAGAGATAATGTTTCGAATAAATATCAAACAATTAAGAAACATTTTCTAAAAACCACAAGATATTGAAATAATAAATTGTGGTTAACCAGCTTCCGTTAAAACGGAAATGTTTAAATCGACTAAAAGGCTCTGAAGTCAAATTATGGACATATTCGGTTTCAGATTATCTACTAATTAAATAACGTTTAAATTTCAGATTGTGGTAAACTACCTAAAGTCTCAAATGGAAAAGCAAAACTGGATTCCAAGAGTTCCACTGTCGGATCAACTGCAACGGTCAAATGCGATAAGGGATATACACCGAGTAGTAGTTCAATAACTTGCCAGTCGTCTGGAGAATGGGACACACCCGAAGCCTGCGAGATCATAGGTAGATATTGTATTGTTGATTATACCATTATAATCGTAATTCATGTTAGCAATGTATATTTCTTTTGATGTACATTATCCCCTGAAAATGAAATTCATCATATAATGCTTGATATTAGATAATTAAACAGTTATTGTAGTTATCATACATGGCTTTAAGAGATTTACCACCGACTTCAGATACCGACCTGTGTTCAGACACAATGTGATATCAAATTTTAAAATATTTAGAAAATATTCACGAAGTAAGTCTTATCAAATTTTAATATCATTTTGACCTTCTATCGAAATGGCAACGGCAAAGAAGCCTCAATACATTAAAAAGTGGTCCACAGTTTAGATCACCTTTTCAAAATTGACAGTATTTTCTTTTAACCAGAGATAAGGTTTCGAATGAACATCAAATAAATTAGAAACATTTTCTTGAAATAATAGTTTGTGGTGAACCAGCTTTCATAGAAAACGGAAAAATGTAACTTGACTCAAAAAGCTCTGAAGTCAAATTATGGACATATTCGGTTTCAAATTATCTAGTATTTGAATAACGTTTAAATTTCAGATTGTGGTAAACTACCTAAAGTCTCTAATGGAAAAGCAAAACTTGATTCAAAGAGTTCCACAGAAGGATCAACTGCAACGGTCCAGTGCGATAAGGGATATACACCAAGTAGTAGTTCAATAACTTGCCAGTCGTCTGGAGAATGGGACACACCCGAAGCCTGCGAGATCATAGGTAGATATTGTATTGTTGATCATACCATTATAATCTAATTTAATATTAGTCCTGCATATTTCTGTTGATGAACATTATCCCCTGAAAATGTAATGCACGAGAGAATGCTTGATATTAAATAATTAACAGTTATTGTTATACTCATATCAGGCAATTAGAGACTTTGCACCGTTTTCAGATACGCTCAACAGTGCGTAGGACAGCGTTCGTGTTGTTAACGTCATACTTATGACAACATTAGCATTTTAAGCTCGGCATTGTTAACGCCGTGCTTCATAAAGTGAACTGAGGACATGTCCATTGTTTACAACGCTCCTGTTATGTGCATAAATGAAAAATGGTCACAACAGCGCGTGAATCTCTCCATTAACGCATGTTTTTTTCCTTCTGTTAAAATATGGCAAAATTGGAAAAATTGGCAAAAACAGCACATCTTTTGCTAGAATGTGATATCATATTCGTTAGCATATACATATTATTCAATGAAATAAGTCACAAAGAAAAGCTCAATATTATTATGATCTTGTATCGAAATTGACGAGACAAAGGAGCTTCTAGATATTGAAAGGCGGTCCACAGTTTAGATCACTTTTGCAAAATTGAATTAAAACTTTGATTTTTTCAAAATTGACAAAATTTTCCTTTAGCTAGTGATAATGTTTCGAATAAATATCAAGCAAATTGGAAACATTTTCTGACAAAAACCAACAATTTATTGAAACAAAAATAGATTATGTTGAACCAGCTTCTATAGAAAACGGAAAAAATGTAACTTGACTCAAAAAGCTTCGTAGTCAAATTATGGACATAATTGGTTTCAAATGAACTACTAATTAAATAACGTTAAAATTTCAGATTGTGGTAAACTACCTAAAGTCTCAAATGGAAAGCAAAACTTGATTCAAAGAGTTCCACAGAAGGATCAACTGCAACGGTCAAGTGCGATAAGGGATATACACCAAGAAAAAGCTCTAAAGTCAAATTATGGACATACATGTATTCGGTTTCAAATTATCTTCTTATTAAATAACGTTTAAATTTCAGATTGTGGTAAACTACCTAAAGCCCAAAAAAAAAAAAAAAAACTTAAAAAAAAAACCCCAAAGAGAAAAAAAAAAAAAACGCCAAAGAAAAAAAAAAAAAAAAAAAAAAAAAAAATAAAAAAAACCCCCCGTGGCCCCCCCCCCCCCCCCCCCCCCCCCCTGAAGGAGAGGGTATTAAACTACCTAATAATTTAAAAAAACCCAAAAAAAAAAAAAAAAAAAAAAAAAAAAAAAAAAAAAAAAAAAAAAAAAAAAAAAAAAAAAAAAAAACCCCCCCCCAAAAAACCCCCCCAGTCTCAAATGGAAAAGCAAAACTTAGATTCACAAGAGTTTATCCACAGAATGAAATGGCAACTGCAACGAAGCCTCTCATTAAAAAGTGGTCCACAGTTTAGATCACCTTTTCAAAATTGACAGTATTTTCTTTTAACGAGATAAGGTTCGAATGACATCAAATACCCCCCCCCCCCCCCCCCCCCCCCCCCCCCAATTAGAAACTTTTCTTGAAATAATAGTTTGTGTGACCAGCTTTCTAGAAAACGGAAAAATGTAACTTGACTCAAAAGCCTGAAGTCAAATTATGGACATATTCGGTTTCAATTCTAGTATTTGAATAACGTTTAAATTTCAGATTGTGGTAAACTACCTAAAGTCTCTAATGGAAAGCAAAACTTGATTCAGAGTTCCACGAAGATCAACCGCAACGGTCCAGTGCGAAAAAGAAAAAAACCCAAAGTAGTAGTTCAATAACTTGCCAGTCGTCTGGAGAATGGGACACACCCGAAGCCTGCGAGATCATAGGTAGATTGTTTTTTCTTAATCATATTATTTAAACTGATATAATATTAATCCTGCATATGTGTTTTGATGTTCATTATCTCCTGAAAAATTTACTGCATGAGAGAATGCTTGATATTGAATATTTAGACAGTTATTGTAATACTCACATCTGGCTATTAGAGATTTTGCACCGGTTTCACATACGCTCAACAGTGCGGTGGACAGCACCCGTGTTGTTAACGTCGTACTTATGACATCATTAGCATTCTTAGCCCGGCACTGTTAACTTCGTGCTTCATGAAGAGCACCGAAATGCAGGTCCATTCTTTACAACTCTCCTGTTATGCGCATAAATAAAAACGGGTCATAACTGCGCGTACATCTCTCCGTTAACACGTGTTTTTCTTGTGTTAAAATATGGCAAAATTGACAAAAGACAGCATATATCATGCTAGAATGTGATACCATATTCAAGAAGCTTAATATCATTTTATCCTCGTATCGAAATGGCCGCGACAACGGAACTTCCAGACATTGAAAAACGGTCCACAGTTTTGATCACTTTTGCAATATTGAATTAAAACTTGATTTTTGAAATTGCCAATATCTTTTTACTAGAGATGAGTTTTTGCAAAGACTCTATACAAACAAGAGACACTTTCTTCATGCCTATATTAGGAAATCGTAAAACTAAAAAGCAATGATTGAAATTATAGATTGTGGTAAACCAGCTTCGATAGAAAACGTAACAGTTAAATTTGACTCAAAAAGCTCTGAAGTCAAATTATGGACATATATGTATTCGGTTTCAAATTATCTTCTTATTAAATAACGTTTAAATTTCAGATTGTGGTAAACTACCTAAAGTCTCAAATGGAAAAGCAAAACTTGATTCCAAGAGTTCCACAGTCGGATCAACTGCAACGGTCAAATGCGATAAGGGATATGAAACGAGTAGTAGTTCAATAACTTGCCAGTCGTCTGGAGAATGGGACACACCCGAAGTCTGTGAGATAATAGGTAGGTTATGCATGAATTGATAATACCATATTCGAAACAAATCGGAATAAGTCTAATAATGACCAAACGTTTCATTCTAAAAAATCCTTGTTCTGATCGTTACAATCAAGAAATAAATATATATTTGATGTAGGTAGTTTATTCATAGGCAAAATATAATAAAGTTGTAACAATCAGATTTGATTTGTTTGTGGAAATTTAGATTGAGGTAAGCAAGCTTCCATAGAAAACGCAACAGTTAAATTTGACTCAAAAAGCTCTGAAGTCAAATCGTGAATATTTTCGGTTGCAAATGAACTACTAATTAAATAACGTTTAAATTTCAGATTGTGGTAAACTACCTAAAGTCTCAAATGGAAAAGCAAAACTTGATTCCAAGGGATCAACTGCAACGGTCAAATGCGATAAGGGATATGAATCGAGTAGTAGTTCAATAACTTGCAAGTCGTCTGGAGAATGGGACACACCCAATGTCTGTGAGTTAAAAGGTAGGTAATGCATGAGATGATAATACCATATTCGAAACAAATCGGAATAAGTCTAATAATGACCATTCGCTTCATTCTAAAAAATCTTTGTTCTGATCGTTAAAATCAAAAAACAAATATATATTTGATGTACGTAGTTTATTCATAGACACAATATGATAAAGTTATAAAAATTAAATTTGATTTGTTTGTGGAAATTATAAATTGCGGTAAACCAGCTTCCATAGAAACGCAAAAGTTAAATTTGACTCAAAAAGCTCTGAAGTCAAATTATGGACATATTCGGTTTCAAATTATCTTCTTATTAAATAACGTTCAAATTTCAGATTGTGGTAAACTACCTAAAGTCTCAAATGGAAAAGCAAAACTTGCTTCCAAGACTTCCACAGTCGGATCAACTGCAACGGTCAAATGCGAAAAGGGATATGAATCGAGTAGTAGTTCAATAACTTGCCAGTCGTCTGGAGAATGGGACACACCCGAAGCCTGTGAGATCGTAGGTAGGTAATGCATATAACGATAAAATTATATTCATAACATTTATTACCTGCATTTTACCTTGATATGATTTTGTAACTTAAAAGGACTAAATCTATAAGAAAGAAATCAGATTATCAGCGTGAAATACGTTAAAGGGTATACACCGAGTTAAGATGCAATAAGAAACCAACACTCTGGAAAATGGAAAACACCCTAAACATGTGTCTTAAAAGGTAACTATTATATATGATGATACATTGCAGTAATATCATACATGTATACATACACACAGCCTTAGTCATCAGATGTAAACCATATTTTACTAGACAAATTAAACATTTTAAATTCTTCATTACACTTCGATATTAAGTTTAAACGAGAAAAAATATTGTACCAAAGAAATGAGGCAGCTGCTTTTATACAACTTTCACATTTCGACAATGCATTGAGAAGTAAACTTGTCTAGTCACCGGACTTAAAGCCCTGAAGTATTAGGTCCGTTTCCTAGCTTTATATTGTTTAGACTTAAGTCTTATCATAAGTCTCACAGAAAAAACTGTTTTACCTTTTGACTGTGGTTTGCGACAAAATAGCTTTTTAACTTTACATTCTAAATACGAACGAATGTGACATCGCTTTTGGGATATTTCGATTATTTTCATATCCTATAATTATTGTTTGACTACAGAAATTTATAACAATCATATAAAAAATAAAGGGCGTATTCGGTATCTCAATTATCTACTTATTAATTTAAGTTTGACTTCTTAGTGTATTTTGGGTGGTAAAAGCTACCTAAAGTCCCCAAATGGAAAAGCAAAACTTTAGATATAATCGGACTTATAAAATGAGTTTTACTGCTGCAGCTGTCACATGCAATGAGGATCACACACCGATAATAGAAAGTATTTCAATAAGTTGCCAGGCGTCTGGAGGAATGGGTTAAAAGCTATTACTCCCCCCCCCCTTTTTTTTACACACCATTTACAACTTGTGTCTTAAAAAAGGTATGTCAACAATTTATGTTGAATTTTAGTGTGGTAAACTACCTAAGTCCCCAATGAACAAACGATTGGATTCATATATAGTCTACTATTACTGCTGAGGATACACACTGAGCAGTAGTAATAAGTTGCCATCAGAAGCCAAGCAATTGTGTCTTAAAAGGTAAAAACATATATGCTGAAGTTTAATTGTACATCTAACATATTTATATATTACTTCGAAATACATGAACATTGTAAAAAGTCATCAAGCCAAGCATGTTTTAACACGTTTCATTTCCTAACAATTTTAGAAGCGAAAACAGAACTTTGTAAAGACTTATACCTTCATATATTTTATCAAAACTGCACTTTGCGACGGAAGAGCATTTTGACTCGAAAAGGCGCGCCACATATATGGGCGATTTGTGCTACTGAAATCAAATGTTTTGTTGAAACACATTTCCTTATTTAGACAGAGATATTTTATGAAGAAACATAATACAAAATGCGGGCATTTTCATCTATCAAAATAAAAAACAAGAATCTTAATTCTAGATCGTGGTGAACTATCTGATATTGCAAACGGAAAAGTAAAACTTGACTCAAGAACTTCTACTGTTGGTTCAGCTGCAACACTAAAATGCCTATTTGATTTTCTCATCAGATATATTCACAAAATTTGAATTTGAATATATAGAATTTAATATTGTGGATAACGTAGATGCACCCAAAGGATATGCAACTTTCGACTTCCTAAAGAAAATGTTCATTACTTTATTGGATATAGTTTCGAAAATACTGTCTATACATGTAAAAAGAATAACGAAATTTGATAGTTTCGAAAATACAATGAAGAGTTATTGATCATATCGTCTTATACATGTAAAAATTAATAATGAAATTTAAGTTTAGATTGTGGTTCATCATTACCGGTTGTATCAAATGGAAATGCCGCTGTCGACTCATCTACGACCACAGTTGGGTCTACAGCAACTGTCAGCTGTGATGCAGGATATTCACCAAGTACAAGTTCAGTAAGTTGTCAGGCATCAGGAGTATGGGAAACACCAACAACTTGTGTTATAGGTAGCTATGTACATTTTTGTATGTTTTTAACTTGTATCAGAGTAATAGTTTCTGTCATAAACACGAGGCTCAGATCGAAATGTCCGTTACCGAGGGTAACTGTTTTGGTGGGAACGAGGCTTTATTTCCATCATATTTTTCTATGAAATAATGTTAAACAAACCGCCAATGAAAGTTTAACGGAAGACATGTATTTGTTTATGCCAGTAAACATTTTGACTTTGACTTTGCTGATAATAAACATTTTCAAAGCAGTGAATATCATGCATAATACTTTGACGTATATATTGTTTGAAGAAGACAATATACATGTGAATACGTAATGCCCCGTGCGAATGAGCGCTGCTTATTTCCCTTTACCACACAAACATGCGGCATGTACTATAAACCAGTCGTTATTACACGTATTTTTCATAGATAATATTGAATACACAGTGTTTAAATTGATAAAAGATAATTTAACATTAGATCGCTCAGATATTCTTCTACAAAGGAATAATGAAATTAAACTTTCAGATTGTGGTTCTTTACCGTCTGTCGACAATGGCAATGTAACTCTAGACGGGCCATTGACGACCACAATTGGGTCTACAGCAACTGTCTATTGCGATAATGGATATTTACCGAGTATGAGTTCAATAAGTTGTCTGTCATCGGGAGCGTGGGCCACACCTACAACCTGTGTTCCAGGTAGCTAGTATATATATTAATAATTTGCATTGTTGACTCGGTTATCCAGTATTTAACTGTCTATGTTCTATATACATGTATACCGGTACCTTAAGAGGTTATAAACTTATGTGTTAAATATAGTATCGCAGAAATCGGTATTATCTCTTCACATTTTTAAAAATAATTGATCTGATTCTTACATGGCTAATTTTACTTTAAAAGGTTAGTCGGACAGGTAGTGTCCCTTCTGCTGCATTTTGTTTTTTAAACTGCCATTATTGTTGAAAGATGGCAGTTCCAAATAAACTTTTCATAGATAAGGGGCATTTTGATTTTTCATTGATCAAATAACGATATTTGATTTTCAGATTGTGGAGTCTTACCTTCAGTTGTCAATGGCACTGTAACTTTGGACAACAGTACGATAACTGCAACTGTCAGATGTAATGAAGGGTTGTCACCAAGTATTAGTTCAATAAGTTGCCAACCAACCGGTGTGTGGGATACACCAACACCATGCGTTATGGCTAAAGGTAGTTTTAATTCAATATCAGTGATTGGAATTTTTCGAGACAGTTGATAACCTATTACTCCCTTTCTTCATTCACAGCCCGTGTCATGGATAGCCATCATATATACTGATTATATTCATTGTCGGATTGTTACTACCCGATATTTTACATCGGTACATATATTTATATTGTGAATTCTGAATGTCTCGTGGATGATAGGCATTTTTACGTAGTACTATAGTAACATTTCTTTATATAAATACAATGACAATTCCTTACTTGAAAACGTGGCTTGTGATCTTCTGAACAGTCATATAATCCTTTTTGCCGTATCATGACATATCTTTATTTTCAGAGCATGTTATTATTAGCTACAAATGATGGTTTTGAATACCGGTACATATTCAGAAGACAATTCTATTTTCATTGACATGATACTCTCTATAAAATTCGAAAAACAGAATTTGAGAATTTTGATTTTTAGAATGTGGAAGTACCTTGCCGTCTGTTCTCAACGGAAATGCAACTCTCGATTCTGTGAGTACTTCCACTGGATCCACTGCAACTATCAGATGCAATGCGGGATTTACACCAAGTATGAGTTCGATAAGTTGCCAGTCCTCTGGAGCGTGGGATACACCAATTCCCTGTGTCAACGGTACATATTTTATTGAGATATTACATGTCATACATACTTATATACAACAGCATAAAGTATTGAGTAGAAAGCTCTAGGCTTATTTATAAACTCTTTCCTTTAGTGTATATGTTGACAGGAGAGTAGAATATTGCTAAACATTTCATGGTAGAAGCAAATCTTGCTTTCTCGGCCATCTATGGAATATCAGTAAGTTTAACATCGTATGTTAAAGGGTCAGAGATGCACCAAATGTAATTTGACAGGGTAGTGTGCTGTCACATTGACTGCGAGCAGGTTCATGACCTTTCCACGTCTATTCATTTCAATTTAGCCTGGAGATGTCTATCATTCTTTCCATATGATTTTACGGAACGGACATACAATTGACGACTATGTGTAAACAAATATGTTAAACAATTCTGAAACGATACGAGGCCCAATTTATATTTCACAATTATAGTTTTCAGTTCCGTGAAATTGACAGCGCTGTTACCTTACCTTAATTCAAAAAAATAATTGGTCCGGAAAAGCCATTCCCCTGTTCGCGGTCAATCTTATAGCACAATTACAAAGCTTATTATTTGTTAGATGTGTCTGTCATGATTCAGCAACGTAAGAATACAATTTTCGTCCCAGATTACGAATCTATGAACAATACCAACTGAAAATCAAACTTATAATGGTCAAACACATGTATGTCGCTTTGCTACTTAAGAAACCTTTTTTAATGAAAATGATAGATGACGCCCGTGTGGGATATGGACGTTATCCACCCCCAGTAATAATATAATTTATGTACGTATGTGCACCTTTTTATACTGGCCACTGGAGCTTGCGATGTGAAACATTTTACTTTGAAGATAGTTTAATATTTCATATTTTGTCGTGACTAAGATGAAAAAAGACTTTAAAACTTTTCCTGAGATATAATTCAAACACACAGAACAGTTCGTATTTTCATTGATCATAATTATGTTCTCATAGAATTGTAAAAAAGAATTTGAATTTTAGATTGTGGAGCATTACCGTCTGTTGCCAACGGAACTGTGACTCTAGACTATAATCCTTTCTCTGACGTGTTAACTGCAGTTGTCAGTTGTGACGGGGGACTTTCAGCTAGTCCAAGTTCAATAAGTTGCCAGGCATCTGGAGAGTGGGAAACACCAGCATGTGTATGATTATGAACATGAGGACGAAGGTGTAATTTGTTGCTGAAAAACATAGAACACTTGCCTGAAAATGTGTCGTTTGACTAAAGATTTTTAAACTTCGGAAATAAAAGTTTCTTTGCATTTGATTTGGTTTTAACTTTTCTTTTCACAAACTACATGTGTATATACTAGTGTCTACATTACACGATGCCACATATGAATAATACCATATCAAAGCATACTTATAAATCCTTTCACACCATGACCGTTACTCCTGTGGTTAGTAAAATGGTCCTGCGACTCCATATATTTCACCTGAGTATAAGAAACAGTTAAGTATGAACACAGTGGTACATTAAGTAGCATTTTTAAAGGTAAATATGATAAAGAGAAACCATTGGTACGAATGTCCATAAAACAGAAATGAGTATTAAAATTCTTGTAAACCCAATTAATTGCCCTCTTGACAAATCTGTTTTATTCTGCCTAAGGGGTCTTTTAAGCCAAAAGAATTTCGAAACTATTTTGCCAAAAAAAACCCAGAAAAGTTTAACATCAATTATTTGTTGCATTAATATACTTGTCCTGGTTTAACTGAAAAAAATGTCCTAGCTTACACTGCATGTTTCTTTCACTTTGTTGTAATATCATTGCTTACCAAAAGGCATCCTTTAATTAATTATAACATCGATAAACTGTATTTGGATGCATAAAATACCAATTCATTAAAGAGTCAACGTATTTACCGTGAGTTTTCAGTGACTTTTGACAGTCTTAACATTGAGAACAAAGAGCACACAATGTGTCAACTGTCCTGACTACTCTTGCTCGAGTGTGCAATGGTACTGGATTACATGCAGAATTTAGTTTGTTTTGACATATTGTCTTCTTATGTTTTCAATAGATTTTCTGAAAAAGATGTAAACAGTTCTATAACATTTCTTGTTTTGTCACCTGGAATGAAAACACTGTGGACTGTTAATCATGAACTTTCTCGGCCCTTTTAAAGGAAAACAAGGTGAAGGTATTCTAATGCTTAACTGTCGCAACCAAAAGTTATATTTACGTTCTTAATCACAACTATTTCATGCGACTGGTGTATTTATACAGATGTTATTTCTATTGCTATATTTTATTTTTCTGCGCGGGAGTAAATATGAAAAGTCGGAAGGAGCTTCTACCATGTCCAAAACACTTTTCCGAGTGCTTTAATCACATAAATGCACTCGGATTGACTACGGAAATATACCATAGGCATATTAGAATAAGAATATCATTTGACACCAAGCTTTTTTCACTAGAATAAACATAAAGTCAGTAAAGCGCTAGGGTGGACACATTTGCAGACGAAGTGACAACATACTTCAGGTTTCTTTCGCTTTGTGATTGGGCCTTAGTATAACGATTAGTTCAATTACCTCTGATACTGATTTACATCTCTAATTTACATATTTTGTACAGAGAAGTAAGCATCTGCTGTAATCCTGTTAGAATGTGCACGTGCTGACTTTCTGGAAATCAGCCACATTTGAAGAACAATCCTCTGCCGAACGTTAAAATAGCATGTGAACATACTGCGGTTTATAAAATTTCAAATGGCTTCCCTTAATCAATAATCATTCAAAGGAACGACAAAAAAGCACGCAGAAGTTATTACGGAAAGAGCACATTTAAGACAATGGTTAGTAAAAGTATAAAGAAACATTAACAGGCCACACAGAACAAAAAGATGAACTGATTTTTTAAAAAAATGATGTATTAGAAAAAGAAGCACTATTGAAACTATTAGAAGTACCTCAATTTTTTAATAAAGAGAGACGCATATACCAGATCTAGTACGGTCCGCAATTGAAGTAATGTCTGGTTAAAGGTTACTAAAAGACTTTTTTTTTGTACGAACAAAGAACAAACCCGTCCGCTCTTAGCATTTATTTTGTGACAAATACACAACATAATCACTTAACCTTTATGTATAAAGCCACTCAGTATTGTACATAAAGCCTATTCATATTATATTTTAATACAAGACATATAGTAAATGTAAAAGGTTGCATCGAATTAGTTGCTCGAGATCTGACAGGGGTATTCGACCGAAAGGAGAACAGACGCTACATTCACTTTACATTTTCCAAAATCCCATTTGTTTTAATCCCAGTCGCATATAAAATCACTGAAATCACTAACAGTAATACAAACGCAACTCAAACGCAAAACTCAGTGTTCAACGGTCCAAATGACCGCCAATAACCGTCGTATTTGTAATGATATTATGTTTCAAGAAGCAAAAAACTCTCAGTAACTTTCCACTTCTACATGTGCATGCTACAATATTATTCTGGTCAGTTCCCGCTCTAATCAGTCTTCAATTAAACTTTAAACAGTACACTTGTATTTGTTTTAGTTGATCGCACTTGTGGATATTAGACTCACTATATTCCAGATAATTAAGATAGAACACAAACCAACAAAATGTGTCAGAAATGGTTTATTTGAAATTTATAAAATAACAAAATAAAAACTGGATACTGAACAAAGTTTTGGCCATAAATTAGAACTAATTAACAATGGAAGGAATAACAACTCCCACTATTAACTGGAACTCATCAAACTTAGTGAATGAGTGGAATAAATTTGAGGAACATGTGAAACTTATCTTTCAAGGACCACTCACTGACAAAGAGGAAGGGCAACAAGTAAATTACTTATTGTTATGGGTCGGAGCAAGGGAACGAAAAATCAGGCGGACATATGCTATTAAAGATTCAGAACGTACGTACAGCCAAAGTTGAATCGCATCTTTGCATGCTATAAATTTTTCAACGAAGTTCGAGGATCCGATTCATTTGACGCTTTTCTAACCCGCCTGAGAATCAGCGCCAGAGATTGTCAGTTTCGTGACAACGATGACATGATAAGAGACAGGATCATATTTGGCACAAACAGTGCGAAAACCAGAGAAAAACTCATTAACCAAGGAGACACACTAACACTGGATAAAACAATTGAAATAATGCAAAATCAAGAATACTGTACAGAACAATTAAAACAGATAAATGCCAGCAACAACATCGACGCGCTCAAGAAAAAGCCATCTAAACGGAACATAAGTTATCAACAACAAACGCCAACGCGCAAACCACAACAACAACCAAGACCAAAACCACCGACAAAATTGAACTCAAAATGCAGCTATTGTGGTTATAGCAGACACCAAAGACATGAACAATGTCCAGCCTGGAATGCAACCTGCAATATGTGCGGATTACGCAATTATTTTGCAAAAGTATGCAGAAACAAATCAGTGCATGAACTTAACGGATTAACCATTAGCGATCAAGAGGAATGTGAAAACAGTGATAGGGATACGTTTTTCGTTGATATGGTAAATACATCTTTATTTTCTCCTCCAGAGCAAGTCTTTGTTATTCTGTCCATCGGTCCATCCCAGACCCCAATCAAATTCAAAATTGATACAGGATCCTCAGCTAACGTAATCCCAGCAAATTACTTTGAAAAGCTGAAAATCAAACACCCCTTATACCTCCCTGATAATGGTTTAACCTCATACACAGGTAACCTACTGTCAATTCGTGACATGATCAAGCTTCAATTAGGTTACAAAGGAATCAGCTGTTTATCAGATGTTTACGTGGTAGAAAGCAAGTATATTCAAACACATGCCTTATACTAGGTTTGGTCAAGTTAACGTTTACCACAGATACAATTAATTATGAACCATAAGGGAAGAAAAGAGTTATGAGTCTTTATGGGGACCTATTCAAAGGGGTGGGGACAATGTCCAGGGAAGCTAGTCTTAACATTAGACTTGATTCCACACCGGTAATCAACCCCCCAAGGAGATTGCCAGAGGCACTAAGAGATAAATTACGGTTAGAGCTAAATAGAATAGAGAAAGAGGGAATCATAAAACAGGTCACAGTCCCAACTAACTTTGATAACTCATTGGTAATTGTTGAGAAAAAATCAGGCCAATTGAGGGTATGCATTGACAGTAAGAATCATAATGAAGCTATCAAACGTCCACATTACCCCATGAAAACGATTGACGATGTGACGTCACGACTGACTGACGCCAAATATTTCAGCATACTTGACGTCAGACATGTATACTGGTCTGTAAAGCTTGGCGAGAAGTCATCTTTCTTGACGACTTTCAGCACTGTGTTTGGACGATACCGCTGGTTGAGATTGCCCTACGGTATATCTGCATCGAGTGATATATTCATGCAGAAAATTAATGAAGTGTTTGAAGGTCTTGACGGTCTGACGGCAATCGTAGACGACATTCTTAAATACGGAAAATCTAGACAGGAACATGACTCGAACTTGAAGAACGCCCTCGAAAAAGCAAGGTCAAAAGGCGTTAAGTTCAATCCTGACAAATGCGTGATCGAGGTTACAGGAGTACCGTTCTTGGGTCATTTGATCACATCGATTTTGCGGGACATACCACAAACGCAATCTTTTGACAAGATGAAAGAGATTATAACGAATAGCCCTGTGCTTGCGTATATTGATCCCGTATATTACACAACACGTGACTCTTGAGTGTGACAAATCATTATATGGATGTTGGGCCGCCCTCTTTCAAAATGGCCGCCCTGTAGCATTTGCCAGCAAGACTTGACTGACACAGAGACTCGTTGGGCCAATATAGAAAGAGAAATGAATGGGATTGTATTTGCGTGTTCTAGATTTCACTTGTATATGTATAGTGGAAAGGTGACAGTACACATGACAATAAACCTGTGTGCAATCATGCACACAAATCTCAGCGTATGTCCACCGAAACTTACAAAAATGAGACTGGCACTAAGCAAATATGATTTAGACGTTATGTTTGTACCAGGTTGTGGCGACGTTTTTGTTGTGACCACATTGGAATTTGATTTACTTTACATTTTATGGAGAGCACAAATAAATGATACATTTCAAGTTTTATAATTTATTCCAAACTCCTTAACAGATTGTATTTGAACTATTTATTAAGTCTGTTATAGATAAACGTTAATTTCTAAATTCTAAATGTAAATGTCCTGAATGTTCTAAATGCTCTGAATGCTCTACTCATAATGGAAAATTGCACCTTATATATAGTTTCACTAACACAAAACCCATGAAAAACACGTGAAAAAAGGAATGATTTAGTATAAGAAAGAACGTGAAACACGACGACACCGACGGAACCATCACCGTCGGTAACATACTATTTGTACTCAGTTATATAACTTACACCGTCAATAGTATGTTATACGCCGTTAATGTTACCACTACTTTAATATAGTCTAGCTTAAATCGTGATGTTCACGACACAGGTAAAGAAATACCTACAAGCGACCTTTTGTCGAGACAACCTCTCAAACATACTTTTGGGAACAAAGACTTTGACATACACGTGCATACAGTCATGAAAGGACTTAACATTTCTGACAGACGACTTGAGTTTTTGAGACTTTACACGAAAAATGACGAAAGCATGCAGCTCTTGAAACAAACAATAATCGGCGGATGGCCAATTTCCCGTGCAGACTGCAGAGCTGAAATCGTGGAATATTTTAACCACAGGGACGAACTGTCACTTGCAGATGACCTGATATTCAGAGGTCAAACGATTGCTATTCCCGCCTCTGCCAGGAAACAACTGATTGAGTCAGTTCACCAAGGTTATTTCGAAGTGGAAAACTCCCTGTTTGATATTATTTTTGTTTTTTCCTATCTCAGAGCAAGAGAACTTTGCATGGCCAAGCAAATTTCAGAGTTTATTTCTAAGTGTTCTGTGTGTCAAAAGCATAGATACTCTTATGCAAATGACCCTTAGAACAGCACGACTTTCCAGACAAACCATGGCAAAACATTGCCGCTGGCCTGTTTACCCTTACTGATAAAGATTATCTGATTACGACAGATTACTACTCCCGCTTCTTCGAGATAAATCTGTTACCAAATAAGTAAAGCCTGACAGAAGTCAGAAAACTCAAGGTACACATGGCTAGATATGGAATTTGCCAGAAATTAGTCACAGACAATGGCCAAGAATGGTCATCGAAGTTATTTGCATATTTTGCAAATGAGTGGAGTTTTACTCATGTTACTTCTTCACCTGTACACCCAATCGCAAATGGGTTAATTGAGAAAACGGTCTCAAATGCGAAGCGTTTACTTCGCAAAGCACCAGAAAGTAACAGAGATCCATACTTAGCTATTCTAGAGTACAGGAATGCGCCCCTAGACTGTGGATTTTCACCGTATCAACTTATTATGGGTAGAAGAACCAAATCAATTTTTCCCATCACCAACTCACAACTCCAGCCTAAAACCATTGATCCTAAACTGGTCAAAACAAAAGTGCAGGTAATCAAAGATAAACAAAAATCTTGTTACGATAAAACCGGCAAAAAATGTCTCCCCTTCAACTCAATGAATATGTGAGAATTCGGGTTAACAAGATCTGGGAACCAGCCAAGGTTATTAAAATTCACAATGACAGGTCATACACAGTTCAAAGCGAATCAGGTGGAATTTATCCAGAAACAGGGTTATGCTAAACAAAACCATGGAAAAATTTCCACTAATACAAGATTTTACACCAAAAGTGCTTGCTGAACCCTCCCAAAGTTATCCTGTTTTGCACCCAATGAAAGAAATGACGAACCATTGACCTAGCCTTTACCTATGCCCAGCTCTAATGACCCACCTTACATAACACGCTCTGGTAGGTAAAGTGAAAAGGAACAGACGTTACTATAGTGAGAAATTTACAAATAAATGAAAAATGCTATCAATAAAACACTGATATGTTGGGATGATAAAATTAATCTGACACTGATACACAGAGAAGCTGATTACAGACTCATAAACACGGTTGTTATCTGACACTGCAGATTACAAATTGTGTATTAATAAGTTAATTATAGCAAAACGTTTTCAATGTAATGAATGCAGTATGTTTATTTGTTAATTATACCATGTGCAAGTTTCAATAGTTATTATGTCATTTCAATAAGTGAATTGTGATTTAATTCAGTATACATATTACCAACTGAATATAAACAGTAATCTTACAATATGGAACAGTGATTTCTGAAACATTCAATGGATTATAGATGAGAAAAACTGGAGACATTCAATTCCTTCCAAGAGAGGGAAATGTAATGATATCATGTTTCAAGAACTGTATAATAAGAACTCTCAGTAACTCTCCACTTCTACATGTGTATGCTATAATACTATACTGGTCAGTTCCCGCTCTAATCAGTCTTCAATTAAACTATAAACAATACACTTGTATGTGGATATTAGACTCACTATATTCCAGATAATTAAGATAGAACCCAAACCAATCAAATGTTACAGTATTGAAGATTCAATTCATCGTTGGGTATCCCCAACGTCTGAATAAAACCACAATCCGAGCCATTGTACGGCAAGTGTCGTAGGGTAACCGTAAAACAATTAAAATATATCAATAATACTGATTGTTGTTTTTATTTTTTGACATGTAACCTGAAATGTAAAAGTGCCAGCTTTAATACAAGTTTGTTCAAAATTTGTCCTATATTGTCACTTAACAATAGTCCCGTTATCCTATTATACTACCTTTACTAACAAGTGCTAACCGTTCACCCATATCTTTGTATAGCGATGTTGGTGATTACTGAGATGCATCATTGCATTCAGTCATCATGTGGCATTATTCACTGCAACGCAGTACATGTATAGGAATTGCCAAGAACTAAGGGCAAGTTTTGTAAGCGGAAGAAATGCCACGCCTGATCAATTTATATCCCAAATTCTTATCGAATGATTTTCAAATTTTTTGTATGAGAGAATGTTTGACGAAGTCGAGATAAAACCCTAAGCCGATTCATTTAAATGAACCCCATCAGGTCGATAGAAGGAAATTTTAGCGCCAGTATCTGGTCTTATAAAATCACTTTGCCGCATGAAGTTATCAAGATGCGACCGATTCTATTTACGCGTTTACGCTTCTGCTCTATGATTTCCCATCCGCCTGACGCCCGGGTCCATATCTGCTTCTATAATATGTATATCCATATTATCAAAGTTTGGGGAAAAGCATCACGTAGGTAAGTAATCTCCTGTCGGATGATATCCTTAAGGTCTATGATTGACATATTTACTAAATCGTTTCCTTCTAAATTAATAAGAATAACAGAAAGAGGTGACGATAACAGCACCTGAGACTCAACAGAACGACGGAATTACTTCCAACGCGTGCCTCGAACACCCAACCTTGCTAATGATGTGTCCCTCAAGTGGAGATTCGGCTTGCCTGTGTCCTTTCCACGTTCACCGGCCCAAAAAGGAATCGAATCGCCCAGAAACCAAACATATAAATGTAAACACATTAATTACTTAAAGCGTCTTATGAAAGGGAGCCCTATCGGTGACCATATTTTTTGACATTCAATAACGGACATACAGTCTATAAGACTCGGAAGTCCACCTACTAAGTTTCATTAATACGGGTGACGAATAACCTTTAGCTGCAAGATCTGTAGCCATGCCGATTCCAAAACTATGAGATTTATAACGTGACTCGGAAAAATCGGCTCCACTGATACACTTTGTTAAAACGGCAGAAATCTGAGATCTAGAAACAGGTGTGTCATTTTCATGGCAATATAGGGGACCTCGTATGTTAGGCCTGATTGACAAAAGCTCAGTTAATGTACGGACTGGACGCAACTTGCTTATTTCTCATGGTATTTTTAAAAGGCATGGTGACCCTCTCTAGTTCGTTTTGAAACGCCGAAGCTGAATGACTGCATATTTATTGTGACATATAAATGACAAATCGGTTAAGAGTAAAACACTCTTCATCTAAAACAGATTGGGTCAAGATTTCGCTGACCCGTAACATACCGAAATATGCCAATGTGAACAATGAAGCAAATAAATTAGCCTCGTAAACATTATAGCAAACAGTAGTAAGCAATTTACATACAGCTGTCAAAACGTGCACAGTCAGTTGATCCCGGTTATGACGGGTAGAACGGGTTCTACGACAACCTTCTAACAATTTGTTTATAATGAAAACATGTGTTATATCATGAAAACCGTACAATTTATGGAAATAATTCACACCTGCAATATACGTTGTAATAGTCTTGGGTTACTGTCCCTTTTCAAAACAAAAAGTCATAAAAAGATGTTGATTTGGTATAGGCCATTGCAAACTGTATATTAACCGCCTAAAATGTTCAAATACGCTGACACTAGTTTTGTATGTCAACTGCAAGTTTAAAGCCACTCCTGACTATAACAGTTGTCCAGCTTTAGACTGAAGACGTTCCAAAGGAATTTTGGGACCTGATAGGGGTTTTGGTCCGCTTCCGGGGTCAGCTCTCTGAATCGTGCCAACTGAAACCCAAAACGAAGCATCGCAAATATCAATGTGTAGTCCAGGAACGTGATTAGCTTTTATCAGAATGTTGAGTTTTAGACAACGTTATGTTAACAGTCTGACTGGACACATTACTGCCTCCGATTTCAAAGATAATTTATTCAAAATATGTACTACCGCCATATTATCACAGTTGAATCTAATCTAAGCAATGACCTTAAAAATAAACGCCAAACCCCAGATTTTCGCCCCAGCACTGTCGGAAAACAATTAAACGTCCTCGTTTGTGACACAAAATCGGTCGTGAAAGACTGAAATGACATTGTACTTTTCTTGAATTGTTTACCATATAGCAAAATCTAACTGAAGTTCCTTACATGGTGGTAAGGTTTAGTCAACCCAGAAATTTGAAACAAGATTCTTCTGTTTTGTCCCCGCCTAAAAATCGTCAAGATAATGTATAAATTTTCAGGTTTTTAGCTTTGACTTAAAACAAAATTCTAGATATCTAGCAAACCTTTCAAACGTTATGCAACTTATAAATGCGCCGAATGGGAGAGCTTTGTCAAAATAAAATTTGTTATTAAAGCAAAATTCGAGCAGTTCGTGCAGACGTGAGGAAATCTGCAGTTGGGCCACGTACACCTACCATTAATAAAGTCTAAGCACGATTACCTAAATCTCACAGTTGGCTGAGCAGCAGAAGCATGTTTAACCTGCATACAACGCCACTAAAGGGCATGGGTCAAATGGTCTTTGTGATTATATTATCACAGATTAATAGATATACTTAAACATCTATGACTAAGATAAATACCCATAGTATGATACGCTGCGTAAAGTGTTTTTATCTTTATGTCATTAAAATAGGAGTCTAGATCAGTTATTTCAATATATTCATAATTAAAAAAGAGCTGTCCCTCACAAGTGACGAATACCCCCGAAAGAAGTGTCTCACAGCGTGTGTCCTCTCCATGTGATCAATAATTGTGCTATGTTATTTTAAAATCCTTCAACGCATGTCAGAGTTACCATGCATACAACATTCCATTACTTTTAAACACTAAGTATGACCATGACCTTTGGCGAAACAGGAATTGTTCGTCATACGTTATCCATGCTAACCCCTCTTGAAATATAGCACACTCCCGTATATTATACACGTACTGTAAAAATTCGTACATCTTATCGGAGTGGTTAGACAGATAAACAGAGACGTAAATAATGAAGGCGTTGATCCACTTTTCAATGCAAGTTGTTTTGTCTTTGCACTCCCTTTGAGATGACACGATAAGCCCATCAGAACTTAGCCTGAACGCCACCTTTACAGAATTCGGACAGTTCCACCGCCCATTCAGTAATATTTGCCCTTACAAATTCGTTGTTTAAGTGCCTCAGGAACAAGAGCGACTAAATCATCGTCTGCTTGACGCAAAATATGCGTCGGACATGCGTTGTTTGCTGCATGGGTCACAACCAATTACCGACGGACCATTTCACGTTGTATGTTGGGTAGAACAATTTACATTTTGACCCCACAGACGGACAGTTATTATTCTCTGAAACCTTGTCGTAATGAGAATTGTTTAAAATGTGTTAAAAGTCAATTAAATTTGACCTACCGGCATTTGAGTCTAGAAGCCTTTCGTCCACCATATTAGTCTAACTATTTCGACTTCGAAGGCAAACCGAATTTATAGGCTGATATTTTATAGTTGTTCACCTTCTACGTCTCACTTTGAAGTCTCACAGAGTAGGCAGATGCCCAGAAGTCATAGTCGTTGGGCACTTACCACCGCGCTATAATCCAGTATTTCGATAGTTTCATTATTACATGATAAAATAAAGGTAAATGATGACACTAACGCAGATCCCAGCTCAATTTACCTGTCTACACATGAACATCAGCCACCTAAATCCGAAATATTCATGGTACATGTATACAGCGGCCATTTTTAAAGAATCATGATAATTGTATTAGACCTGACCAGTGTAACTGTAAACGTACATATACATGTAAACGTACTCTGTATTTGAACAATGTATTGAGGGACCATCTCAAGTTAAAACAACAATACAATATTATGTCAAATTTTGTTGTTTACGACTGACAATCATACCAATGCAAATGTAGACAATTAATAGTAATTTATCACGCAACCGTGCAATTGCATGTTTAACAATTCTTACTTTGCAGTTATTTAAAAAATAATTTATGGCTTTAGAGTGCTTTATCGAAATTGAAGCATTCCCCGGAGGTGATGTGCCTGGCGGAATAATTCACGAGGGCGAAGCCCGAGTGAATTATTACGCAGGCACATTACCGACGGGAAATGCTTCAATTTCGATAAAGCACTCCAAGCCATAGATTATTTCGATTCTTATAAGCCGAATTTATGAAAACTATCGCAACTACTTCGGACCTTTTTCAGTTCGGCGGTAATGTGTAAAACAGCATAAGTAGTGGCTGTTGAAATTCACTCCCCTATTCGGGCAACCAGTTAAGATATCATACATAACTATATTATACAAACTTATTTTATTTTAATCATCTAATACATAAAATATAAAAAAATACCCGACTGTGACATTATGCAGAAGGCGTTAGATTCAGAACCTAACAAAGCAGACAATCGATTTAAAAGCGAACCGTTAATCTGAACTGTACAACGTTTTAACGTGGAGTAATGACGTCAGTGTGATGACGTCAACGTTTTCATTCATTGTTTTGTCTCCCGGAATCAAAACATTGTATGACGTTAATCCTGAATTTTCTTAGCCTTTTTAAAGGAAAAGAAGGTGAAGGTATTCTAAGGCTTACATGACGCAATCAAAAATAATATTTAGGTTCTTACACAACTTTTTCATGCGACTGATGTATTTATACAGATATTATTTCTATTTCTATATTTTTATTTTCTGCGCGGGAGTAAATTAGAAAAGTCGGAAGGAGCTACTTCCATGTCCGAAACTCCGCCTTCTTTTCCGAGTGCTTTAATCATATTAATGCACTCGAATTGACTATAGAAATATACCATAGGCATATTAGAATAGTGCGTATATTAAGTTTTTGAACATCATTCGTTCATCTAAGGGCTGACTGATTTATTGACAGTCCGTATACGGAGGCATTAGCAAATGTCGGTTAGGGTATATTCTGTCACCAAGCGTAACACATTCATCAATAAATGGAAGTTCTTGATCTCCAAATTGTGTCATTAAGTTAATCTGGTACAGTTGCGGATGATGGTGGTGATGATCGTTATGGTAATGAATATTGATAGTATGACAATGATGATATAGCTGACGACGATGATGATGATGATAATGATTATTATCATTAACCAGTTGTTTTTTTAACCTGGTAATTACAATGGCGTTGTCGTATGACGGGCGGGCGGGTTGTCGTCAAACATTTGGTTTCCGTTCAATAACTTTAGTTAATAATGACCAATTGCAATGAATCTTGATGCGTATGTAGCTTGAGGAAGTTTGCGATTGCTATTAAGGGCAATTGCAATCAAACTTGGTGTGTAGGTAGATTGTGTGGAGAGGAAACTTGGAATTGCGTTTTGTGTCACTAAAGTCAAAGTCAATGTCACTGTTACTAAAAGAGAAAAATAGATTCCGATCAATTACTCAGGCTATACTAGGAGTGACGAATTACAATGAAAACCAGTGTGTATGTAGCTTGCGTGGAGATTTGGATTGCATTTAGGTAACTAGGGTCTAGGTCAAGGCCACTGTTATTGAAAACGATTGTTTTTAAATTCTAAAATAGATTGTTCCAAATACATGTATATATTTTATGGGGGTCAAGGTCATTGTTACTAAAACAGTTTTAAATTCTAAAATTGTTCTTAAAACATAAATTAAAAGAATATTTTCTGGGTGGAGGGTTCAAGGTCACTGTTATTTTATATATGTTTTTTTAATATTAATTAGACACTTTCTTTGAGGGGTCGGGTGTCAATGTCAATGTCAATGTCAATGTATTCTTAAATTCAAGTAGTTTTTTGGTCAAGATCACTTGAAGATTTTTTCATCTAATTCTAGATTTTCTCCCGGTACCATTGAAAACATGTGCTGGGGACATTATTTGTTTTATTTCAATAATGGTACAACTGATGTTGATGGGACAATGACTCTCATGAAAACGACGATTTTGATGAAACTGGTTATGGATTAATTTAATTGCAAGAATGAATCTCTTCATGATGATTATGATGATGGTGTATATGTTCAGTCTTGTATTAGTTCTGCAGTACATGATAGTAATTATCATAATTAGAATAATAGTGAATGGTATTATATAATGATGAAGACTTTTTAATAATGAACGTACTCAAGATTTCGTATGATACTAGAATCGTTTGAGATCATCCCCGAAATTAGGCAGTTGTACATTGTACGTTTACATTTACATGTGCGAGTGCGCTGGTCAGGTCTAATACGTCAGTATGTATTCAACTGGGTACAACGGGCAGCCGAGTTTATTATCGACTAGCACGCGCGGTGTCTAAAGATGGAAACACATCGAAAGTGACATTAGTTTAAATTAACAAAATCTCTTTATATACAACTCGTGTGTTGATTTATACCTTTATAATATATTGACACTCACGTGGGATAACGAAATTCTTTGTGATTTGAATTTTCCAATGTATGAGCAGGGTCCGTATATTACGGACTCCGGTATGAGATAGTTCAAATTTTCACTGTTGTCTTAAAATAAACTAATGTGACTTTCAAAAAGTGCATTTCATTGAATGATTTTCTTTGTATGATTGGCAAGATGCCATAAATGGCGGTATTTTAAATCTGGGTCCTAATATATTCGGACCAAGATTTAAACGAAAATGAACATTATACTTACGAGTTTTGGCACACAAATTCTTATAGACCATAACCATCTATTCAAATTAGAAAAAGCTTTAAAAAGCTAATAACTATTATAGGAACATTTTTTTTATAAAATTCAGAGTAATTGTGTGTAGATATCTTAATATCAATAGTTGAACATTGCAATTTTTTTTAGATCGCTGAAGCGGGAATGTTGACTTTTTGTATCACTAATTCAGTCAACTGTTAAATATGGCTGCCTGAAATAATTTATATGTTCAATGGGTTTATTAAATAATTGTATCATTTTTTAAGACTACCTTTTCCACACTAATAACTATCAAAGTTTTATGTACATTATACACGTGTTTGGTTTTAGCAATTAATTAATAGAGGACACTTGTTTGTTTGAGGTGTATATGGAATATATCTGAATGAAAAGTGATACAAATTCGAAATTTTCGCGAGTGCTGAGCTCAATTGAAAATGCGAAATTTTATCAGTTTGAGTTGAGATACATTCCATTTATACTAATAAAAACCAACTTTCCTTTTAATTTTATGCTAACTATTAAAACTTAAGCTAGATTATTTATATGCAGAAAAGATAAAAGTCATTCCGACAGACCTTTATCACCCACACTATGACTGATATGATAAATATGTCATCACTATATTCCACTGACATATCACTAATAGGTCCATTAGTTAGCATAGAATGAATATTCTTAAAAAGTCCGAAAACAACATTTTTTTCTAATTAGAAGAATGCTAGAATAATTAAGAGGCTAAAACGACGGTCAGAATTTCACATTCTAATAATTCAATCGAATTATTATAATTTGCAATCATTATGGAAAAGAACAGGAGAACTTTTTCTAAAAAAAACACCAAGCAACTATCGTATATTTTGCTTTCTTCTACTCGGCTTCGCATACTAGCCAGTTAACCAATCGCATTATTCGATCGCGTTCATATCTTCATTCAGTAAAATGTGAAAATTCGGTCTTTACCATACTCATACGCAAGATTCAGTTTATTTCAAACGAAACCATAGTAAAAAAAACAACATAGAATTATTATTGAATTGAAAATTGGTCTTGCGCCAAATATGTTATCCACTATAAATAAAGTCTTCATTATTATAATTTTATTATTATATATTCAATCATATTGTTATAAACTATTAAAGGATTTTGTACATTTTAGAATTAAAGACGCATAGAGATCAGCGATGAAAGCCGATGAATCACATTTCCCGAATATCAATGATTCTTGAAATTACTTATTACTTTCGGTGACCAGAATACATTACCATATTATAAGTTAATATAACTGTATAATACGCTATATGTAAATATTGTTGTTCAGTATGCATTCTTTGTTTTCATGTGAGAAGAAATTAACATAAATTACTCTATGCTTTATTAATCTTACATTCCACGTTAGAAGCATCGGTAGGTTATGCACAATCGTATGTGCGCGCTGGCGAAATCGGTTGACTAAACGGTTATACACAGTGTGTACGTAATCGAAAGTGCTGAAAATGACTGCTGCATCGGTTTATTTGCGTTATACAAGAAAACGGTGGTAACTGTTTAGCCGTCAAATTCTTTTATGTTGAATAAATGTAATCAGGAAAGCAATGTTATTTCCTTCAAGATAAATGTTTTTTCTTGTCGCACACAAAGTTTAAATGTGATATATTTCGGAGATACTTTAAAAAGTCTTTACAAATGGGGTCATTCCTTTCGTCGGATTTCTGCTCAGTAATGAGCACTTTAAAATTAGGCGTAGAGGTTTGACAGTTATAAAATATCAGATCTGTGACAGGGGTCACACTGAAACGCCAAATTAATTAGGCTACCATCATATCATCCAGCTCGTCGGCAGTGCGCTTCCGGCCTCTCACCCTAGCTGGCCTGGCCCCAACCTCCTGATCTTCGTTGTGATGAGCCGGGTCGCCGTGTTCATTTATTGGGCGATTCCTCTCTCTGGGAGGAGCTCGCTTGTCTCGCCGTAATCTCCGTCTCTCGTCGCCCTGATGATAAATACTCATAGTATGATACCCGTAAAATGTTTTTATCATGCAACTAGCATTAAATCTGACCGATAACACCTGTGCGATATTTTAAAATGATATCACGTCAGTGACGTGATAACACTTTGTAACCACGCCCACATGCTTGACTACTTCCAGTTCAACAAGCAAGACTCCTCAAGTGCAAACACAGAGAAAGAGTAATCAAAATATTTCATTTATCCTATCATTTTTGTATTTTAGTTTACAAATCATTGTTAATGATGTAGTCATTGCATAAAAATACAGCCCAAATAGCTAAATTGAATTATTTGAAACAAACAGCAAGGCACCAAAAGAATTGAAAATTCCTTGTAGAATTTTTATTTTTGAAATAAATATATTGTGGTTGGTATTCATTTTCTTAGTTAGATCATTTGCTATCCATCTACAGCAATTTTGAAGCAAAATTTGAGAAAAAGTTGATTTTCATTTTTTATCACTATCCAATTTTCAAAATAAGTTCTAAATGCGTGATTGAAATGGCCTGAAACCTATCAGCTACCTATCAAAGTTGAAAAACAAGTCTTTAAACCGCTCACTTTTCACTCAGCAACTCTCAAGTTCCTCGTTAGTTTACACTCCAGTGCTGTTGAGCCAACGCCGCCATTTATGAAAAGTCAGTGTTTTACTTTGAAATTCTTGCGTGTGTCTTTGCAAATATTTTGTTTGCAAAACAATATCATAACATATAACAGTAAAACGTAAATAGTCTCACGGAGGTAATTATAAAGCTATATTTATGTCGTTTTTATATTATTTGTCCTTTGAAATGTAGAACTATTTTTCGAGGCACATGTAGTAATTTGAAATCTTTTTCTATTATAAATACCGTATTCATTCAATTTTAGGCCCCTAAAAGTGTAAGAAATATACTATATCAAGATTTTGCATGATAAATTGAATATTAGTAAACTGTCTTTTGACAACAGGTGATATCAGTTTCGGCAGCTACGGTCGGAAAAGGCTCGCTAGAGCCTCGCCTTTTCCCATCGCATCTACCTCACCTGATACCACATGTTATCAAAAGACAGTAGCCTAATATTCTCTATTCATCTTCATGTCATTAAGGGGAGTCTGGATCAGTGAATTCAACATATTCATAATTTAAAAAAAAGCTGTCCCATACAAGTGACGAATGCCCCCGAAAGAAGTGTCTCACAGTGTGTGTCCTCTCCAAATGCTCAATAATTGTGCTATGTTTTTTTTAAAATCCCTCAACGCATGATATAGTTATCATGCATACAGTATTCCATTACTTTTAAACACTAAGTATGACCATGACCTTTGAGGTAGGGACATGGTTCTTGCACACAACACATTGTCTCGATGTGCTGAACATTTGTGTCAAGTAATTTTAAAATGAATGAATGCATGACAAAGTTACAGTCCGGACCCAAATGTTATTTAGTTCTCAGATCTAAATGTGTTTGGGGTGCCCCGATGCACGGCCCAGTCCTTACGGTAAGGAGCGGTACCAAGTTACGAATTTTATCATCTCGAAAATCTAGAAAAATCGAACAAAGCGGTTCACTTTTGCAAAGATAAAATTTGATTTATTGGCTTTTGTAGCAATTACTTATCCAAGCAGATGAGTATATCTGTACATTTTCCCGTCTTCTTCCCCTAGGGGAATTTGCCTTTTTTACGAAATTAAATATTTATCAAGACTGACGACTTCTCCTACATTTCTTGATCTGTGTCACTCAGACGCTTTCATCAACGTCACATGACTTTACGTCATGTAGTAGGTGTGGCTTAAACTTTCCATGTCATAACTATAGGAAATAAATAAAAGCAATTACTCACAATTATCTTCTTGACTTTTGTGTGTATATCCTGACAGAGCCATCTAGAAATTAATATTGCCTTTGTGCAACATTCCAGGCATACAGAGAACGACTGTAATGACCACGCTCAAACAGACTGAATATAGCTCTGATGTGATTCGAAGCTGATCTGTCTCTTGCAAGATTCATTAAATCTACACATTCATTAAATATTTCTGGATTTAAGCCATTCACATACATAAAAGAACATTATATAACTCTTGAGAAATGCGTAATATTTTGTGTCCAAAACAGTCTTCTAATAGAATGTGGCCATTGTGACGCTGGCCCTATAACATCTTCTATGTCTGTCCATAAATTGTAAATCTGGCGGTTTCTGTTCATGAGTAGTCTCGACTATATAATGGTCAGATATACTGATTGCACATCAATAATTTCTTAAATACTTAAAGGTCCAATACTAACGAAAGCGAAAATTCAAATATACAAAATACAAAAACACAGAAATAAGTTATTTTTAATAATAAATGTAAGTTGGTATGTAGAAATTCTAAATTAACCACAGTTCATGTACAATTATTTTTCTATGCATTATGAACAAACTTAAAAAGACCTGGGTAGTCATTTTGTCGAATCACTGAGATTTCAACATAATACACATACTTTTCTTCGTGTTCCAAACACTTTCTGTAAATTTTAACCTGACAATCTTCATTATTTAGTGTCTTGCATAAGGTAATGTACTTGCCATTGAAATAACTGTCACTTAATTTTCGCTTAGTAGTGGACCTTTAACAGTTAATGATTCGCATCACATAATAAATTCGATCTCATTCAAAAAAAAGCATTCCCCGGGAATAGGGTTTTCTTAGGGGGCAATCATGCTACAAAAAAATGGGGCTTGGTATAGTTTCGGGGAAACTGTTTTAAAACGGTCGTTTTTCGGAATTAATCTTAAATATGTTGCGCTGTGGGCATTTTCCCCGGGGAAGTAGACGGTAGAATATATATAGCACGACTATCTTACTGTCTTTCATACAATGCCTTGCAAGGGGAAGTATTCCCCGGGAACAGAGTTTTCTTAGGGGGCAATCATGCTACCAAAAACTGGGGCTTGGTTTAGTTTTGGGGGAACTGTCTTAAAACGGTCGTTTTACGGAATGAATCTTAAATCTATTGCGCTGTGGGCATTTCCCCAGGAAAGAAGACGGTAGTATATATAAAGCACGACTATCTTACTGTCTTTCATACAATGCCTTGCAAGGGGAAGTATTCCCCGGGAATAGGGTTTTCTTAAGGGGCAATCATGCTACAAAAAAATGGGGCTTGGTATAGTTTTGGGGGAACTGTCTTAAAAAGGTCGTTTTACGGAATGAATCTTAAATCTATTGCGCTGTGGGCATCTTCCTCGGGGAAGAAGACGGTAGAATATATATAGCACGACTGTCTTACTGTCTTTCATACAATGCCTTGCAAGGGGAAGTATTCCCCGGGAATAGGGTTTTCTTAGGGGGCAATCATGCTACCGAAAAATAGGGCTTGTTATAGTTTTGGGGGAACTGTCTTTAAACGGTCGTTTTACGGAATGAATCTTAAATCTATTGCGCTGTGGGCATCTTCCTCGGGGAAGAAGACGGTAGTATATATATAGCACGACTGTATTCCCCGGGAATAGGGTTTTCTTAGAGGGCAAGCATGCTACCAAAAAATGGTGCTTGGAATACTTTTGGGGGAACTGTCTTAAAACTCTCGTTTTACGGACTAAATCTTAATTAAATTACGCTGTGGGCATCTTCCCCGGGGAAGAAGAAGGTACTATATTTATTTAAATGCTCGTTTTACGAAATGAATGTTATTGTGTGGTGACTTCACAACTTACCCGGAGTAAATACCATTTTGGTACGTCCACTGTCATCCGATATATATGAATTACGTGTGGATTTACGTTAAGGTTATTGTAAAGCAACGGTAAAAATCTACAGACATTAACTTTGTAGCTGAAGGCTAAAATTATGAAGAAATAAATTGAACACTTTTTACCTTTAGAGGGTTTCTTTTCATTTACTTTTGTCATCATATGTACTTCTTTACAAAACGAGTTCTGTAGTCCATCATATCATAGTTGTCAACAATTTGACAATTTTTTCAGCTGAATTGTCACACATATTTCGTTAGCAAAGCATATCCCTGTACATCTTGTACTTGTAATGTGTCAGGATTAGAAATGGCAGAAGGTGGTAATTTGTCTGCAAATCACGATATTTCTATTACGAATCGAACTGGCGGTGGATTTCGCGGAAGAACTGAAGATGTTAACAAAATTTATATAAGTGATTTTTCCAATCCCTGGAACTTTTATTCCTTATTTCTGCAAGAAGACACATTCGTTGTGAATTGGTGTGTCAAAAATGGACTTTTACCTGATCGAATACCGTGTAATGCTAAAGGAAATTGTGATGGTGTGATGAAGTTGTCGCAACGATCTGGAAGGGCGACAGGTTACACTTTGAGATGTACGAAAAATCGAAATCATGAATGTGCATCTCGAAAGTATAGTTTCTTTGAGAATTCAAAACTTACTATACAGGATGTAATGGTGTTTGTGAAAACTTATCTGGAAGGAAATACTTTATACAAATACAGTAGGATGTTTGGTGTGCATTACCAGAGCACAGATGTGGACTGGGGAAGTTTTGTGTGAGAGCTCTTTAAGGAGCATTTCATGCGTCACATTCTTACCAGAAAAATGTCCGATGAAGTAGAAATTGATGAGTCATTATTTGGAAGGAGGCTGAAACATCACCGAGGCAATCCTAGAAAACGATGCAAGATATGGGTTTTTGTAGTATGGTGGAGAGGTCTTCGAACACTGTAATTCTTTATCCAGTCAGAGACAGATCTCAACGGACAGTACTACTACTTATAGAAAGACATGTTGAAAATGGAGCAACCATCTTCAGTGACGGATGGAGTGCTTACTGATCACTCAATGAGGCAGGTTACAATCACTTCACTGTCATACACAAGCACACTTTCAAAAGCCAGTACTGAAATATAGACACTGGTCACACCATTACAGTGCATACAAATCGTATAGAAGGAGCGTGGAAGCACGCGAAAGACCACTTCAAGACAATAGTTGGTACGAAATTGACTCAGTTTGAGTCACCTTGCAGAGGTCATGTGGAGGTCTGAGGTCAAAGGAACATACTTTGAACTTTTCTTCAACATCGTCAGAGAAGTGTACTCTCTACACGAACCACCGGAATATACTTATAGCACACCCCTATTTGATTCATGGGACTTGAATGCAACGGAAGATCTAGGCCAAAACATACAAGATTGGGAGGTTGTCCCTACCGTCACTGACATTGATGACACTGATTCTGTTACATCTACTAGTTCCTAAATGTCTGCTCAAGATGAAGATGTCATTGTTATAAGTTCCGATCATGAACCTGCCACCGTCACATCAGAGCCAAGTACGTCAAAGACATTAACTCGTACTCAGAAATTCATTTCCGAAATGTTCTCCTCCACAGAAACTGACAGCGACACTGACTTACACAATGCCACAATTACCGAAGTCAGCACTCACATTAAACAGAAGGCGCCTTTACGTTTGAAGTTGAAGAAGACCAAAGGAAACGGCCGAAGTGGCGTCAAATCCAGTACAGGACGTATGCGAACTGACCTGACCGTGTTCTTCATCCAACTGGTTACGAAGAAATTAAAAAACCTGGATGTGGAAAACGCAATAAGACTGGCAAGGATACAAATCCATACGGGTAGCATGCTTTCGTGTGGTCTTCCTCTGACTCTGACCATGCTTAACATTTACAAGCGACCATTTGTAAATAGTCTACATATTTGTAAATACCAGTGATGCAGTCAATTCCTGAAGTACTTCATAAACATTTAAATGATACCACACAGACTACTACGAAATCACATGATTCATGAATATTGATAAGGTGAGTCATTGTTATATACTTTAAATAGTTTTCAAGCGTCTGAATGACTACGATCAATTTCTTATACAGTAGACCTTACTAGACAAGTACTTTCTTCAACAATTTTTACTGATTTCCGTAGGGGAAGAAGACGGGATGATGCCGTATATGTGTTCTTTGTATAATCATTTGTCGTGCAAATACGGTAACATTGTCTTTTGACCATTGTAAAAGCATTTTTCAACACGTTTATGGCGTGTCCACACAAAACGGTGATTTTTGGACATAGTTTTGTTGCACGTTTTCAAAAATTAATTGATAGAGGGGTTGTTCCACATAATTTAGGTCCTAATTATGCCAAACATACAATAGAGTGTGTAGGGTATGGTGGCCTATCCCTATGTCGCCAGTATCAATTACATGCAAATGAACAAAAGCTTGCTGGGAAAGACTTAGTTATACTTGATATCGGGTCAAATGACCTTTGTGACCCTTGTTTTTTGGTTGAGCAATTTGCTCTAAATTTAGCGAGTTATGCTGCTTATTTAATTCATGGCTTAAATGTTGGAAAGGTTGTAGTTTTGCAAATTGTATGGAGGGCAAATGAGCCATATATTGGCTACAATGATAATGTTATTGAAGCAAATAGGTCACTTGAAGTGGCTCTTGCCACATCAGGCCTCCGAATTTATTTTTGGAGAAATAGAGGTATTTGGCATCCACATGAATATATGTTCACGCATGATGGAATTCACTTGTCTCCGGAAATAGGATATCCTAAATACTTGCGTAGTTTGCGAGATTGCATCATTCGAGTCTCCAGATGGCATTAATATTTTTCATATTTGTCGGATTTTCAGAAAATTATTGTAACATGAATCATTAAATACGGCGTGGTAGCCTTTTTTATGGCGAGGTAGCCTTTTATATGGCGAGGTAGTCTTTAAATGGCGAGGTAGCCTTTTTGTCATGCAATACTTTGTAATTTGCTTCATGCTATTGCTTGTTTGCAAACGGGGGATTTTTCACATGCTATTGAAAGAGAAATGTATGTCTTTGAGCGCACTACTTTTATTATTTAGTCATAAATTCAGGCATGGTAGCCTTTTTATTGCGAGGTAGCCATTTTGTCCTAACATTTATGTCTACTTTAGTACTTATTCACTTAGAATTTGCAGTGTTAAAGGTGTCGTGCTGGACGGTTATTTCTATTTTTATATTTTTAATACTTATTTCTTTACAGAGCTATGCCTCCAAAAAGAAAGTCCCGCTCTCGGGCTGGGCTTGTTTTAAAGAAACCACTTCCAGTGAAGAGATCACGAACTGCAAGAACTGCAGAACACACTGGCAGTTAAGCAAACAAGATCCATCGGAACTTCACCTGTCTCTAACACTAGTGAGAAATCAATCATGCAAATGTTCAACTACAGAATTCAGTGAACCATATCAGTACAGAAGAACAGTCTGAATCAGTTGATACTAACGTTATTGTAAATAAAGTATTAGACGCTTTACAAGTTAGGGGCTTATTAAACCACCAAGATGTTTTTGATAATAGGGATCAACCAATACCTGACCAGCAGGCACCTGCTCCACAAGTTATACAGTCTGCTAGTGTGTCAAGCCAAATTCATCAGGCATTTTTCTCATCAGGAAATAATGGTATGAAAACAACAAATATTCCAAATGAACGCACAATGCAATCCTACGACATTCCATTAGGTGCTCTAGTTGCGAACAAGGTAAAGTCGGCCATTTGGGCGGATGAATATTTTGAGTTGCATCAGCTTTTATCTACTTATACTCCTGCTACAGAAGAAGTTACAGTGCATTTTGCAACGGGACACAATGTTTCAGTAAAACCAAAATCTGACTCCAAATATTTATCTATGAATAAGTGGCTTCCTGCCTTCCTCAGTTTTATCAACATTTATTGTCAGAAAAAGCCGCCAGAGTTGTCCGGTTTGTTATTGTACTGCAATAAACTTAGGGACTTAGAGAGTAATTTCGGTTTAGGAGCTGCACAATTTTATGATACATCTTTAAGAGCTCATAGGCAGACTCAGCCTTTACCCTGGTGTCGCATGCATCCCGAATTATGGCTTAAAGCAACAACCTTGACTGCATCTCAGTCAAATTCTGTACCGCAAAAAATGAAACATTGCTTTAAGTTTCAAAAACCTACAGGTTGCTCTGTAAGAAATTGTCAATATCCACATGTTTGTAGTCATTTTTGGGGGAAACATCCAGTATTCAAATGCTTTAAGGTAAAATCTACTATATCTGCTCCCTCCTCTACTTCTACGGCAAATGTCACAAAACCCAGTAGGTCTCAAAATATAGCTGGTCAAGATTCCTTTCGTTCCAGAAGCGAAAAACGTTCTAACACCAATAAGAAGTAAAATTTTCCAGACTTACTTGCAAGGTTATGATAAAACAGAATTGGATTTCCTTATAAAAGTTTTTACTGAAGGTTTTAGAATTCCTGTTGATGGTAAACCTTAAATAGTGTTGAGCGCAACCATATTTCAGCCTTGGAAAACCCTGTTGTGGTAGAACAATGTATTCGAAAAGAAATTCAAAACGGTCGCATCTTGGGCCCATATTCTCAAAAACCTGAAAATTTTATATGTTCCCCTTTGGCCTTGGTACCTAAAAAGGAGCCTGGAACTTACAGGTTAATCCATGACCTCTCTTATCCAAAAACTAATTCTGTTAATAGCTATATTTCCAAAGCCCATACCGAAGCAAATCATGATTCGATAGATACAGTAATTCAAAAGGTTAGATTATGTGACCATGGTTGTTTAATGGCAAAATCAGACATTGAGAGTGCGTTTAGCTTAGTCCAAATTCACTCTGTTGACCGTTTTTTACTAGGATTTACATGGAAGTCTTCAAATGGGGTTAATCAATATTATATGGATGCTTGTTTACCAATGGGGCTTAGCATATCATGTCAAACTTTTGAACGGTTCTCCAGAGCATTACAGTGGATCATGGAGCATAAATTTAACGCTTGCATGAGAGCCATATTTTGGATGATTTTTTCTTTGCTGGACCTGCTGGCAGAGACATGTGTAATACTTCTTTAAGTTCCTTTCTACACTTAGCCAAAGAACTAGGTGTTCCCATTAAACAATCAAAAACTACTTATCCTACTATATGTTTAACAATTTATGGGATAGAAGTTGATTCGGTCCACATGGTTACTCGTTTGCCTCAGGAAAAATTGGATAAAATTAGGTTACAGTTAGTGGATATCATGAAACGTAAAAAAGTTACGTTGAAGCAGCTTCAGTCTTTATTAGGATTATTAAATTTTGCCACTTTATGCGTAGTTCCAGGCAGAACATTTTTGCGTAGACTATATAATCTAACTATTGGTGTCACTTATCCGTCCTTCATGATACGCTTAAATAAAGGTGCTAGAGCAGATCTATGCATGTGGCAAACCTTTATGGCTGACTTCAATGGAAGATGTATGTTTCTGTGTGATGAATGGGTTCCATCTGAAACTCTTCACATATATACAGATTCAGCTTCCACTGTTGGTTTTACTAGTGTCTTTGGTCATCAGTGGTTTTCAGAGCTATGGCAAAGTCAATTAAAAACTTTACACATTAACATTCTAGAACTATTCCCCATTTTTCAAGCATTTAAGATATGGGGCTGGAACATGTCAAATCACAAAATAATTGTATACTCTGACAATTTAGCTTGTGTTCACGTTTTGAACAGTCTAACGTCCAAAGATCCTGTAATGATGAAATTAATAAGACGTTTAGTTCTACATGCTTTAAAAAACAATATATTGTTTAGATGCAATCATTTACCAGGCAAGTTAAATACTGTGGCTGGTTGTTTGTCTCGCTTCAAATTTCATGAAGCATTCAAGTACAATCCTCACCTCTCCCCAGCCAAAACAGTGATTCCTTCGGAATTATTGAAGATTTAAGTTCAGATGCAAAGACTATTGTCAGCAATGCACTAAGCCATAGAACAAAACAGACATATTTACATTACTGGAACCAGTATGTTGGTTATTGCCAAACCACGGGGCTAACTTTTCAGTTTCCGCTACATATTACCAGACTAGTTAATTATCTAGCATACTTGTTTGTCACAGGATATCGTGTAGCTACAGTTGCAGCACATGCTTCAGCCATTGCGTACATTCACAAAATGTTTGGTTATAATCTGCAGTGTCTGATGTCACTTTTAGTTTGGTTCAGAAATATTCACTCGTAAGTGTATGTGTATGCAGCTCATTACTATTGGGACTTCAGCATAAGGCTGGTCCCTTGATATTGTTTTGTCAGTACATTGTTATATATTTGTTTTCTATAAAAAAGTGTCATCTTACAGAACAAAAACAAAGTTGTTTATTGTTTAGTTAATTTTACAGGTCTAGACTAACATAGTTCATGTTGCCAGACATATCAAGTAATCTATCATCACTTACTTTTTTGTTTTATTTTGGAAATAGTTGCACTTGTTGTACTGTTTACTTCACATTCCCCTTTTGTATGTACACATATGTGCATTTGTTAGCTTTCATTAAGGGTATCATGCTGGTTCTTGCATGTTAAAAGTGATTACATAAAACACATGCATTTAGATATATGTTGGTTCATGTTCTCTTTCATAAAACTCTTTGATGCACACGAATTGAATTTCAGTATAAGGCTGGTTCGTGTTTCTTGAAGTACTTTTATATAATGCAGTCGTTGTTACACACGAATTTCAGTATAAGGCTGGTTCGTGTTTCTTGAAGAACTTTTATATAATGCAGTCGTTGTTACAAGCGGATTTCAGTAAAAGTATGGTTCGTGTTTCTTGAATTGGTTTTATATGATGCTATCATTGTTGCACGCGAATTTCAGTATAAGGCTGGTTCGTGTTTCTTGAATTGCTTTTATATGATGCTATCATTCTTGCACGCGAATTTCAGTATAAGGCTGGTTCGTGTTTCTTGAAGTACTTTTATATAATGCAGTCGTTGTTTCACACGAATGTCAGTATAAGGCTGGTTCGTGTTTCTTGTAGTACTTTCATATAATGCTGTCGATGTTACAAGCGTATTTCAGTAAAAGTATGGTTCGTGTTTCTTGAAGTACTTTTATATGATGCTATCATTGTTGCACGCGAATTTCAGTATAAGGCTGGTTCGTGTTTCTTGAAGTACTTTTATATGACTTTACGTGATGCGAATTTCAGTATAAGGCTGGCTCATGCTTATGGAAATTCAGCCATTTTACATAATATACACAAATTTCAGTGTAAGGCTGGTTTGTGCTTTTGAATATGAAACTTTATATAATGCACACACAGTTAAGTATAAGACTGCTTTTTACTTGTTCTTAAACTATGAGTTTGCTGTTTAATATTGAGATATAGATTTTTGAATTATAATGGTTTTTATTTAGAAGTTGCATATATTGCTTGCAAATTTGCTACAAGTATAGCATTTAAATACCTTTGTAGTATGCTTTAGTATATTTGTGCTGGTCTAGTGAGTGCACCTTGGGTGGGGATGCAACTTTGTTGCTTATGGCGGATTTGTATCCCCACCTTTGCGTATCGTTCATATAGATACCTGTTTTATAGGTTATGTCATAATGTTAAAGAGAGGTAAGAGTTGTTGATGCTTACTTTATATGTTTCGTCATTTAAGTTTTATTAAATGACATTTTCACACATTTGCTGTTGTTACTTTCTATTCCTTGATTCGCAAATTAACTACGGTGCACTTACTACCTTTGCAAAACATGGGGCACTCAAATGTTATTTAGTTCGCAGATCTAAATGTGTTTGGGGTGCCCCGAGGCACTCTACGGCTTGAGAGGACCTAGTCCTTACGGTAAGGAACGGTACCAAGTTACTGATTTTATCATCTCGAAAATCTAGAAAAATCGAACAAAGCGGTTCACTTTTGCATATATACAGGATTCCATTACCTATTAACTCTACGTGTGACCTTAACCTTTGAGGTAGTGAAGTGGGTTTTGCACGCGACACATTGGCTTGATGTGCTAAACATTTGTGCAAAGTTATTTTTAATTAAATCAATGCATGACAAAATTATAGTCCGGACACGAATGTGTGCATATATTAGAGGATTCCATTACCTTCAAACCCTAAGTGTGAACTATACCGTTGAGATAGGGACGTGGGTCTTGCACGCTACACGTTTATTGATGTGCTAGACATTTGTGTAAAGTTATTTTAAAATCCTTCAATGTATGACAAAGTAACAGTCTGGACATGAATGTGTGCATATGTAGAGGATTCCATTACTTTCAAACTCTAAGTGTGAACTTGACCTTTGAGATAGGGACATGGGTCTTGCACGCGACACATCGTCTTCATGTACTAGACATTTGTGCCAAGCTATTTTAAAATCCTTCAATGAATGACAAAGTTACAGTCCGGACACGAATGTGTGCATATAAAGAGGATTCCATAACCTTCAAACTCTAAGTGTGACCTTGACATTTGAGAAAAGAACGTGGGACTTGCACGCGACACGTCGTCTAGATGTATTCGACATTTGCGCTAAGTTGTTTCAAAATCTTTCGATGCAAGACACAGTTACAGTCCGGAAACGAATGTGTGAATATATAGAGGATTCCATTACCTTCAAAATATGGTCGTGACCTTGACCTTTAAGGTAGAGACATAGGTCTTGCACGCGACACGTCGTCTTGATGTGCTGAACATTTCTGCCAAGTTATTTTCAAATATTTCAATGCATGACAAAATTGCCACCCTTCGGAGGCAAAATAAAAATTACTTTAGACACATTAATACTGTGTTTTTACACACAGAGGTTCACTGTTTCTTTAATGTGTCCATCATTTTACACAATCTAGAAATACTGTATAAAATTCTCCCACTATCAAAGCTTAATAAAATACCATTTATAATTTTATAAACATAATACTGGAATGCCTTATGAGCAAATATACTCACAAAATAAGTTTAACAATTTCTCTGTTAAAACTATTTACATAAAACTCCTCCTATTTAATATTGAGTGGCAGGTTTTGGCAGTACATCTAATCAAATCAGTATTACCAAGAATTAGTTTAACTGATCTTGTCTACTTCTTGACCTAAATTGACAATCAATTTCTAAGGCTTTATTAAATAAAACAATTTATAAAAAATTTACATGTGCCTGTTTTCCACAGGTTTATTTATACAAAATGGGCAAACTCTTTCTAAAACTGGTAGGTTCTCATACCTTACCGTTTCTATCCTTATAGGAGCTACTGACTTCTGACTACCTGACTTCTGTGTCGACGAGGTAAAACAATTTTACAGAAATTTTCTTCTTCAAATTCAGACTTGAAAGTGCAGTAAGTACGCAGCTTATTATTAGACCTGACCAGTGTAACTGTAAACGTACATGTACATGTAAACGTACTCTGTATTTGAACAATGTATTGAGGGACCATCTCAAGTTAAACAACAATACAATATTATGTCAAATTTAGTTGTTTACGATGGACAATCATACCAATGCAAGTGTAGACAATTAATGGTAATTTATCACGCGAGTGTCTCCGGACCGTGCAATTGCATGTTTAACAATTCTTACTTTGCAATTATTGGTGCGTTTATTAAGTTTTTGAACATCATTCGTTCATCTAAGGGCTGTCTGATTTATTGACAGTCCGTATACGGAGGCATTAGCGAATGTCGGTTAGGGTATATTCTGTCACCAAGCGAAACACATTCATCAATAAATGGAAGTTCTTGATCTCCAAATTGTGTCATTAGGTTAATCTGGTACAGTTGAGGATGATGGTGGTGATGATCGTTATGGTAATGAATATTGATTATATGACAATGATGATATAGCTGACGACGACGATGATGATGATAATGATTATAATCATTAACCAGTTTTTTTTAACCTGGTAATTACAATGGCGTTGTCGTATGACGGGCTGGCGGGTGGTCGTCAAACATTTGGTTTCCGTTCAATAACTTTAGTTAAGAGTGACCAATTGCAATGAATCTGGGTGCGTATGTAGCTTGAGGAAGTTTGCGATTGCTATTAAGGGCAATTGCAATCAAACTTGGTGTGTAGGTAGATTGTGTGGAGAGGAAGCTTGGAATTGCGTTTTGTGTCACTAAAGTCAAAGTCAATGTCACTATTACCAAAATAGAAAAATAGATTCCGATCAATTACTCAGGCTATACTAGGAGTGACGAATTACAATGAAAACCAATGTGTATGTAGCTTGTGTAGAGATTTGGATTGTATTTAGGTAACTAGGGTCTAGGTCAAGGTCACTGTTTTTGAAAAACGATTGTTTTTAAATTCTAAAATTGTTCCAAATACATGTATATATTTTATGGGGGTCAAGGTCATTGTTACTAAAACAGTTTTAAATTCTAAAATTGTTCTTAAAACATAACATAAAAGAATATTTTCTGGGTGGGGGGTTCAAGGTCACTGTAATTTTATATATGTTTTTTTTATATTAACAAGACACTTTCTTTGAGTTGGCGGGTGTCAATGTAAATGTCAATGTATGCTTAAATTCAAGTATTTTTTTGGTCAAGATCACTTGAAGAATTTTTCTTCTAATTCTAGATTTACTCCCGGTACCATTGAAAACATGTGCTGGGGACATTATTTGTTTTATTTTAATAATGGTACAACTGATGTTGATGGGACAATGACTGTCATGAAAACGACGATTTTGATGAAACTGATTATGGATTAATTTAATTGCAAGAATGAATCTCTTCATGATGATTATGATGATGGTGTATATGTTCAGTCTTGTATTAGTTCTACAGTACATGATAGTAATTATCATAATTAGAATAATAGTGAATGGTATTATATAATGATGAAGACTTTTTAATAATGAACGTACTCAAGATTTCGTATGATACTAGAATCGTTTGAGATCATCCCCGAAATTAGGCAGTTGTACGTTGTACGTGTGCGAGTGCGCTGGTCAGGTCTAATACTTCTACCAGACACACCAACTGGGTTGTTTATTTGACAGTACCATATCCGAGTAAAATCCTGCATAGTTAGCTCTGACGTTATATGGATTAACCATGCCTGCCTTCAAACATGTCAAGAGTGTAAGTTGTTTATTAAGTCGAGAATTATCAAGATTTGACAGCCGGCACCAATAGTTACTAATTGGCTTCCATTGTATGACTTCCATTGGTTGCCAAACCATTTCTCGAATGACTGCAGTATTAGAGGTGTACTTTCCCGCATCAAATCTCATTGCCCTATAAAATACTGCATTAATGAATGAGAAAGTTTTGTTTCCATGAATTGCAATACCATATTCCATTACTGGCCAAACAACCGAATCAAAGAGTTTTGTATAGACATCATATGGTACTTCACCAACTGATTTGCACTTTGAAATCACAAGGCCTAATGCACGGCTTGCACTCTGAGCAACTATGTCTGCATTCTTATTCAAATCCTAATGTTCATGTAATAACAAACCGAGATAGGAATAGTTATCAGCAGTTTGAATACCATCACCACATCTAAAATATGCTCTGTTCTGCTTGTACAGTTTTATCTTAAATGCATGATAATACTCTTTTACCATTTAATTTCATGTCATTTATATTACACCAGTCATCCAAAAGAAACTGTAAATCCAAAGTATTTTCTGATAACAAGACTACATCATCTGCATATAACAAAATACATATGTTTTTTATCGTCAATTCAGACTCCCTTAAATAGCTGAAGAAAAACAGCTAAGTCATTAAAATACATGTTAAATAACAATGGCGATATTATAAAACCTTGACGAAGACCGCACTGGATCTCAAACCAATACCTCCAATACATGAACTTACAGGGAATGAATAGACGTTATCGCAACAAATATTTTACCAGCAACACCATAGTCAAGTAGATGAGCCCATAGTTCCTCACGATTGATATAATAACATGTTTTACGGGCATCTATAAAAGAACAATAGGTAGACAATTTGTTCTTCTTCCTAGTGTCAATAAGAGATGTCAAAGAAGAAATATGATCAATGTTGCTTCTTTTTCCGAAAGCCATTCTGTTCATCTACCAAAAGGTTCTCGGACTCAGCCCATTTACTAAGGCGGTTGTTCAATACACTGCAATACACTTTATAAACAACTGATGCATGAGCAATGCCTTTATACGACAAAGGGTCTCTGGGATCAGACATAACTGCTTTTCCCCACAAATGAGGCACAATACTTTTACTAAAACATATGTTGAATAAAACATGTAAAAACATAACAGATGTGGCATTTTGAATACCTTCGGCTGATATGTTATCTATCGCATTTGGCATCATCAATAGCCTTCTTGATTTCAAAAACACTAATACCGTCAAGGATGACTATTGTTTTCATCAGATGGAATACTATTGGTAATATCAGTATAGGTTGCAGTATTGTGCATCCTTGAATTCCTGTATAAAGAACTACCAGACTTCCATTTATCCAAAATATCATTCATGTTATGAGATATTTCACCATTGTCCAGGACAACTTCCATCGTAATCTGTCTTGTCTTTACTTGGCCAATGCCTACCTTACTAATTGATTTCCAAAATCGAGTCTGGTCAACAATACATTCACTTAGAAGCTCGTTTTGCATAGAAAACCAGTAAATGCGTTTACATCGCTGAACTTCCTTGTCAAAAGAATTCCTGCTTTAGACATAGACTTATTTCAACTGAAGTTTCCTGCTTTTACATTGACACTTAAGCCAGTTTTTCTCATTGCTACATACAGTCAGCCATAGCTCTGACAACCTTTCATTCCACCAAGGTTTACCTTGCCTACCTTGTTTTCTTCAGTTTATCAGTGCTATACTTCATTTTTACTAGGTATATTACTATACATACAATGTTTAATAGTATTACGCCAGTCATGATACACAACATTGACATCACTCTGATCCTGCATATCTTGTTCTAACGTATCTATAGCAGCGTTTATTTCATGTAAAGACTGGATCTGACAAAAAAATCGTTTGGCACATTATGCAAGTCAAATTTATCATATGTGCAAGTTACATTACAGTCAGAAATACTGTTTGTAGCTTGGGTAGCATCATTCAAAGACAATATACATTATTTAACAAAATGATCAGGCATACGAGTTGGAGCAATACACTGTGGAATGTATGTCTTGCTTATCACATCACAAGCTCTAAAGACGCTGAAGTGTGAAAACTAGTCAGGTGATTCATTATTAACAAGAAAATAATCTACAACTGCTGCACATTTTGTAGAAACTGAAGTAAAATCATTTTTGTCATGGCTTCTTCCATTTCAAATACGACGTAAACATCAGCAGTAAGAAGGTGGCCACGCTTAAATAACTCGATCTGTATATATTCTAGCTTTTTGTTGCTCTCTGTTTCCTGCAAAACATACGAAATAACACCGACAGTGATTCATAACCCCATACATGACTAGATGAGTTTTTGTATAAAGGGGCAATGCTTTGTGTCTGCTGAGGTTAAATTACAATTATTTGTACCTTTTCTGAGGCACTGAGTTGAATAAACGAAAATGAAATATCCTCTGCGGAAAGGGCCATTGAATTCAGGCCGTGTTGCTTAGCTTTTCTAGAATGTTTGCAAAGGAACGAAATATTTCAATAAAATTGTTTTTAACCGGGAACACAGAACTGCTTTCTCCTTTGTATGCGAAATTTCTGATAGAAATCGGCTGAGAAACGAAAAACTTACGCTTAGTGGAAGATTTCAGCAGAATCTTCTTTGCAGACGAAAAAAATGACGTATTACGATCACGTGATTCGCCACCCGTGTTCAAGAAATCGTAATAATTATATACAGTTTTATTCAAATCAGTCCGTGTTTTTTATAGATATGGTTTCTTGCATACTTTTGGGCAAAACAATTGGTTGAGAAATGAAAAGCATACGCAGGTTTGGACGTGATTTAAGTATAAAATTTTCTTTGCGGACGAAGAAAGACATATTATGATCACGTGATTAATCACTGTGAAAGGGGACAATTTACTAGTATACCTTCACTGATATCGGGGACAATAGTTTTTACTGTTCCTAAAAGCGCACATGCCCTCGGGCATAGACTTAATAGTATGGGCGATCTGCTGTACGTCTAACAGCTGCATTGGTGTCTCATTTCTCATTTATTTAGTTGCTTTTACATTAAATGTAAAAAGAATAACTGCTTTGATAGATGCCCATGATCTCATTCGAAGGGAGCAATTGATTTAGAAATGTCATAATACTCACTGCATGGAACTTCTATATATAGTCTCCAACACCACTTTTTTTTCGAGATGTGGAGAAGTAAGCGTCACTTTTTGTTTTTGTTCACAATTTTTTAATGCAACGTCTACTACATTAAATAATCTAGCATAAAAAGTGCAGTTTTTAAATGTGAGGATTTTCAAATCCTAACATTTATTGTACCCGGTTTCTGAGTAGAGCAGTTTCTACTTTTAAAACCGAACTACCCCTCAATTCTAAATAATCCTTCAGATTGATCACATCTCATATTTATAGAAAGTAACATAAGTAATCAACAGTTTTGGTGTTGGTATGATTGCAAATATTCATTTAGTTTCAAAGATAAGGAAAATATGCGATATTTAATCATAAAAAAAGAATTAAGTCAATTTTTCTAAGTTAATGTGCATAGGTTGAAAGTACTTCTTAAGCGTTCGACAGATACAGCATTATGGCACTTAAGTGGTCTGTTTCTTACTACGCAGTTTAGACATGCACTACTTTAATAAGCAGCTGAAAGTGACACACCTTATATATACCATTTATACTGGCAATACTTTATCTACATTGCATTTATAAACGCCATTTCATCGGTTATTTGATGAAAATCTAGGTTCTGATAACAGACGGAATGTCGCTGTTTACGATATGTTTCACTCCAAAATCGAAAGTAGCGAAGTCACGAAGATACTACGCAGTTGGGAGTTTAAAGATGATTGTTATTTAACTATAGAATTTATGTAAAAAAGAGCCAGTTTTTAAGTTGCTGTCGCTATTAGCGATAATTGTGAAATATACCCTTTAACTGCCATATTCAGGGAAGCACCATGGTGTGCATTTTGTTAATATGGGTGAAGTTGAACATCCAAAATAGACTGTTAAAATGCACCGAAAATTTTGTTAGTAAGCTAGTAGCAAAACAGTTTCGTCTTAAACCACTGTTTCAACAGTGTTTCAATAGCCAGATTTCCAAACTATCGTTGAATGAAATTATTGATTGATTACTATGATTATTTACAATAATATACTGTGATTCATTCATTTTGAAATACCTACCATTCGTGTGTTTTGCATGGTCCAGTGTAATAAAATAACAATAATTGAGCCGCGTCATGGGAAACCCAACATAATGGACTTTGCGACAATGCAAATCGATACCGGTCGCCCATCAATGTGTAATCAGTTTCTGTTTAATGTTGTGTTTTAAAGTATATGTTGCATGTACCATACGACTGTTTTATCGTGAACGGGCTAGATAGGAATGTGCGGGTTTAACACCCGGCCATGAATGGAACACCAATAGAAAGTTGTTTTATTATTTCGCGTATATTATGTATTATACCATGAGTGCAGTCGACCATTAATTTTCATGTCGATATTACAGAAATGTGTTCTTTTAATGTTTACAATGGTAACAATATGACGTTGTGATCCATGCTCAAGTGCTCAGTACAATGTATACTATGTATTAAATATTCCGACTTTGTTCTTTATTCATGACTTAGTCTAGAAAAAAGATCTACGTCAAAGGAAATACATTTCAGTTATTGTATGTGCATTGTACGTTTATTTACAGGCGGGCAGTTAATTTTACGATAATTCCTGGTAGGGACCAGTACTATAACTATTTTCTTCTTTAAAATTGCAAATTTTGTCACATAAAGGGACGTGGTCGGTAGCGGGGCTCGATCCCAAGACTCTGAATTATTGAGAAGTTTCAGCTTCTCTAACCACTTGACCAAGTAGGAATCTCACCGTCCGTAACATTGCTCAATATGCTGTTACATCAAGTGGTCAGATGTTCCACTTAAAACTATCAGACATATTGCAAAACATGTGTTCAACATTCCTCTCCTAAGTACCAATCCTTACGATAATCTATGTTTCAGAACGAACATTTTCAGTGCCTTCAGCGCTTTGATTGTCCATTTGGCGGTGTTTTAACAGGAGGAAAAACGAGGATTCACCCATTTTCGTTTATGCGAATAAGGGCCTACAGGGCTATTGTAAACAATGGATCAAGCAAGGCGTCAACATTTACTGTTTACTGACAACCTATATCGATACTTTATTTTCCGACAACGTATAGAATCAACTCCCAAGGGATAAATTAGACATACTTTTTAGCATTGCTCTTCAGTCGACTATGTCCAGTTTAAACGGGGATAATTGCCTCTGAAATGGATGCTTCAAAAGTGTCACATGAATTATAAATAGTATGGAAAGCTAGTAACCTTTTAATAATACTGATAGAAAATAAGTTAAAAGTATATATAATTTAAGCACGTATTTTACGAGAGCCAATCACCGTAGTTGTATTCTATAATGACTTCGTGTTGGTTCAACCGATAAACACTATTCGTTTATGAATGTAGTTTTTTATTATCCGGGCTGTTGACTTGCGTGCATCACACAGTTTCAATAAAAATGTACAATGCTTATGTAACCGTGAATGTATACGTTGAATACAATGTTTCAGTAAGAGATTGAATGTGCTCGTACTTTTATTTGAAAAAATAAATGAAGTGAATGGACTTTAAAAATAAAAAGTATTTGTTATCAAAATGTGCTAACGTTCTGTGTGCTATGAAAATGCATGTGCATGGTTTCTTGTTGTTTTGTATTATCATCTATACAGGTAAGTTTTAAGAAAATATTTTATATCTTTAAGCTACAGTGTATACCTTGTCTGTCGCCTTTTTTCTTAGTTGAAAGACTTATTCCTCTTTTGTGTCACAGACGCTTGGCTTCAGTACAGCGACATATAAAGACATATTTTTTGTGAAAAATGGCATTTTTGAAATATGTTCGTAGAGTGACTAAACCTGTTCAGTGTGTATGCGTGGTTCTCATAGTATGTTCATATGCAAAGAAAGTGATTACAAGATACACTTTTTTACCTGAATCGCTCTACTGAACACAGGCGTCAAGTCTGGTGGTTGGTGGGCTCTGTAGGTATTACTTTTCTAATTCAAAATACATTTACCTGGTCAATTATTATCCCTATTTATACACACCTTTCATATCACTTTAAACTATATCTTTGTCGCTTGTCTCTAATTCATAGATTTGTATGTGCCATTTACAGTTATGAATGACTTGCCTTGCTGATAAGCCCTTGCTGAAATCCAGCTTCCTGACTAGCAAAGTTTGTAGGACCAGTAACATTTAACTGGTTAATCATTATCCCTATTTACACCTCTCATATTATCTTAAATTATATCTGTGTCGCTTGTCTCTTATTCATTGATCGCTTCATTAACTTTCGCTTCTCATTTCGTTGCTGAAACGTACGTTTTCAGAATAATTTTACTTTTTTCATTTCTATGGTAATGTAAACAATAAAAGTCTAAATCTAAATAGATCTCGCTCGCCTCCGGATGAAATATAGCTGATAGAACTTGGATTTTTTTTATAATTTGCAGGAACTAAAATGTGAACATTTATATCACTTGAAGTATAGAAAAATGAAGAATTCTAATTCAAGCGATATATTCTTCACTACTGACCTTATGTGAAATGTTGGCACGTGAGGCCCTTGGTTCATATTTCATTCCGCGAGTCAAAGTCGAACTCGTCGGGTCACTATGGTTTACTTGACCATATACGTCATCTGAAACACGAAAATTGTAAGAAAAAAAAAAAAAAACAGTCTTTGTTGTTCTTACGTTTTGTTTTTGTTCATTGTGTATTAAGTCTCTTTCTTCAGAAAGCTCAAATACTTGCACATTTCAGAAAGCTCAAATACTTAAATATTTTCAGAGAGCTGAATTACTTACATATTTTCAGACAGCACAAATACTTACTCATTTCAGAAAGCTCAAGAACTTACATATTTCCAGAAAGCTCATATACTTGCACATTTCAGACAGCACAAATACTTGCACATTTCAGACAACACAAATACTTAATTATTTTCAGAGAGCTGAATTACTTACATATTTTCAGACAAATACTTACTCATTTCAGAAAGCTCAAGAACTTACATATTTTCAGAAAGCTCAAATACTTGCACATTTCAGACAGCACAAATACTTGCACATTTCAGACAGCACAAATACTTGAACATTTCAGAACGTTTGAAAAACTTAAAAAAGCTTGCGTTTTACCTTTATATAAGAATAAGCCAACTGATGATTTAAATAACTATAGACCTATATCTATATTACCAACCATTTCGAAGATTTTTGAAAAACACATTGCAGTACAATTACAAAATTTCTTTCAATTAAAACTGATATATTACATGTTGCTGAATCAGGATTTCGGAGAAAAAAAACATTCATGTCAGACCGCTCTTATACTTTTAGTAGGAAAATGGTTAGAATACACTGAATCTGGTAATCTTATTGGCACGGTTTTTCTGGAAAATACTGATTCAAATTCTGTACACCCTTTATAAGTTTCCTCGAATGTAGGACATTATCCCTAGGACAATATCTCCTCGGCTCAATTTTGCATAAGAGGACAGTATCCCCTTGATGATTTTGCAAAGGAGGACATTATTCACTTGATGCATTTGCAAAGGAGACCAATATCCCGTTCTCCCTTGGACATTATCCTCTTGGTGATTTTGCTTAGGAGGACATTTGTCCCTTCTATAGTTGTCATATGGAGACATTAGCTCATTCTTCCTAGGACAATAGCCCTTTGAAAATCATCATTTCTGAATGTAATGATAACTTAATTTGTAGAAGATGTAGGGGTGTTTTAGCAGGAACACTGTCCATATTTAATCAAAGGACTGAACGTGCTGGAGGATCGATTGTCTCTGAACAACACAGCCTGCACACACACATGTGTAAATATCAGGACAACACAGACTGTACACATACATGTGTAAATATCAGGACAACCCTTGCACGAGTAAAGTTATAAACTGGAGACACAACTGTCCACACATTTTGACCTATAACAATTTGTGTAAACTTTACTTTTGAGATAGGAACCCATGTGCTTACATTTTGCATTCAGTGACTATGTTCAACTACCCTATGATGTATTAAGCTGTGAATGGTAACTGATAAATGGATTTTGACAAAACTGAACTGAAAAATCATAGTTTGAAAAACTTTTACTGTCATACAAAAGTTATGGGATATGCCCATAAGGTTGATTGTATTGTGCCAATTGACTGATTCGGATTTAACGTCGCACTCAACAGCTAAGGTCATTTTGCTACTTCCGGCTTTCATGGAGGAGGAAGATCCTGGGTGCCAATTCGGGCATTATTTCAGTAATGAGCGGGCACCTGAGTAGAACCTAGATAGCTTCTAGACATAAAAGAATTCGACCCAAGTAGGGCACGAACCTACAGCGGTGAGGGACAAGTAAACATCAGTCAGTGACCTTAATCACTCGGCCACAGATGCCATTGTATGATGCCAAGTAATTGTCTGAAGTTTCAAGGCTTTAATAATTATTGTTGCTGAGAAAGTGAATTTTAAGAAAGCTTTATCAGATTCAAGACGACAGTGCCGACTGACGTCAAGTAGGTTATGACAATGGCTCTTCTGTTTTTCAAAGAAAAGCTAAAAATTGATTCAGTATATACCTATTGTAGAACAAGTACTTGCAGTTAACATTAACTATCTCTGTGAGTGCTTCCAAAATACTCCGAATTGCAATATATTGGGTCTATTATTACCAGCCTTTCTACCATGCTGTTTTAAATTGTCAAAACTTGTCTAAAACAACAACTGAATGTTTTAATAGCAGGCTATAATCTTTCATATTTAACATATACTAGACTCTAGTAGTATTTCGTAACAAGTAATAATGATGATGATGATGGTGATTATAATAATGATACTATGTATGAATGTACCCGCCAAAATTTAGCAAAAGAATCATGGTAAAGTTTGAAACTTTTAGTTACTAGTACCATACAAGAAGTCATATTTGTTTTTATATTGAGTTAATATCTGTTCTTTGTAAATGACAGCATGATCCAGAGAAATGAATTTGATTTTCCCTTTAGATTATTGCATTTCTGTCTACATTTGAAAATCGTATTTAAGACATGTAGAGCTATGTGATTTCTTAGTTATTCGTACCCAGGTACGCACCGACTTCGGCAAAATGCGGACATTTTCGTACCATTTTCGAACCACGCATTTACATAAAGTACAACAATTACAATGTGTTTAAAGCATAAAAATATGTTGTCATATTTCAAAAAGACATCTACAAGTGCCTCTGTAAAGTTAATTTGCTGATAAGTTTCAGTTTTATACCTAAACGCATAAAGGCGTATTTCAGACTAGTGTTTCGGCCTATCTTTTAGACACGAAATAACAACTAGTCAGGCCGAGCACTTTTTATGATAGAAGCGTTGCCAAGTTACAAAAGAATCGTTGCTTTTATGTCGAAATCCGAGTTTTGTAATTTAACATTCAAGAGTACCTAGTGGTTCCAGAACGTATTACAATGTTCCGATAGTTTATGATCACAAACACGATACCGGATATAAGACACATTATTCGGCCTGACTAGTTGTCTTTTAGTGCCTCCGGTCTGACTTGAAAACTGTTCTGATCAAAACCGCGAAGGAAACTAGTTCTATACAGAAAAGATACCTCGTTGATTTTTAGTAATTTTTAATGTTTTACATTTATTCATCAATATATCATAATGAAAACAGGAAACAATGTAATGCATTACAATTCTTTTTATTTCATTGAATATATAGAACTACTTTTCGGTCGTATTCGACAAAAATTTGTGGTAAGGGTCTGAAATACTCTATTAACTTTGGATACAATTGAATAAATTCAATCGATCCAAAAAGTGTGAACAAACAGATTTGATACTAAAACGAACTGGTGTACTTTTTTATATTTAATTACTTTTTGCAGGAATATTGACTATTATTTTGTGATAGACTTAATTATAAATAGCCATAATTAACACATCAAATATATGGATTAATGGATGAAAGGCCACTTTTGCATCCTAAAAGTCTCGGGACCACATTTCGAACAAGTAAATCTTATTTTACCAAGAAAGATGTCAAATCTTATTTCGTACCAAAAAATTCGAAATGTTTTCCTTTAAATCAATGTACATGATAGAATATCCTTTTTATAGATACTGTCAAAATCTGCATCTCTGTGGGGTCTGATTATCAATAATACAACACAATACAAAGCTGCACAAAAAAATAATAATATATATTTTGTATTTAAGAAAACCTTTTTTCTCTCAAGAGATTAAACATTAGGAAGGATAAGCACTTATCTTCAGCAATCTGTTTTTCTAAACTCCTTTTGATGTTATCAAAAACTGTTATTCCAAACTTTGATATTTTTTTCAATATAGTCATTTTCACTAATTTGTGTATTTTTTGTATCAGTTTTTTTTCAAATAAAGTCTATTTTTTAAGTTTTTACATTAAATCAAGACTTATTTTGGATGCTGAAGTTATCAATATTGGTGCCATTAACATATGTAAGAAGGGGCTAATGTCCTTCTTCGCAAAATTCAATCAAGGGGATAATGTCCTCCTTTGCAAAATCAGCATGGGGATATTGTCCTCTTGTGCAAAATTGAGCCTAGGGGATAATGTCCTAGGGAATAATGTCCGTTTATCAGTTTACTCTTTAATCTTACTTGTCTTCAAATTGAAAATACATTTTTTGCACAATTTAGTTTTACAGTTTGTCTGCGAAATAAAATAACAGTTGTTGTTTTTACGATAATTGCTTTTCAGCTATTTTTATCAGGTTATTCTTCATATGATCTGAATAAGAAAAGTGTCAACTGTCAACAATACACGGGACTGTAATTGGTCTGCTGTATTATACAGGTTGCTACTTTCTTATTTACAGAAAAATATTGTACTTTGTTTTTATGCTAAATGAAAAATATAATTTCAATTTATCTTATTAACACCTCAATTATATGGATTAATGGATGAAAGGCCCTTCTTGCGTCATAAAGGGTTGAAAGCAATACAAGTAATTTTTATATTATGCTGTCCACAAATAGAGACTAAAGATCTAAGTACCTTAGGCCTTTGTTCAAGGCCGACTATTCATAAATTCATTGTATATGTCAACTGAAATAGTAAATGTATGTTACTTGTAAATATATACCTTTTATGTATGCATAACAATATTTGGATAACCAATAATTATTTAGTCATCTGATCTTTTAAGTTTGTATATTCAATGTTTTTATGCTTTGAGTTTTTTATATTGTCTTTGCCAAACGTTGATGTGTTATTTTGTAAATGGCCAAAGGTAAATGTTTTGCTGATTATGCTGAATAAACTTGAAACTTGAATAAACAATGATGATGATTTTTATTTAAAAAAACCCTAGGCTGTATGAGATTAAACATTAGGAAGGGTATATAAGTCACTTATCTTAAGCAGTCTAGTTAAACACTTTCTACAACATGCCTTTTTATGTTAAAAAAATATCATTACTTTCATTTGAAGGTGATGTTTTTGTCAACTATATGTCAGTTGATAATTGTCTACAATTTGAATCAGTATTTTGAAATATTGTACTTTGATTTTGCAACAGGAATAAAGACAATGGATAACTATATACACAATTTTAATCATTAAATTGCGACAGACTTGCATTTTGATCATAATAAATAATTTACAGGATTTAATTAATTAACTATTTTTAAACAATGTATTTACCAACATATGAACAGGTTAATTTCCTGACTTTTCTTAATAAATTCATTAACGGGTAATACCGCCTTTGCAAAATTTACAGCTTGAATGTATAAGATTTGTCATCTTATGAAAAAACATTAAACTAGCTTTATATTTTACCAGTTTGGAATGAAATGTCCTTTTTCAAACTTCATTTATAATCTTACTTCTCTTCCAAGATATTATATAATACCCTATTATGTTCAAATTTTTAGTGTTACTGAATTCTTCATGAAAAACTTAGAATAACAGTTGTCGTATTTTACTATAATAATTTTCAAGCTAAATTAATTAGTGTTATTCATTGGTAATATGTAATCTTGTCATAAGTTGCAAAGTTTCAAAGTTTATTACAACAATACAAAAAGCCCATTTGGCTGCTGCACATATACAAATTTATGGCCACTTGCAAATACTTACAGTGTAGATATAAATATTGACATGTTATTATTTATGCCAAAGTGGAGAAGGTTTTATAACTTTTCACATTTATCTTGTACAAACAGTTATATCTTTACCCATTCAGTTTAATATATAACACCTTTCAGCGAATAGAAAGGTGAACTAAAAGGCGATTAAAGCAATAAATCCTAAATTTTATATTATGCTTAAACTTAATAGAGACAAAAAGACAAACAAACAAACAAGGCCGCGGCATTGCTCCAAAGCAGGTTTATACATAACTTCAAAATTGTATAATGTCAACTACAAATAGAAATGTATCTTTACTCCCCCTTTGTAAATATAACAGGATGCCCTTCACCTTGACCCTATGCCTTGACCTAAAATTTATTTTTTTGTACGATTTAAAACTAAAACAATAATTATTTAGTCATCTGATCTTGACCTTAAGTACCTTGTATATTCAATGTTTTTTTTTTTAAAACATCTAAAATCTTTGATTTTTATATTGTCTTTGACCAAGACCTTGACCCTGTGTTATTTAAATAAAATAAATCAAAATATGGTAACACTGTCTTTGACCTTGACATTAGTGACCTTGACCCCATAAACTTTTTTTTTGAAACCTTGAAAAACTAAAACAATGATAATGCTATTTGTAGTAACAATTACCTTGACCTAGGCCTGTACCTTGACCCCAATTTTTTGCTTAAACAATCTAAAAACTAAAAAAATAAAAATCTATTTTTAGTAACACTGACCTTAATTGACACTTTTACCTAACATGAAATTGTTTTTAAAAATCTAAAAATAAAATTAAATAAAATCTACTTTCATTAGAAGGTGATGTATCAGTGAACTTACCCTGGTGACACTTGACCTAAATGTTTTTTTGCTTAACCCAATCTTAAAACTAAAAATATTTAAAAATCTATTTTTGTAACTTTGAATTTTGACCCTGACCCTAGACGACCGAAATTTTTTTGCCTAAAACAATCTAAAAATTATAATTAAATATAAACTATTTTGAATCAGTATCTTGCAGATAGACCTTGACCCTGGTGACCTTGCCAATAAGTTTTTTATTTAAGACAATCTACTAAAAATTAAATAAAAATTATTTTTAGTAACAATGTACCTTGACCCTAACACTAGTGACCTTACCCCCAAGTTAATTCCTGACTTTTGCTTAATAAAATCATTAACGCGTAAATACAAAAATCTATTTTTAGCAAAATTGACCTTGACTTTATAACCTTGACCCCGGAGTTTTTTGATACTTAAAAAAGAACATTAAAAACAGCTGATTATCTATTTTTAGTAACAGTCTTGACCCTGGTGCCCTTGACCAATAAAATTTTTTTTTTTAAAACATTCAATACTAAAAATAAATAAAATCTATTTTTATACCAAGATATTATCATAATCACCCATAGTATCTCCAAAGTTCTTACAGTTCCAAGTTTCATTACAAATGGCCACCTAATCAAACTATTGAGGATAACATTTGTCATATTTTATAGTAACAATGCCTTTGACCTTAACCGAGTAGACCCTAAATTAAATCCCAAGTGTTCTCTTCATTGCTACCTACACACTGGTTTGATTGCACTTAGTCACTCATAACTAGTTTAATGTTCGAAACATTTTCCTATTTTGAGCAACAGTGACCATTGGCCTAAGCCCTAGTGAGGCCCAAATAATCCAAAGCGGCTTCATGGCAAGATACTTACGCCAAGTTTAATTGCATATATGGTCACATGATACTTGACTTATCCGAGTGGAGAAGGTTTTTCAATTCTTATTAACATACCTTGACCTTGTACAAACTAGTTACCCCTATCTGTAATCCCAATCCGTCTCAACTTAACCTTTTACAAACCAATCAGCAATTGGTTACTACTAACTAACGATTATAAATCCAGATCCTAAATTTTATGTAATGCTTGCACGTCAAACCCCCGACACAAGACATCGCCATTCTAATAAGTAGGTTTTTTTTAAAGAAAACCTGCTTAAAAACAACAACAGAAATGTAATAATTCGGAGATTATGTTTAGATGCCGGAATATTATAATAATTTATAAATTTGTATATACGAGTTCAGTTCGTTTTTTGAAAGGATTGTATATAAAAATTCCGAGATTTCTCACAATTATTTGTTTATCATTATTCATCAAATTAACAAACTTATACATATTTGGCCTTCTCCAATAGTTCGATGGTAAATATACAGGTGTGCAGGTGTGTGTGCGTGCGTGTGCGTGTGCGTGCGCGTGTGTGGATATATGTCCTGCCGCGAGGAGCACTGCTCGTTACCGTAGAGAATTTTCGTACTATGTACTATGTCAAACACTATGTTTGAATTTCACTTTCACTAACATTATTTGTAATATTGGGTCAGTATAATAATTGGAACAATTTTATTTAATGCCAAATTCATGTCTTACGTTTTGTTTCGGTAAGGTATAATCAAAGTATGGCAGAGATAGTGACCTAGTGACATATATCACATGTAGCAGCTTATTTGTAACATTTCCTTGCATTTTCGTTTTTGGCAAGGATTATTACAATAAATGCTTGGCAGGTTAAGATATTCTTGATTTTTTGTACAGATTTAAAAATTTAAATACATGTATGGTGATACGGATGTTATTCCTTAAACGGTTGCTCAACGCAGGTCATATAAATGTTTACATACATGTTTATTTATTAATTTTTGTTTATTAATTTGGTAAATATATAGTGTAGCATTTATTAGAATATGCCATTTCTTCATATTTACTCTCGCTGTTATTAGCGCATGTTGTATATAGTTTATTGCAGACGAGGAACTGTAAATGTTCAAGTCGTATGTTAATAAAATTCTGTTCTGTTCTGTTCTGTTCTATAATAAAAGCAGCCTAGATCTATTAAGTTTCCCATTCACACCTCATTATGAAGATCTGACACTTTTTCCTATAAAACCTACATTGTCTGCAAAATCCAACAAACAGAAAATTACAGGATTTATTCTTGAATAATTGGTATCATTTAGTTGAAAATTCAAGCAATAGCACATTCTACAGAGTATTTAAGAAATCTTTTGGTATTGAATCCTATTTATCCGAACTACAACCCTCTTTATTATATGATCTCATCAAATTTAGAACAATGAATCATCACTTACCTATTGAAACAGGAATCTGGTCAAGAATACCAATAAATGAAAGAACATGTAACTCTTGCAGAAACAAAATTGGGGATGAATTTCATTATTTATTTGAATGCAAACAATTCTCCAATGACAGAAGACAGTTTATCAAACCATATTTCTATCGACGTCCAAACATGTTTAAGTTAGAAAAATTAATGTGTACTGGCAACAAATCAGAATTTCTGAAACTGTGTAAGTTTATAAAGGTTATACTACGAACTGTTAGAATGTAATATCTATATTTGCCAATTATTGTCATTGATTAATGTTTGACTATCATGTTTATTGATTGGCTTTGATGGTTTATATGGTATATACTGCACCTAAATGTTAATATTGTCGCCTCCTATTATTTCATATTTGTTGTAAATGACTCATATTTGCATGTGTGTACATGTATTGAGAGAATAAAAGAGATGTTCTGTTCTGTTTTGTTCCAATGCCCTTCTTTGTGTATGTTGTCTGCAAAATCTTCTTTGTTTATAATGTCTGCAAAGTCCGTCTGCAAAGTACCGGTATACCAATCCTGAAAAAAGCCAATAAAAACTCTTGCATTTTCAGTCTTTCATGAATTGGAACGTACATAGCTCATATCTATCAACATTATTTTGCAACTTCCAAATTATGTTTATTATGAGAGAATAGCGGTCAATATTTCGAGTAACATATTTGAACAAGGATTAAGTTTATTTTCGAGATGCATTGGGGATGTAATCGGTAAACGGTCGGGAGAGTATTCGCCCGGCCTGTAAGCGAAGGGTCTCGGGCTTGTGTCCCAGTCAGGGTGCACATTTTTCTCACCTTGGCGCCTTTGCGCGCCGACCATTATTTTAAAAGAAAATTCTTGTTAAGTTTAAATTTTAGTTGTGTATAAGCAGCAATTATTTTGTTAAAATGCATAAAATAGATAAAAGAGGTTTTTCTTTATGGTTTATACATTTTTTTTCGACCACTTTAATTTTGTAAAAGCTTATTAATGAACATTAACCAGCTTAGTCAATCTGATTAAAATCATCTCCTCAAAAACGCTACGCTACGTTCATTTCAGAAGATCGTGAACTTAAGTCAGATTGCCAGCTTAGTGTTTGAAATTATTTTTTGTTTACATATTGTAATAGTCCCGCCCACATGCCCTGCTGCTGCGCTATATATGACCTAATCCAAATTTGCCAGACAAATTACATGCAGCTTTATGCAAACTAGATTTTTTTCCTGGGCATTTTCCGCAGTTCAGGCAGGACAGTGCGGAAAATGGCTGAAAAAGATAACTGTGATGGAGAAAATAGCTTTCATCTTTTAGAAGATACCGGGTTGTTGACATTTTTAGAAAGTGGAAAGTTATGACTATTAATACCCAACAGCTGTTTGGGCAAGAACGACCGTCGAAACCAAAATGTGGTAAGTACTGTATTTTCAAATGTTTTGATTCAAAAGGACAATATTGTAATAATGATTTTCTTCATTTTTCGATTGCATCTGCGTAAAAGTGATATAAACTGAAATGAACTTTCATTTTTTGCGCAGAAACAAATGTTGCCGTCAACCCTTCTAAATTTAGCGGTGCGGGTGAAGCCGTCAGACCTAGCAGCGAAGTCCATGCTGTCGACAGAAATCCAATGTCGGTCATCAATGTGCCCAGTAACAAAAAAGCAGTTACCAATCCTCCTAAAAGTAAGTTTGTATTTGTTTTATCTAGACCATTAATAATTTTATTATTAATTTATCAAAAATGTGAAATAATTGTAACAATATTTAGTATTAATGATTCTTCTACTTTCAACTGTTTGATGCAGTTTCCATCTACTTATTTCAGATGCCGCTAGGTTTGGAGACCCAATATCTGGACAGGAAATACGTGAGAAAAAAATTGGCGCTGTCCCGAAAAAAACTAGAGCCGTCAACGAATGGTCTGTTAAAGTATGGGCAGATTGGGTTAGGCATCGTAATGAACAGCCGGTAACAAATGGGGAACCAGGATTCCACAACCTGAGGATATAGGGATGTTCGACGATACAATATTGAACTATTGGGGACAAAGACTTATTATGGAGACAGGAGAGGACGGTGCGGCCTACCCAACAAACACATTGCACCAATTAGTTTGTGGGTTGCAACGGTACCTTCGCACCGAGTGCGGTAGACATTAAGGAATGTACTCAGTTCAATGACTTTAGACTAAGCTTAGACACAAGAATAAAAGCATTACATGCTGAAGGAGTTGGTACCAAGAGATCTTCAAGTGATCCCGTTAAGGACCATCTACACAGTAAACCTTGATGTATAAACCTTAGGAGTACGTTTTTGAGGGGGGTGGATCATGACCGTATGCACAGTAAATCATGGTTCATGCAACATATTTAATTATTTAAAAAAGTATTTCGCACAGTGGAAACTTAAAAATCTTCCTAATATATGTTTTTTGTTAAAACTAATGTTGCTAGTAGGGATATTAGTTATAGTAAGACAATGTGTGCGATCCTGCACAGCCTGCGAACCTGCACAGCCAAGAAAGATCAATTTTATTTATATCATGTACTATTTATTATTTACAAAATAATAAAAATATCTAAATAATTTCATAGTCAATATAAAACCAAACAATATTTTTGCCTGCATTGTTTTATTCAATTTAAAACTATTTTGTCTGTATTTCCACCATAATTGTAATCTCTCTCGCACTGCTCTGGAATTTTAATCTAATTAGGGCGCTGTCACCTGGGTAATAAATAAAATATCTGTGTGGGGTCCGTACAGCAAGGTTTAGCGGATAGGACTTTCTCTATCCCAAAAATGGAGTATACACTTCAGGAAAATCATACATTAGACCAATCTACACAGTAAACTTTGCTTAATAGATCAAAATTTATAATTCAAGGTTTACTGTGTAGATGGGCCTTTACAAAGCAAGATGAAATACAGTTGTGGGAAACTTGGGTCTTTAACTTTGATACATCCATAGGGCTTAGTAATGCTATTTTCTATTATAATGGAAGACTGTTAGGGTTCAGGGGATTTCAGGAACATGTGAATTGTCAAGCTTCCCAGTTTGAGGTCCGAACAGACAGACAGACAGTATAATTTAGTAGAATTGTACGCACGCTATCTATCACTGGTTCCCAGAGCTGGTCCTATGTACAGAAAACCTCTTCAAGGTGTTGATGAAAACAACAATCCAAAATTTAGTGCCAACACGATGTATCATTACGGAATTAAGTCAGTGATGAAACGTTTCTTTGCTGAAGCTGGCATAGACACTAAAGAACGTAAAATAACCAATCACTCTGCTCGAGTATCTCTATGCACCGCATTGTACAACAAGAAATTTACTGACAAGGCAGTAGTAAGTCATAGCAAACACCACAGTAACGCTGTGTAGGCTTATCAGAGAGAACAATTTGATATTATGAACGATATTAGCTGTACACTGGAGCCGGAGATAAAGAAACCAAAACAGGAATTGCCAACGTACCTACGGCAACTGTTACATCTGCGAACTGTAATGAAACCCCTACCATGAAGGTCGGGCAAACACCTGTGGAACATATGCGAAACAGTGAAAATGTTAACAATAACGCATTGATGATTAATGTTCCAAATTGTGTGAAAAGTCTAGTTATTATTAAAGATGATGGGAAGAAAATGATCTTTAGTTTATACTAATTTATTTTAGGTCGATTGTGAAACAAGTTATACAACTTATATTAATCACTCTCGACACCTCATTCCTGATGGTATCCATCGCCTTGAGGGTATGAGAGAAGATAATGTTGATAGATATGAGCTATTTACGTTCCAATTCATGAAAGACTGAAAATGCAAGAGTTTTTTCCTTGTAATGCTGAGCGCCAAGCAAGGGAGCTACTGGTATCATTTTTTACGTCTTTGGTATGACGAGGCCAGGGAGCGAACCCACGACCTCCCGCACTCGAAGCGGACGCTCTACCACTAGGCTATCGATGATCTTTGACATTAAAGTATATTAATATGATGAAAAAGACAAACATTCATATTATCATCGGATTACCATTTTCACAGTTATTGTCACTTTCAGATATAATCCCCTTTAGTGACTTTTAAGACTATACTGGAAGTATCTTTTCTTCTGGTAAATCTTTTTTGAAGGACTAATTGTTTTTTTATATTTCTGGAATTAAAAGTAAATAAATAGCTTTTGTTTTGTAGTTTGTAGTTAATGTTTCAGAATATTTAATTTGTTGCGTGCTATTTTTGTTTATGTATAGGTTAGTGTCCTTATGTATTTAGAAAATAAATTGGTCTGGCCCGGCCCCCCCCCCCCAAAAAATTAAATGCATCAAAAAACATTAACCTATCAGTGTTTGAAATTATTTTTTGTAAATCTTCAGTAAATCCCAATTTACTGACTCGGTATATAAATATTGATTAACCCAAGTTAAGTGTAGCTACGCGTTGCGATTTGGGAAAAAATAATTTCAAACACTAAGTTCGGCCTTGAAATATCTCCCTGCGACCTAACATTCTCATTCAATTAATTTACAATTGCCTCTAGCAACACCTCTATCAACGCATGCAAAAGGAACCAGATAAAAGCAGTCAATTTACTTGGTTAATCAAATAATAAAGAGAGTTAAAGCTGATTTACCAAAATAAATTTCACATTTTTGAAAAACTCTGCAATACCATTGGACAAAAATAATTTCAAACATTAAGATTTTATAACCTGACATCCCGATGGGGAATCAGTCATATGTCTAAACGAAAGTGAATATATGAAAAATGTTACAAAATAATGAAAGCTGTTCAGCTGTGATTATAAAAAGTACACTATCTTATGACAACATTAACGTATTCTAGAACTACTATGGTCTCGGTAACAATCACCTTTTGAATTTGCTGAACACTTCAAAACTAAATTAGTTCAGTGTACTGAAGAGTTTATTACAATCGGATGGAGACTATGATTGAGACCTATATAGTTCTAGAATACATTAATGTCACCATAAGATAGGCTACATTTCATATTTAAAGCTAAACAACTTTATTTTTTTAACATTTTCATAGAATTACTTTTATTTAGAGATTATTTTGATCACGTGATTCACCACCGTGACATCTGTCTTTTTTAATCTGAATTACTTTTAAGCAATATGATCATATTCTGAACGCTGAAATGGGTACATCACAGTGTTTAGTGATCTTTTATATACAGTACATTTTTTATGTATTTTTATATATTCCGGACGTTGACAGTCTGTATAGTATAATAAAGATTTTACTGTATGGTTTTTAATGTAAAAATACACAATAAAACCTATGTAACCGAGAAGAAAGTATGAGATTAATTCAGTACTAGTGACTAAATTATTCAGTAATTCTATTTGTACTTGAATGGCTAAGGGTATTGGTCTAAATTATAATGTGATTATGACTTCTTATCTAAATCAAATTCAAATCAAATTCAAATCGTTTATTATGATTCAGGCCTCCAGCCTATATACATAAGCATTTTACACATCTATACATAATAGCACAATAGACACAGTGGTTACAAATATCAGTAAGCATTCAATGTAGATAAATAATAACATATCAAGAAAAATGCAAGAAAAATAACCATGTTTTTAATAATTACAGGTTATGCATATAAAGTAATGAATTACTTTATATATCATAGACATTCATTTCTCCTTTTTCAATGTATCTTGTCGAAGCGAAAAGCAAGACAGACATGATCAGGAGAGTAATAGCCAAACAATACTCATCAATAAAAAGGATCATAATAATACTTGTAGAAACTTAATTTAAAAGCATAGTATTTGTACATTGCTAAGTCTGTAATTGTTTTATCATTTGCTGTTGACATCAGTATATTGAATTTGTTTAAAGTAGGATTTTCATAAAATTTTCTTGTAATATAGGTTTCTCGAAGGTTACAATAAAGGGGGCAAATAAGCACAAAATGGTATTCATTCTACATTTGATTAGAACAATTAAAACAAAACCTCTTTTCTCAAGGAATTCCGATTTGACAACCCTTTTCGATCATTACCGAATGTGATGATGTGCGTAAAGAAGCGAAAGCAAATCAGAATTTCTTTATATTTAAAATATTAAGGTATCACTCACATCATTCAAAAATGTATTTAAAATTTGTGTATGAAATTAATTTTGCGTTTGTATTACACTCGTTCAACCACTCCTGAAAATACTGATCTTTTAATCTTTTTTCTAGTTGAAATAAAAATGACTTTTGATTTGCCACACCTAACCGAAACCATTCCTATATAAATGAAGCCTAACCTTTGAAACCCAGTTAGTATGCCCTTGACTATCATAATATATTAACATTTGGAAACATTTTTTTGACATATCTAAAATCTGGCATAGTTGAAGTTTTCAGCCAAATCTAAAGGCATGTGTCTGCATAGAGTGTCTTCCACAATCTCCTGTTACAGTTATCTAGATCAATACTTGAACATAATGTCAGCATTTTTAGTGTGGATTCTCCCTAGGAAACGCATAGAGTAGGCCAGGGCGAGTAACAAAGAGGAAATTGGACGTTACTTCAACTGATATTGTATTCCGCTTTACGTCTTGCTTATATCAATGCTCTGCCTAAATAAAAGAATAATGGAACTGAGACGAAATTTAACTTGAAAAGAAAGTTTATATATACATTTATATTTTCAGGTTTAGATGGGGCCCTATCGACAGGAAGCAACATTAAGGTAAATGAATACACCATGCCTTGGAATAATGTCTCCATGCTAGGAAACATGGAAAATTTAAAAACACACAAAGACGTCAAAACAGAAAAGAAAAATAGGTAAATAGTGAGGAAAGGACTTGACAAACCGACAAATATGTTTTATTGTTATTGTATGACGTGCTATATTAATGCATTGTGATTAGTCTGTCGTTATTTGCGTGACTCTATATATCAGCAGATATACTCTGCACGTGATACAAAAATGTAGCACGTCGAAACTTGAAATTATGTATCCAAATACAAATGTATCATTACAAAGTGCAAATCTCTTGTCCAGAACATGTTTATACATGTGTACGGGGTATTTACAAGCCATGGACAAGAGCTTTGCGATTTAGATCTACATGCTATCATGGATCAATTCTAAGTTGTTGTCGATGACAAGATCGAGAGGTCGATTTGCTTATAAATGCTGATTTTCTACTTTTTAGCTCACCTGTGCACGAAGTGCTCAAGATGTGTCATTGTGATTGCCCGGTGTCCGTCGTCTGTCTGTCTATTTGTCTGTCTGTTTGTCTGTCTACTGTCCGTCCCAACTGAACCTTGCGTATGAGACAGGCAGCATTTTTCAACGGGTCTTCATGAAACTTGGTCAGAATGACTGCCTTGATGAAATCTAGGTCGAAATCGAATGTGGGTCATCTGAGTTCAAAACCTAGGTCGCGGGGTCAAATCATAGAAAAAAACTCGTCATTTTTCATTGGATATTCTTGAAACTTGGTCAATATGAATACCTTGATGAAATTAAGATCGAGTTTGAATATGGGTTTTCAAGGTCAAACAGAATGTCTGTGTTTATGATAGTTTAGCGTTGGAGTTTGGTCACATATGGTCTCAGGTGAGCGATATAGGGCCATCTTGGCCCACTTGTTATTGTGATGTTTTATGTTTTCGATTTGCAAAATGATGTTTATAACTGTTGATGAAATTGCCAAATATTTTAGTTAAGCTGTTAGTTTTGTGCAATTGTTGCTAAATAGGGAAAGAAATGTATCACCTTGTTTAGTTTTTCTGTAATATTTTCAGCACAATTTGGTTCAACACATCTGTACTACAGGACTTGGCGAGGTCAGTCTCCTTGACATCCCTGGACACAATACACAAAATTGCTTACAAGGTTCTCCTTACTTATAACCGCTTATTGAATATTAATTCAAAACGTGCACAAGCCATTTCTGCTCATCTGCAAACAACTGGTGCCAAATTAGAAGAACTAGAACAAGATCTAGATGACCTTGTTGAAGACTTGCATGAAAAATATGAAACTTCTGACTCGGACAAAAAGCAGGCAGTGAAAGTGTTACTGGATATTGCTTTGGAACAGCGGGAGCAACTCAACAGAAAGAAGGCTTCAGAGTACAATGTCCTCGAGTGTGGGACTGTAATGGGGAACAACTGTGCAACTGATGAAGACTGCTATGGCAAAGGGTGTTTGTTACAGTGTAAGACGTCTGGCTATCTCTGGTGGCGCGACAGTGTGTGTAGATAGCAAGCATTCCTATTAAACACCCGGGGTCATACCTGGTAGCAGATGAAATAGCTTTTGTAAAGGAAAGTTGACTTCTATTGTCAGCAGTATCTCAATATTTATGCTTTTTGTCTGTGAATTTGAATTTTAAACAAAGCAATTTAAACTAAGTGTAGTGATAAACTAGCTAACATGTTTCAATACAGAACAAGGTGTTTTGATAACTAGGGATGATTGGATCAACTTATTTGTGAGCACGTATTACTAAACAGTATACACTGAGACAATACAATAGTGAGACAACATAATACTGCAGGTCTTTGGACATCAGGATGCCCCAGCCAGTGAGAGGACAGTGGTATCGTTTGGACATAGAGACACCCCTGCTATTATGGGAGGAAGGACATTCACGCAGGTGTTGCCGAAACATGATATACTGCTGCCATTGTAAGAGAAACAAGACTATTTTATTGCAGATGCCACCAAAGAAACTGTGTTCATGTGTCAGTGAAGGACGGACAGAATTACAGGCGTCACCCAAGCATCTGTATTGACACTGGGATACAGCTGCCTCTGTCTGAGAGAAAGGAGATTATCAAAGGCGACATAACGGCATCAGTTTGAACATTGGAATACATCTGCCATTGTCAGAGGATGGACTTTATTGCAAGTGTCACCAAAGCATCTTATTGGACATTGGGATTTTCCTGTCAGAGGATGGACTTTATTACAATCTGTTTGGACATTGGGATATTTCTGTATTGTCAGAGAGGACGGACTTTATTGCATGTGTCACCAAAGCACCTGTTTGGAAACTGGGATATATTGTCAAGGCGGGACATTATTGCAGGTACTACCAAAGTATCCATGGGTAGCCGTGCAGGTTGTCAGGGAAAAGGACATCTTTGTATGCGGTATAGATACCCCTGTCAGGACACTAATGCAGCTGTTACAAAGCATTCGTTTGGATTTTTGACATCCCCGTCATTGCAGGACACTATAGGAGGAATTGTGTTGGCAAATAAAACACCCAAGACGCAATTTTTGTGCCGTTCTTTCGGAGAAAAGGCGATACATACGTGATCGTTATGTCCGTCAGGCACAAAAACTATACGTTGTCTATAACTTTGCCATTTCTTAAAATTCCTTCATCAAACTTTACAATTGTATTGATTATGTCAAAGGGGTCGTGATTCTGCAAAATTTTGTAGGTCAAGGTCATATTTGACAGAGTTATAGTCATTCAAGATTCCGACGTAAATAAAGATATGGCGCATATTGTTATTTCTAATCGTTTCATAATATAAAAGTTGGAAATACTTCCCTAATGTGGTGATGGATTTATGATTTGTAAAGGTGATCTGATGGAAATAATGTGATATTATCTTTATATGACCAATATTCCTACATACGTTTGATTACGGACAGGAACGTAGAATCATATATTCAACGTATATTCTACGTTCCTGTTACGAACGATCTAATTGATACAATAGAGGAATCTGTTTTTGGCGGTAAGAATTACCGATGTCATTGTTTGTCAAAGTTCGAAAACCACGTCGCAAACGTAACAAGTCCTCGCTAACTGATCAGTCATTTTACAAAAAACATTGTTCTGGTATCGAAAGTGACTGTGAAAATGACTGTAACAGCGTTTTGAGTGATTCAGTGTTTCGTGACCCGATTGACTCTCAAAGTGATACTGATCTGACCATGGATACGCGCACAAAATTCTCAGATCTTGACTTAAAAACTCTAGGAAATATCATTGCTCAGCAGATCAAGCCATCTCTTACTGCTGAACTCAAAGAAAGCATATCGTCCCTTGTGGAAGCTGAAGTAGCTAGTAAGAGTTTGCCACTTCATGGAGAAATAGCTTCCTTGACGGCTGAGAATGAATCTCTAAGACAGGATCTAAATAGGTGTAAACTCGATTTGGACGAGCTCAGGCAGTACGGTAGGCGTATGTTTCTCACGGTTTCTAATGTTCCTGGGGACACAGGGGTCGGTACAGAAAATGTTTAAGATAAAATTCTAAAACACGCTTCCAAAAAAGGTATCGCCTTGTCAAAGTCTGACAATGATAAAGTCATAGGCTTGGTAAAAAAAAGGATGAAGGCGACCGTAAGGTGATCATCAAATTCACGAACAGTAAAGCCAGAGATAGAGTACACAGTACTCGTAAATCCTTCGGTGATGGTATCTTTGTGTAGGAAAATTTAACCAGGTTCAGAGAGCAACTTGCATATGAAGCCAGGCTAGTGGTGTGTAGTGATGTTCTGGCCAAACGTGGATTTCTGGTTGCAAGGTGTACGGCCAGCTAAAAGGGAAACAGACTGGATCTGATCCCCAACCCAAGATACACATAAAAGACATGTTTGCCATTGAGTGTATTAGAGACGGTAAACCAGTTTCTCCGAACTATTAATCTGAAAGAAACTGTAAGAAAAGTCTCATTCAGGCTTCTTCCAACCAAGCAGACATCCTTCTATCGTTATGATTATTTGTTTACATGCCAGGAGGTCATGAGATGACCTACCTTCTAACCTGTAAATACTATTCTCGCTATAAATACATACATGTATGTCCTGACTACAGACCCGATCAATCATTCACTATTCAAATATCTATCAGTGTTTTAATTTGAATATAAAGTCTGTTACTGTACGATACTGAATTGAATAGATTACTAATCCTTTTATCTAATACTCTACTGTCTGTTTTTCATTATTCGAAAGCGTTCACACTCGGAAATACTACTAATCTATTGTGCTTTGTATATGTGCTTGTATTTTGTGACCTTTTGTGTTTTGGAATGTAATATTACTACATGTATAGATGCATGTACTCCATAGTGTTTCAAAATTCAAATGTTAGCTAATACTTTAAGGATTTGCAACTTGATAATTCGCATTTGATAAAATTAATACAGGTAAAATATAGATATAGAAAAACTGAAATATTTACTCGCAACTCGGACATTTTGGTTTTATGAATGGACACACATGCCTTGTGCTGTTACTTTGATTTCATAGTAAATTAATTCATGAACTCACCATCGATTACAGGGGTTAAACAAGTTATTAACGATCACATACACGATAAACATCGAACAGTTGTCTTTTTTCATTCAAGGGATGTCGTTTTGCTATAAACCATACCGGGTTTTGTGTGACTGTGAATGAAACATCGTGCTATTGTGTATGTTATTACGTTCATTTGTCGTCTTTTACTCAATATTATTTACCTGCAAAAAGTCATGTTTTTAATATGTCAATTATTTTTACTGTATTTTGTAGTTGTAGCAGCATATTGAATAGCCTGCCAGAATTACCTATATAGCCTTCAATATTTACATTATGTTGTAGATTCTAGACTGCAGAACCCAATGAGTCATTTTAATATATTTACATATATTTATCATATCTTAATAACATTTATTCCCACATTTTTGTATATAGAAAAGAGTCATTTTAATTCATTTATAACATAATTAAGAATAACTGTTCGTATATATTTAGTCATATTTGGTAGTTTGTCATATATTATTTAACGATGAATTTAAACACTAAGATAGGCAATCTGTTCAATGATTGACTGACCGTGTCATTACAGCGTGCGTTCTTTTCAAAATTCTCGAAATCTTTCCAAATTTTACAATTTGTAACTTTCATTTATTAATTTATGACCGATGAATTAACCATTACTGTACAGATAATAAATGTTTTCATCATTTGGATTTTCACCACTATATATTCTTTTTCCTTTATATAACTACATTAACTGTGAAAATCATTTTATATATAAAAATCAATCTGGTTTCCTACCGGGCCTCTCTACGGAAAATCAGCTTATAGACATTTATAATCAGATTTGTAAAGCATTTGACAATAAAGAATCAACATGTATGATATTTTGCGATATCTCAGGCTTTCGATAGGGTATGGCACAAAGGCCTTCTTTTTAAAATCCGCCAGTATGGCATTTCTGGAAATGTTATTAATTGGACTGCAAACTATCTTAATCGCAGAAGTCAGCAGGTTTTTGTAAATTCTTCTTTCTCAGACGAAAGGCTTGTACCTTCCGGCGTTCCACAAGGTTCGGTTCTAGGTCCGTTAGTTTTTCTTTTATGCGTTAATGATATAACTGATTCACTTCTAAGCGTTGTCAGACTATTTGCAGACAATAGTTCCTTTGCCACTTCATCTTCGAATACACAACATATGGAAAACATTCTTAATACAGATCTCATCTCCATTACTGAATGGTCGAAACAGTGGCTCGTTAACTTCAATCCTGCGAAAACAGAAGTTGTATTTTTTCTCTTTCGAATACAGATAGACCGTTACTTTCCAGGAGTTCATAATTAAACTATGTAGAAAATCACAAACATCTTAGTCTGACCTTTAGTAATGACGGCTCTTGGCATACTCATATGTCAAATATAATTGCAACAGCTTCAAAAGTGCTGGGATCAATGAGAATGCTAAAATTCAAAATAAAGCGCAAATCACTTAATCAGATTTACACAACTTATCTTAGACCACACTTGGAGTACGCTTCTATTGTATGGGATAATTGTACTCAGCCAGAAAAGAACAGTCTTGAAAAGTTGCAATATGATGCGGCCAGAATCGTAACTGGATGCACTATATCTCTCTATCGTTAAGCTTCTTCAGGAAATAGATTGGGTCTCCCTAGCCGATAGAGGGGCCGTGCAAAAATTGATTCTAGCATACAAATATAAACATGGTTTACTTATTCAATACCTAAACGAACTATTTCCACCAATTGTTGCCGAGGTGAATCCTTACTTTCTTAGAAATAATAACTTTGCGGCTATACCAAGACGATTAGAAATTTATGCAAAATCTGTGCTACCATCTACAGTGAAGTTATGGGGTGAACTTGATGAACATATCCGTGACGTTAACACACTTTCTGCGTTCAAATATAAACTTAAACATAGCTATAAAACTCCAACGGTTCCCGCCTTTTATCTGTTTGGCAACCGAGCAGAACAGGTATATCACGCGAGAATCAGAAACAACTGTAGCAACTTAGGTGTTAACCTATTCAACAATCATCTGCGAAATAATCCAAACTGTTTGTGTGGTCATAATTTAGAAGATGCCGAACATTATTCCTTGCGTTGTCCGCTTTTTTGCAAATCAGAGAATTACTCTTTTTAGAAATACCCGAACCTTTCATCCACTAAATGCTCAAGTTACTTTTTGGAATAGAAACTATATCCAAAGAAGAAAATGGAAATCTATTTATGGAAACTCAAATTAGGTACCAAGCGATTTACAAGCATGTTAGCTGTCCCTCTCTTACATGTTTCTATCACTATGGACTGGCGCTGGTGCCTTGCGGGATGGGTTGGTGTGTTTACGGGGGTGCAGTCGGTCGAACAACGCGGTATGGACTCAAATCTTGTTCAATATTCCTTTCCTTTTTCTCTCTTTTTCTCTTTCTATGTATATATTTTGTTTATTTTATTTTTTTGACTGATATGATTTTTCCTTATGTTTGGTTTTTTTCCATTTTTTTTTTCCATTTTTTTTAAATTTATTTAATTTCCAATTTGTGTTCAGTTCTAAGATATCACTATAATTTGCATACATACATTGGCCATAAATATTATTTCATGTAGAACGGGCCATTCACTGAGCTGTAAAACAATTTACAATAAAATATGATTAAACTAAAACAGCGTTATGCCCCTTTTTGTACTTAGTTTTTGTCATGAAATTTAATGTTGGCTATAACTTTTTAACATTTCTTAAGATTTCTTCATCAAACTTTCAAATACCACCAAATTTTAAACTTCAAGGTCATATTTGACAGAGTTATGTCCCTTTTTGTACTTAGTTTTTGTCATGAAAACTAAATGTTGGCTACTACTTTGCCATTTCTCAGTAAGATTTCTTCATCAAAAAACTTTCAAATTGCATTACTTATGACAATTAGGTTGTAATGCCACCCAATTTTGTAGGTCAAGTTCATATTTGACAGAGTTATGCCCCTTTTTGTACTTATATTTTGTCACAGAATTATTGATTATTCTGACAAAGTGTAAGAGGGCGACATAAGTGTTCTACTGAACACCAATCTAGTTCTACTGACAAGACATACTGTTCAATTTTGTAAACAATGTGTTTACAAACATGGATCATTCCATTTATCAGTCCATGATTTCATGTCACTGTATTTTAGTCGTCATAAGTCTTTTCATTAACAGCAAAATACTCTCAATCATATACTCTCTTCGATTTTTTGCGGCTTGTTCAAATCAGGATAATTTTCAAATTAGAGAACAAACCACTCATAGTATCAACAAATATTTTGTTTGTTACAAACATCAATGATTTCACAGTAACTGTGATGACGAGACTGACTTTTGTTTAAGAAACTGTGAAGTGCGCTGGTCACGGGGTGCAACACATGATGGGTCCTTCTAATGAGTTTTCTCTATTCAATTTTACTGAGTACTGTATATGAAATAAAAACCATTTTTCTCATTGTTATATAATAATTATATGTATCTTATTTTATGTTTTTCGGAGGTTTATCGAAATATAACGGTGAATTATATTCCGATAAACTCACTGACCACGCAGTGAAAATTATCAAAATATGTTACCCGGATTAACGTCAAAAAGTATACTGAGCGTACTAAATGCTGGAAACCATATGACAATGACGCCATTAAAATGACGTCGTTAAAATGACGTCATGCTTGTGATGCTTTCTGGTGACGTTTCCTGCAATTTTCGACACTTCATTGAAACAAACTCACAAAAGTAGAGTTTGAGACACAAAATAAACAGAAAAATTGTTGGTTTCGATGTCATATCAAGATAATTTCACATGTGAACACCAAAAGTAGTTATTTTCACTCGTGGCTGCCACTCGGGAAAATATCACTTTTGGTGCCCACTCGATGAAATTATAGCGTGATCTTACATCGAAACCAACACTTATCCTCTATTTATACATGAAAGAGAATTCCAATTAAAGCTTCAAATATATGTATTTATTGTTTTCATTTTCCTTTTTCGCTTTGAATCACACATGTTACCACTCCATGAACACACCTTTATCACATTTTTCTGACCAAATTGAAAAATTTACGACGAAAAATATAAATATTTGTAACAGATGTACAAATCATTACTCCATCTATATTTGAACTTACAACAATGGCGTCAAATGCTAATAATTTAATTGCTATTTGATTCATAGAAGGAATGTAAGACATTAGCCTCTAGGACATTATCCTCTAGGACATTGGCCCCTAAGCTCTATTTTGCAAAAGCGTACAATAGCCCCTCCACTCTAAATATTTTAGAATTTGTCAGTAATTTAAAGAAAATGATAAAGGGGCTAATGTTGACCTTTTCAAAGTCATGAAGGAGTTAATGTCTCAGCTTGGGAGTAATATCCTAGGGGATAATGTCCATTTACAGAGAAAGTACATCATCATAGGCTTTGGTTGTTTTTCAGTGTTGATTTAAACTTTTATTTTTATTTGACATTGATCACAGGAGGTCCCTAACTCGGGTATATTATTGCTTGAAATCGCATGGGAGGAATTTAAAGTGGTTGCATAGGTAAGGTTGTCTTTTAACTCATGTGGTCGCAAGGGCAGGTCTGACTGTATTATGGTGTCCAATACTGGAATCAGTATTTCTGGCTGTAGTTAAGTGCCAATAATAGAGAAATTATAGCAAGTGTAATGCAACATCAATTGATAAACATGTATAAATATTTTCATCCAGTGGCCTTTTCATCCATTTCTTAGTCAAAGGTCATAACATTTCACTTACAAAGAAGCACATAAAACTTGAAAAGTTGAACAACAACTTGAATAGTTAATCAATGGTTAGGAAATTTCATGACTAGATGAGATACTTGCACTATTTGGATACTGCAAGAACACACTACTTTGTTTCACTGCAGTGCAACAACCTTCTGCAAAACAGGTCATAACAAGTTACAAATTAAAACAGGACTGAAACAATCTCCTATGATATGATACATGTACTATAAATTGTGTAATTTTTGTGTGACAAAATTTCTCAATTTGGGACCAGATAGATTAAGTCATGAATTCTCATATCGCGAAAAGAATTCTCTAATAGTAAATCTATGTAAAATGAATCTGTCACAAGTTTTTAAAATTAATAAAGTGGGAAATTCACAAAAGTTAAATCATCACAAATATTGCGCAATTTACAGTACCGGTATTAAGCCCCAATCATGCTGACCTGTGGCTTACCTGTCATGCTGACCTGTGACTTACCTGTCATGCTGACCTGTGGCTTACCTGTCAATAACTTGCCCTAATTTCAGTGTATCAGTGGTACAAGTTCCATAAAACCACTGAAGTTCTGATGTAAACTAAGGCAATTGTTTTGAAATGACATATTGAAATGAGAAAATATATAAGAATTTATAGATGTACACCATGCTGAGGTAACTCTGATAATAGAACAAAGTCGGCAAAGAAAATTTTTAACAGCATTGTAGTTCAGTCAACAACTTTTATTACTTTTATTTTCCTAACAATGAAGAAAATAAGACATCTATTTGGTAACCACAGTTAAATTAGTATTTAAAGGTATTTCAGATATTTTCAACGTTGTGTGCCGATAAAGACTTAATCTTCAATGTTTCTACAGTGGTTTACTGTAACAGGTGAATCAGCATTTCATGCAAGGCATCTCCTGCTCGCATGTACAAAATGCTGTTTCTCTTCATCCTATTGGCCACTAGCTGGATGTTATACTTTATCAACTTCCGTATATCCATCAGCTGTCATCCATCAGCTGTCATCAATTTTCTTCGGCCAATCCAACTCTACAGCCTGAAAACAGAGTAAACAAATCAGACTATTTTGTTAAACAATATGCAACAATCCAGACTGTACAGCCTGAGAACTGAGTAAGGACAGAGTCAGGAGTGATTTTGTTAAACAGTGGTGAGTGAGTGAGTGAGTGAGTGAGTGAGTGAGTGAGTGAGTGAGTCCATCAGTCAGTGAGTGAGTGAGTCAGTGAGAGAGTCAGTGAGTGAGTCAGTGAGAGAGTCAGTGGGTGAGTGAAGACTTTATTTAACAAGGCTACACATTTGGTTTTCCAATCTTCCATATGGGCCTGGACATACTATGTGTTCACACTGCTGCTGTGAAGAAACAAGATGACATGCTCCATACGAAAGTTGAGGTTATGACTGTCAATGTATGAAGCTATATGACTATTAGTTTAAGAATATCAATGTTCAGAATTTGTCAATAGGTTTCAATGAATTATTCAACATGCTCTCTTATCAATAATCAGCTTTACTTTGATAAATATCAACATACATGACATTACTTATTAATCTTAACCCAGTTGGATCCCTGACCTGACAAGTTAGCTTTACAAATTCATCAGCAAAACACTAACAAACAGAATTTGTTATTAAACAATAATACTTGTAACATGTGGATTGTCTTGAACAAATGTTTCAGAACAGATTTTCTATTTAACCATGAAGACAGCTTGAGAAATTATTTATTTTTTAATTAATCTACCTGTGACACATGTTGACCAAAATTGGCTGGCATTCAAGTTTCATTTACAAACTTCTGAAAGGAACTTGTTAAGCTTTCAATCTGGACTGTACCAATAATTAGTGAGCAACCTTATAAATTGCCCTTTTTTATTCTTATATGCCATAAAACATACTGTGTGTGAACATGTGTTATGTGTCCTATGTTCACCAGCAGCACTAGCTGTAAGGAGAGTCAAGAAAATTTGGATCTACTTTCATTACACTAGCTAGCAATCTAGCATACACTTTTTTGTTTTGTCCGTAGGGTATTTTGTCTGTAGGCTTTTTTTTCAGTAGGGGAATTTGTCAGTAGGATATATTGTCTGTAGGGTATTTAGTCTGTAGGGTATTTTGTACGTAGGGTATTTTGTCAGTAGGGTATATTGTACGTAGGGTATTTTGTCTGTAGGGTATATTGTACGTAGGGTATTTTGTCTGTAGGCTATTTTTTTAGTAGGGGAATTTGTCAGTAGGGTATATTGTCTGTAGGCTATTTAATCTGTAGGGTATTTTGTCTGTAGGGTATTTTGTCAGTAGGGTATTTTGTACATAGGGTATTTTGTCTGTAGGGTATTTTGTACGTAGGGTATTTTGTCAGTAGGCTATTTTGTCTGTAGGGTATTTTGTCAGTAGGGTATTTTGTACGTAGGGTATTTAGTCTGTAGGGTATTTTGTACGTAGGGTATTTTGTCAGTAGGGCATTTTGTCTGTAGGCTATTTTTTCAGTAGGGTATTTTGTCAGTAGGGTATATTGTCTGTAGGGTATTTAATCTGTAGGGTATTTTGTCTGTAGGGTATTTTGTCAGTAGGGTATTTTGTACGTAGGGTATTTAGTCTGTAGGGTATTTTGTCTGTAAAGTATTTTGTCTGTAGGGTATTTTGTCAGTAGGGTATTTTGTCAGTAGGGTATATTGTACGGTAGGGTATTTTGTCTGTAGGGTATTTAGTCCGTAGGGTATTTTGTCTGTAGGGTATTTTGTCTGTAGGGTATTTAGTCTGTAGGGTATTTAGTCCATAGGGTATTTTGTCTGTAAGGTATTTTGTCTGTAGGGTATTTAGTCTGTAGGGTATTTTGTCTGTAGGGTATTCAGTCTGTAGGGTACTTTGTCTGTAGGGTATAATTTTTGTAGGGTATTTTGTCAGTTTGGTATTTTGTTAGTTGGGTATTTTGTCTGTAGGGTATTTTGTCTGTGGAGGATTTTGTACGTAGGATATTTTGTATGTATGGTATTTTGTCAGTTGGGTATTTTGTCCTTAGTGTATTTTGTCCAAGGGAATTTTTCTGGAGGATTTTGTCCGTAGGGGATTTGGTCTGTGGATGATTTTGTCCGTAGGGGATTTAGTCTGTAGGGGATTTAGTCTGTACGAGATTCTGTCCTACAATTACTTCATACACTGTTAGCGACATGGCGATGGTAGGGATCCAACCTGGGGCCCTTCGATCCTGATGTGATGTTTGAGAGACTAAATGTGCTTACCACTTTCAGCAAGTCAATGTTAAGCTTTTTTGGTAAATTATATTGAAAGTGTGTGCTTAATTTCTCAACCAAAATGATAAATGAACAAATCTTAACCAGGCAAACTTACAAAGCAGCCAAACAGGAAAAATGTGTTCAGGCCTGTTAATGTCACCTAAACTGGCTGTCAGGTATGTCAGGCATGTATCACAATATCATCTTTGGAATTTTAAATTGAAAACAAATGGACTTTCTGTCATTTTTATTGAGATATATTTCTCACATAAATTTAACAAGCACAAAATTAAATGGAAGGGTGATCAGTTGAAATCAATAATTCCATCACCATTATGCTGAATATCTATAATGGGACTTTTGCTCCTTTCAATTCATTGTTCAAAGCAATGACATGTGAAATAGCAGATACTTCAGACCAAGGTCAGCCTGTATTGGTTGTTGACTTATGAAATAACATCTGTTCCAGCGGTGTTCATCGTTTAATAAATAATGATTTGGAGTACTGATATGCAGTAATTAACCATGAAAGATGATTCTAGATTGTATACAACACCAAATATAACATTTTTTGCTAAATCAGGGGTAGTTACACTGGACATAAATAAAAGATCTACTCTGATTGCCAGGGATATGTCATTTCTAGAGTGTAAACACAATTGAACATATTAATTTTTGCTGAATCAGGGAGGGTAGCATTACTCTGAACATACCTGTATAATACTAGTCCATAATTGAAATTTACCGAGAACTTATGACTATATACATTCTGCCCAAACTTGTTTAAGATCGTCAAAGAAATATGATAGATGACGGAGTGTTATTGCTATCATACACTTTATTTTAAACAAACTGAAAACTACAACCCAACATCATCTTTGATGACTGTTTTGTTACGAGCATAAGCCGCATAGCAATACCTACATGTCAAACTGTCAACTCGTATATTGCATGTACTTAGCAGATTAAACAATAGAATTTTCACACATCACATGGTGTGTTTGAATAACGATTCCGAAAAGAGAAAAATGACAAGTTAAGACTGTTAATTGGAGGAATCAAATAGCGATGATTTATGACTTCATGTTTAAGGTGATTTTTGCATTTTTAAATCATTTTTTTCTAGTACTTGATAAGTACTTTGCTAACCAAGTACTCAGAGGTTTGATTGAGTAACAGTTTAACCAGGTACTTGTTGCCATCCCTAATCACAACTAATGTTAGTTCTTATTAAATACAGTTTTATTCATGAGAAAGGAAAAGCAAAATATAAAAATATGTTCTCCTTGTGTATGTATAATTACTGGTGAGCAAACAAATTCAGCAGAAAGGTGGTAGTTAAGTAACAGTGACTTACCGTTACATCAAGTTCTAGTATATCACATTCCTGGGACAGCAAGGAAGACACGTTTGGTTTGGTCCGCCCAAAATCACTATGTACAAACTCTTTCACGTAGCTGATAGTCTAAGTAAAGGCTTCATAAACTCCAACAGTGGTTTTTTTAACTGACTTAAACATTAGGTATACTGACTAAATATAATCAAAATTATAATATTTTACGTAACTGGATAGAAACATTTTAGATAAAGCATCAAGTCTGATCATGTGTGTGTGTGATTAAAACAAAACAGCAATACACCAATACAGTAAACTCCGTATTTTTTATATTGACTCCAGATACAATGTAACTCCAGATATAGCACTGTTATTTTCATCCAAAATTTTTCCTTCTTTGTTTAATGTAAAACGAACAACAGTTATAACGGGACTTCAAATAATGTATAAGGAACAATATTTTCTTGCCCAAAAATGAAAAGTGAACAGTTGAGTACGGTTATCATATATATATCCAACTACAAATATGTTGGGACAGTTAAAAAAACCTGTTGATTTGGTAGTTTTTCCCCATTCATAAATGAAAACATTATAAGAGTGTACTTCAAAATCCCCTTAGTCATAATCCCCTTGGTCCAAAAATGGCATAGTAGTCAGAATCCCCTTGATGGATTTTATAAGGTATTCATAATCCCCTTGATGAAATTTACAAGGTGTTCAAAATACCCTTGATCAATTTGACAAGAGTATTCATAATCCCCTCAATTGAGTGGCTATAATCCCCTTACTCAATTTCTTTTTTATTTCACTTTGATTACTGTGGTCTTTGTTATTATGAGACAGCAATGGTGTTTAGGGAAATTAGCACATTTTTATGAGAAAGAAGTGTGAATAATTTTAGTTATTTTCAATGATTTACCATTGTGAAGTTAATGTAGAGACAAATAAAACATTTAAGTAATACTTCACTTTGGTTACTGTGGTCTTTGTTATTATAAGACAGCTAAGGTGTTGAGTAGGGAAATTAGCACATTTTTATGAGTGTTTGTAATTGTGCTTATTAGGTCCACCAACCTCGTTGGAGGTATAGTCGGTACAACCCGTCATTTTTATGAGTAAAGTAAAACTAGAGACAATAAAGCTTTTCCACTTAAAATTGCAACAATTCTCTCAAAAGTTGTGTACATGTACATATGCAAGTAAGATAGACTTCACAAGTAAAAAGGCAGCACACAATTTGTTAAAATCACAATATTTTATTACATACTTTTTTGCACAATTCTATCATATGACAATCTACACAATTTTTTAGCTGAAACCAATGAGTTATATTCTCATTTCTTAACCCGTTTCTGCGGCCACCATAGTTGCATCCTCTCTAATAGACTTAATGACAGTCCAAAGAGTAGGGTTAGTATGTCCAACAAGATGTTTAAAGGCGTTGTTCCAGGACTCACACTGGTTATTAGTTCTGTCTTGGTCTTCAACTGTTACAACTGCACGGAACGCATCATTCACATAATTTAAGTCTAAATACTCTATCAGGCACTGTAAGTTATCAGTAGCTTCTTCACAGAGTATTGCCATGCCGTCTTTCACATCGTTGTGTGGCAGGAATGCCAGGCCATCAAGCTTTGCACACAATGTTTTCACTTTTACAATCTGTTTTTATATATATACAAATTGTATAAATGTCTCCCATAAAATATATGTACAAGGGGATTTTGAATTCATCAAGGGGATTATGACTACTCTGTCAAATTGATCAAGGGTATTTTGAACACCTTGTAAATTTCATCAAGGGGATTATGAATACCTTGTAAAATTCATCAAGGGGATTCTGACTACTATGCCATTTTTGGACCAAGGGGATTATGACTAAGGGGATTTTGAGTGTCTCCCCATTATACATGTACATGTATAACTTTCAAAGCATAACATCTCTCTGGGTGATCGCATTTCTTCCCATGAATGAAACAGGGAAAGATGAAGATGACAACAAAGATGTTATCACCGACGCTCTGCATGTTGTGCAAAAATCTCAATTTGACCCCCCGAGAGCATACTTTGAATCCGCAACGGATACTGATGAGTCTGTTTTCAGAAGACTTCTAGATTTAGAGAGAATGTGCTGCTGACAAATTGAGACCGAAGTTCAATTCTGGATTTTCGAACCAGTTGCCTCAGATTGTACATAAAAAATCATGAACTATACACATATTACTCACTGTAACTAATTGATTACGAACTTGTCTATTTGCCGGATTTGTTATTTACATGTAAAAGAAATGCAACCAATGACCTTAATATATAAATATGACTTGGTGTATGTGGTTCTGTATTGCAAATTAATACATGAACAATACTTTGCTTTATGAATCCTTGTAACTATATTCACATAGCATGAACGTTTTAAAATGAAACGAAGAGTAACAGTTACAGATTTTTAAAACTCTTCAAAAGGAGGTAGGAAAATAAACAAGAGCTGTCAGTAGGACAGCGTGCTCGACTTTTTTAGTGCTTGCCAATAAAACAAAACTTTGACAGTTAAGGGCACACAAGACTTTAACTACGAATTTATAAGTACAAATCAAGAAGCGTTATCTTCTTTTGCTTACAGATAGGTCTTACGATGGTACGTAAGTACTCCAACTTTCAAAGTAATATCTCAAATGGTTAAGTTAACAAGTGGAAATTTTAACTGAGTTTCTAAGTCAAAAAGGGCCATAATTCAAATAAAATCCTTGACAGAATTACCTTCTCCTCCCCATGTTTGGGAATCATGATGGTAAACAAGTATTCCAACTTTCAAATTAATATCTCAAACAGTTCAGTCAAAAAGTGGACTGGTACGAAAAACTTAACCAAGATTCTAAGTTGATAAAAGGCCTAAATTTTTAAAACAAATCCCTGACAGAGTTACCTTCTCTTCCGTACAGATGGGGGTAATGATGTGAAATAGCATTAAAAGTTTCAAAGCAATATCTCAAAGGGTTAAGGTAATAAGTGGATTTTACCCATATTCAATGTATTTTCTAAGTCAAAAAGGGGCATAATTCTGTCAAAAACCTTGAAAGAGTTATGTCCTCTTGTCTGTTGATGAAGGTCGTGATGGTAAACAAGTACGGTTAGTTTCAAAGCAATACCTCCAGTGGTTTTGAAATAAAGTGAGGTGGTACGAAAAACTTAACCCAGCTCAATACACTATCTAAGTCCAAAAAGGGCCATAATTCTGTCAAAAACCTTGACAGAGTTATGTACTCTTGTCTGTAGATGGAGGTTATGATGGTAAACAAGTATGGTAAGTTTCAAAGCCATACCTCTAATACTTTTGAAATAAAGTGGGGTGGTACGAAAAACTTAACCAAGGTGTGACGCCAACGCCGACGCCGAACGCTGACACCGACGCCGGGCGAGTAGGATAGCTCCCCTTTTCATAGAAAAGTCGAGCTAAAAACAACATGCTTGATTATACAAATTTTATTACATCTGACTTCAAAATACTGATTTGTTATTATATTTTAGTTCTATTTACAAACATAGTATACATGGAATTTGTTCAATATACCGATACAAGGAACTTGGGATATAGGGAACAAATTTGATAGGTCCCGAGGAGTTCGTTATAAACAGAGTTTACTGTACTTATTTTTCCTGTAGGTGGACGTGGGAAAGCTTGGTTAATGTAGAACAGTTCTTGTAACCAAGCTATAATAGACTCGTAGAAACAAACTTTAAAGGATACGTTCCAGCTTGTGTTGAGAGATCCAGTCTGAAATGCTGCTTGTCTACTCTCTCTGCAGATATCTGATGAATCATCCGGGCTCGTGTTGACAAAGGACGTCTGAAAGATATCAGGTTACAGGTATACCAGATTAATAGTTTCTGTCATGAGCATGCGGTTCAGATCGAAATATCTGTCACGGAGGGTAACTATTTTAGCAGGAACGAGGCTCTGCCAAGTTACCCTCGGTGACAGATATTTCCATCTGAACCAAATGTCTCATGATAGAAACTTTTTCTTGCATACCGTCTTGCACTTTAAAACAGATTTCTTAATGCAAACTTATCGAAATAATGCATTATGATATATAAAACATACAATATTCAGATGTTTAGTTTGGGTAAGTGAGGTCACAATGTTTATAACGTTAACGTCACAAGTAATTCACAAAAGTCATATTACATGGGGGAATGTAATACGAGATTTTCAAGCACTGGTGAAAAATGCGGATACCCCGATCCTGTATGCAAGAAATACTAAACTTTAGGACTTGATATATTGTGTACTGTAACCATGCTTTTTTAGTTCTGCGTTTTCTGTAGCTGCAACACTAGTCTGATGAGGTTTTCCAAATAGTTAAAAAGTTTGCCGAAGCTATCTAACTTGATTGAAAATTGTGTATACAGAAGCATGTCATTTGCTAGTCATAGTATACACATGCAAACAATACTTTTAAGCTAAATACTAAATAAATTAGAAACATAAGTTTCTGTGTAAAAACTAGATGGGTGTTCAGTAGAACACTTGTGTCGCCCTCTTATGCTTTGTCAGAATAACCAACAATTTTGTGACAAAATCTAAGTGTAAAAAGGGGCATAACTCTGTCAAATATGACCTTGACCAACAAACCTTGGCGGCATCATGACCCTTATGTCATAAGCAATACAATTTGAAAGTTTGATGAGGAAATCTTAAGAAATGGCAAAGTTATAGCCAACATTAAGTTTTCGTGACAAAATCTTAGTACAAAAAGGGGCATAACTCTGTCAAACAAGACCTTGACCTACAAAATCTGGCGGCATCACAACCCTTTTGACATAAGCAATATAATTTGAAAGTTTGATAAAGAAATCTTAAGAAATGGCAAAGTTATAGCAAAAATCTAAGTATATAAAGGGGCATAACTCTGTCAAATATGACCTTGACCTACAAACTTTGGCGGCATCACAACCCTTATGTCATAAGCAATGCAATTTGAAAGTTTGATGAAGAAATCTTAAGAAATGGCAAAGTTATAGCCAACGTTAAGTTTTCGTGACAAAATCTAAGTACAAAAAGGGGTATAACTCTGTCAAATATGACCTTGACCTACAAAATTTGGCGGCATCAAAACCCTTTTGACATAAGCAATACAATTTGAAAGTTTGATAAAGAAATCTTAAGAAATGGCAAAGTTATAGCAAAAATCTAAGTATAAAAAGGGGCATAACTCTGTCAAATATGACCTTGACCTACACAATTTGGCGGCATCACGACCCTTATGTCATAAGCAATACAATTTGAAAGTTTGATGAAGAAATCTTAAGAAATGGCAAAGTTATAGCCAACGTTAAGTTTTCATGACAAAATCTAAGTACAAAAAGGGGCATAACTCTGTCAAATATGACCTTGACCTACAAAATTTGGTGGCATCATGACCCTATTGTCATAAGCAATACAATTGTAAAGTTTGATGAAGAAATCTTAAGAAATGGCAAAGTTATAGCCAACTTTAAGTTTGTGTGACGGACGGACTGACGGACGGACAAAGCGATCCCTATGTATCGCCTTTTCTCTGAAAGGGCGACACAAAAATGAAGCATCAAAACAAGTAATTCATAAAAACAGGTTTCTTTGATCAAGCATCATGAATCATACAATATTGATGGAACCTGCTACAGGACAAATTCTAGGGAAGAATTTAAGACTTACCTATGCAGAACCCTTATAGGAGTTTTCTGGAGTAATTTTAATTCCTGGAAGATTAAAAAGACAAGTTAGATTAAATTTATGCACAAATAAATTCTAAATGAGCACTTTTTTGGATATTGTACATAGCCCTTGTTAATTTTCATACAATCAAAAATGTGTTCAACAATAACTTACAGAAATATATACACACAGTATAAAGATATACAAGACAGTGACCTTATCATTTATTGTACAGCCCAACCTTCCCAAACTACACCTTCCTACAGCAACAACCTCCCTTTAAAGACACACATTTTCTTTCCTGTTGCATCAACTTATATAAAGAATCGACCTCTACAGAACTACACCTTTCTACAACAAATCCATTACTGTGCTCCCAAGGGTATTTGCTCCAGAAAAGTTGCATTGTACACATCTGGTTTCATGTTGGGAACATATCAGTTACAAGTACAATTCACTGAAGCTGGGGATAACCAAATCTTATTTTGTGACATGTATGGATGCAGATTGGACAGAACAACTGCAAAGCCTGGTACGGTTTTATTCTGTCAATGTTCTAAAACTATCCATACATCTTTTCTTTTCCTTGTGATGTAACACTCATTTCTTGGAAGGACCAGTACTAGACTCTCCCATCATCTATTAGAAACTATTAACTTTCTAACATACAGACTCAGATAGGTAGCTGGGATATACCTATTTTCACTGTAGTGAAAATACAAACAGATCTTTAGTAATTGCTTAAAGATGTCTTCTTTCTCTTAACTGAGGCTCCCTTTCTACATTTTAGTGTGAAACAAAAACTTACCACTATATCTGACAAGGTGGTTAACTGTTCATCTGTCACAGGCAGTTTAGACCAACACAGAGCTCTGTACTTCTTCACTTTATCAATCTCTCCCTCTTTCAAAATATCAGTTTCTTCCCTGAGAATACAAACATTTACCCAATAAAATACATTCCCATATCAAAGGGTACCCAACTGCAAACCTATATTGTGATTCAACATTTCTGCAGGTTTGAATTCTTATTTAATGAAAATAAATTGATTTTCCTTTCTTACTTTACAAATAGCATGATAGAATATTTAAAAACTACGATCAAGAAGGCCAAGTTTGCCGTATCCTGCTCACCCGCTGAAATGTCATATTGTCAAGATACAACACTCAATTTACATACACGGTAAAGTTACCCACACTTTAACCATGTGATACTTTGAAACTGTTTAATAACACAATGCAGTGAGTCTGTACCCATCTGACAGTATGATGACTTTGTAATTTCTGATAGTTCACTTATGGTGGTATTATGTAGTAAATTACTGTGTAACTAACTTGAAACACACTTATTTTGTAACTACCAGCCATATCTCAAAAGAACATTTACTTTGTAACTATTTGCAGATCACTGCATTTTATCTCCTTTGTGTTTGAGTTCATCACCTGAAAATAAAAGTTCACATGATTGTTTTTAATTCCAGCTCAAAGTCGTCTTACCAGCTCAAAGCCGTCTAATCAGCTCAAAGCCATCTCACCAGAAAGTAGGCAATACATCAGAACTCGCATCCTGAAGCAGGTTGCTGCGTTAGAAGGGTGTACTTAATATCAATAAATGATCAAGTGAAATATATTATAAAGTAAGATCCATCTGAAATACATTGCCCATTTTAATACGAGGCCTTGGGGGGAAATAAACAAATTATGGGTGAAACTTGAGAATACAAATACCAGCACATTATATTTTGCATGCATTTAAAAAAGACTTAGTCACAATATCTAGTTTCTTGTACGATTGTAACTGATTGCATTTTGATTTCTGCATTTGGTTGATTTAATAATAGGAAATTAACAATTAGCTAATGCACCATTTTCATTATTGACAAAAATTTACCCTTTTCAAAGAAAACTATTAATCAAATTGATGGATCACATTGTTTCTAAATGAGTACTGTAGCAGGTTATATGATAAAAACAATCATTGCTAGTGGGCTATTCCTGTATTTAGGTCTTTTGTTAAGGAAAAAACAAACCAAAATTTATGAGAAGATTATTTTCAAATGTACAATCAGCTTTGAATTCTGCCACAGTTACATGTTCTGTCACTTTCCAGTAAAGCAAAAATACAGCTATATATGCAGTTATTTAGCAAAATCAAACACAAGCTGTTATTTCCACAAGGTGTATAACTTTGGACTGCCAAGAATTATGTGTGTGTGTTTTCAAGAAGTAAAACCTGTGAAATACCTTCTGCATATCTGTCATCTCTTGCTGTGAAAACTCCATTCTTCTTGGGTTTACCAGCTCCAGTACAAATGGCCGTCCTGTAAAATACCAACAGAAATCTATCATTTTACATTTCTACTAATGCAGGAGACCACATGTAACTTTGATGATTCAAATTTATACAATCTGTTGGCCATAAAAACATTTCTTATGATTGAAGTACATGTGTTTCATTTAGAATGAAGTAAGTAGTCTCTAGCAAGTAGTGACCTTAGCAAAACTTTGATCTTTGAGATGGCCCATCTGTAAGTGCTTCTTGAATCTAGCATATTGATGTATCACTTGAAGTTATAGATAGGACATAAAATGTTTCTGATTTAGAGATGAATGCTTTGTTATGAAGATGTGCCAGCTGACCATAGTCTACAAGTGAGTATAAAATATACAATGTATATAGTTATACCGATCATCTTAATTATTGTAAATGTCATCAAAGTCACAGGCTGTTAATGTCACTTTTGTTTCCATGTTGTAGCTCTCTTGGTGTTGCATAATTCCGGATCAAACTAAAGAACAGCACCAACTCTAAAGCGAGATAGATTGGTGACATTGTTTATTCATATAAAGTAGCAAAGTATTGATCTTGTGAATAATTAAAACAACTTCAACAGAAACTTACCATTGCCCAGCATAAGGACATCAACATCCTCTCTGCCAGATGAAGAGAATTTGAACTCTGAAAGTAAACAAAACATGCAAATGTGGTTTAATGCTCACATTTGCTAGAAGCAGCAACTTTTGTAGCATACAAAACATTTTTTAACATCATATTTGCATGAATATTTAATTATAGCACTATAACATCACAAATTCAAAATGGCTGCCTTCATTTTTGAAATTTTCAATCTACAATATCTTCACATTTACTGTAATATAATATTTTTAATTTAGAAATTCTTTTACTCTTAACAAGTTCTTCAATTTAAAGTAAAATTATTTTCTGACTTGTCTTTCCCTTTCAGCTGTCACCTGCAAACAATGGTCACAGTTAGAGAATTTGCTCTTGTTTATGTAAGGATGTTTTTTTCTCTTCAGCATTTACTGGACACATGTAATGTGATAATTTTGATATCTATTTTTGTCCATTGTTCATCCTCTTTTTGTTTTAAAGAAAGCCATATTTTGTATTTCAACAATACTGTTTGAAGATTGACATTCTATTCCGAAAACACTCACCAGAGGGCCTAAACTTTTTGCGTATTTCCATCTCAAGAAGTTCTTCGACTGAGGATTCTGTCTTGCTCACCCTGTCAATTAGCCATGGTGTCTGACTCAAGGTTCTACTGTATTTGTTGTAACGACCTAGAGAAATAAATTGAGCTTGTGTTTGTGACAAAGTATGAAACATTTGCAACTACAAATTTCCAACCACAGAAGATGGTAATAAAGATAAAATGAGTCTGTAAAACATCACACAATATGCAATGATAAGGATAGTAAGTAATCCAACAACATTACCAAATACAGTTACTTGGGTAATATCTGTAATGATTTAATTTTCACTATTTCTGCAAATTTCACACTTTGCTAATTTGAAAACCTTGTGAAAGATTCATTTTAAATATAAGAAAATTATCTTTTCACGAATTTAAAATTTATAAGTAAGTCTGTCTGCTAACAAATAGTGAAATTTTGATCAACCCTAGACAAAGGTAGCACAGATAATGCTTAATATTCTTTACAAAACTAGAGCTATCACTCAAAGATATTTATATCCCCACTAATGTGCTGGTCACAATGGCGCTGAAGTACTCTATGGTATTGTAAAATACTGATGTACTCTATATTACTGTAGCACTCTATAATTCTGATTAGTACTGTATTACTCCTTAATATATAGAGTTATCAAGTATTCTAAATTATTGTTATGTCGTATTTAGTACTACATGTATATCTAAAGATTTTTCTAATTTCAGTAATAATAGCGGCCCCTTGTGTGCACCGGACCAAACCATTTTCTGATTTTTGGAGTTGGCAATACAAGGATGCTACAGAGCACGTTTGATGACACTTCATCCATTGGTTAATGAGAAGAAGCTGTTTAAATGTCTTTTCTATATTTAGTAAGTGACCCGTTTGCACTAGACTGGAACCATTTCCTATCTTTTGAAAGGGGTCAATACCAGGATGCTAGGTGTAGAGGTTAAGGTGTCTGGCACTCATCCCGGAGGTTGCAGGTTCGAGCCCCACTTGCGTAACAACCGTACCTACTCATATGACACCTTTACTGGTTTTTCCAGGAAGCGGTCTTGAGACTGACATGATAAGTTTAATTAAAGCTTCCTTCATAACCGAGCTAAAATAGATTAGTATAAACTAAAGATGCTACAGAGCAAGCTTCAAAACAATATATTTATCATTTCCAGAGATTTTCAAGGAATACAGGACAGGAAGCCAGGGGACTGGACAATTAAAGTGATTTCTATATTTTCCCTCCTAAACTATGTCAGGTGGGGGTAGAATTATGATTTTCAATGTACTGTCGACTCTCGTTATCTCGACTACAGTTATCTCGATTTTTCGATATCTCAACTGGATTTTCTCAGTCCCGATTTTTTCCCTTCTTGTTCTATATAAATCAACTACGGATATCTCGATTTGTTTATCTCGATTTTTTCGTTATCTCGACTAAATTTTTGATCCCCAACTATGAAATTTCCTCTATTTTGACATCCGATACCTCAATTTGACATTTATCACCTGCCAAACAAGGTGCAAAAAGCTGTATTCCCTCAATTGTCATCTGCTGTCAGAGGTGCGAAAAACACCACGCGCGGCTATTCACTCAGTGATTCGGTTAACGACCCAAAATTAATTAAATTTTTTGTTTGCGACATAAGCTGTGTAATATGCGGAATGGGTAATTTGTATTAAATTGTGTCAAAACAGAAAAATTAGACAGATAACATCTCGATATTGAAAAAAAGCGGAAGAGTCATGTTGGAGGGCGGAAGTCATGAACTTGTCCGAGCGCCAGTCGAACAATCTAGAGAAGGGCCCGGTAACCAACCCGGGAGGATATCTGGATCGGCAAACGCTGAGAGTTTTGGAGAAGGACCCGGGGGAATTCAATCTTTCGGCACCAAGGTGCAAGGCAACATAAATCAGATGAATTGAACATTTAGTTGATTTAAACCTACGAGCTAGTTTCGTTTTACAACCTGTGTATTACACAGATCATAAGATGGTAGAAAGAAGCAAACATCTTTCTAACAACAATAATCTTCCTTACCCCCCTCCTATCCCCTATCGAGCATATTTTACTCAACTTCGGTTATCTCGATTTTTCGTTATCTCGACTTATTATCTTCGGTCCCAAAAAAATCGAGATAACGAGAGTCGACTGTACCAAACAAATAATCCTTTTATTCTGAAAACTTGAAACAATGCTCCCTGACACTACCACATATGTCAAGAGGATTTCTTTCAGACAACCTAGACTTGAAACAGACTTTGCTAGCAACTTTGATCCTTTTTTTTAGGATGGAGTCCAATACTGAAAATTTACGACAACTTCATAACAGAAAGCATCTGTCTTTTCCATAGCAGTTTGTTAACATAAGAGAGACTTTAACAATGAAAATGATGTCTTCTGTTGGTAGGTATTTGGCCTCACGAGGTGTATTTAAGAGCAGGTTTTACTGTTATTCACTTACCTGCAACAAAAATATTTTCATTTTGACACTTCACATCACATGTTGTATAACATCTTGGTTCCATAGGAGGACACTGGTACCTCCTGAAACATAATTATATTCTTTCCATGTTTACTACCTACGGTGTACTTGCAATGTTATTGTTCATTGATTGTATACTCTAGTTGTTGCAACTTGTATCAACTTTTCTTGATGACTGCCTACTTGATGCAAAATAGTACTTTATTAATTAAGATACTACTTTTTAGTAAAAAGAAACTCAAAGAGTGCAAATTGTGCAGCAGTAATATTGTAAGTAAAATATACATGTACTGGTTACGGTCCTAGGCTAGGACTCCTAGCTTCAGACACTTTAAGCACATATTTTGCTTTAACTCGCAACTAGTTACCAAATCTTTATGAAATTTCACCTTAACCAACTTTGATTCCTCATTTTACTGAAGAATTTGTTTGTTTGTTTACTTCTAAAAAAAAGTTTAGCTCACAAATGAAGGGAGGTAAGTTTTACAATCGAGAGTACCCTAATTTCGGACAGAGTTGTCTGCTTGTGTTCTCTTTATCCCTTGCTTTTTTATTTTAAACTAAACAAGTAAATCAGCAAGTATTCTGTAACTTACCAGCTAAAAATAAATTTACATTCAGGGTTCAACTGCTTCTAAAAGCCAATACTGAGATGTCAATACTGACTAAGATAAAATATGCATGTTTCGGTGGACAAAATGATAGTTTCTCTCTTTTTCTCGCAATTATGTTGAGCTGTTGTTGTTGGCTTGGTTGATAGCAAACATCTGAACGATTCACAACAGATGACCAACAACAATAATACAATCAAGCATTTTAAACAGTGTCTGAAATAAAGGTTCTCTGAAATGAAAGGACTGTGACCAGTAGAATTGCCGGAGCATGAACAACAAAATTATATCAGTACAGGTATTGTCATGAAGCAAATTTTGTCAAAAATACACTTTATATTTAAAAGGGTTCCAAAAGTTTGAAAAGAGAGATTTAACTGTCCGTTTATAAATAGATTGTAGTTTAAAACAAATGCATCAAAAACTTAATATGCTGAACGTATATCATTGTCATCTTCATAATTTACTGACTTTGCTGTTGAAATGTGAACTAACCTTTTAAATTCCTGTTCCGGCATTCCCTCCACAGCCTTTGCTACATTAGCTCTGGTATACAGGGCAAACGTGTTCTTCTTTCTATTATATCTTCTATCCTGTTTACGTTTACGAAATGTGTCATTGTCTTGCGCATCTAATCTACATAAACCAGACATAAATAACATTGAAAATGTTGAATAAATACACTACATTTCAAGAAGAGTTTTCTTTACCTTATTTAGACATTTCCCTTCTCACATGTCCGAATGATACAATTCTGTCTTATAGGTACTAATTTTTCCTGGTATGTTTTCTGGCATGCACATTCAGCAACTAAGGTGCTATAACTATGGAACTGACATGAAACTACTGAAAATAGCTGGTAGAGTGGGGATAGAGATCTGTGCTTGAGTTTATCATGATCTCATTAATCGATTTGTGATTAATTGATTTGTGGAGCCGCCATGGCGCAATGGTAGCACGTTCACCTCAGGATCGAAGGGCCCCGGGTTCGATCCCTACCATCAGTAGTGTCCTTAGGCAAGACACAAATAATTCTACATTGCCTCTCTCTCTCTTCGAGGGGGATTTCATCTGGAATGAGTCTCAAGAGCGATTAATATAAGTTGTAAGAACTTGTTTCCCAATCGAGAATAAATAAATTAGTTTAAACTATCTGATTAATCTGCTTTTCATAGTCGCTCAGTTATACAGATTAACAGCACAAAAAGTTATACCCTATTCTTTCATTCTTTTACCCTAACGTACTTACTCTAGACGTCAAAACAAGTTCTTACAACTTAAACTAGTTGCCCTAGAGACTCACTCCAGATGGAAGCAACCTTGAAGAGAAAGTGGCAATATGAATTATCTGTGTCTTGCCTAAGAACACTACCACTTCTTGGGCACTGGTTGGATGGAACCCCGAGGTGAACATGCAACCACTGCACAGAATAGTGGTTCCACTTTCTTTTCCTTTCAATCGCTGGTAAAGATAATCTGTGACTTACAGAAAACTACATTCCTTGTTTGAGTGTTCATACTGGAATGTCATAGTGATTTCAAACTTGCTCTTCACATCAAAGGGAGCTCCTAGTATATCTGTCAGTAGAGGACCACATCTCCACTTCCATACATCCTTTACCTGGGCAACATCAGTGTATCTCTTGTTTCCATATACAGATCTGTAAGTAGAATATAATTTACTCTTGCTGCATCAGTACTACTTTACATCACAATTGAAGATGGCTAATTTTAACACAAAGACAAACTGTGTATAAAGTTAACAGATCTGTTACCAGTTGATCTAATACAAAGCCTTTCATACATCCGTCTATTTGCTACAGGCACATCCAAAATTTTAAACAACAACATCTTTTTTACCAGTATTTAACCTTGACATGCTTAATAACAAAAACAGCTTTGTCAATCTTTCAATCTGAACAGATGAGCAAAATGTGTCGTAAGGACCTTAGATCCATGTTGCAACCTCTGAAAGCTTTACACAAAATTTCACTAACAACCAGTATTACTTACTGAAACTTTTCCTTCAAATGTAACATGAGTGCATACTGGAAAGAAAAAATGCAGCCATGTAAGAACGGACATCACAATAAAGTACACACATACATGAATACAGTTTTTATTTAAGAAAAGATGTCCATAAAAACTTCAGTCCCTTTCCTACTTAAAATTTACTTGTATATAGAATGATTGATATGATAGAAGTTTGGTACATTTTGTTTAAAACAATTTTGACGGATGTCTCTCTTTCAAATTCATGTCAATTATTCTCAAAAAATGTTGTTATATTCTTATTTTTTGCAATGTTATTGAAAAATACTGAACATTATTCATATCATGTACCTTTGATTAACTAAAAGCATTGTTAGGAATGTTTCTTGTACATAGAATGGTTGATTTCATCAGTAACACATCTTTCCTTGTAAGTTCCACAAGAAATTGTTACAGCCAAAGCAGTTTAGATACAAACTTATTGTAGTTTGATTATTAAGAAAGCTCCTGTAGCTTACTGAATCACTCTTGAACACTCATTCCAGATGTCATCATGCTTACTTGCAAGAGGTAGTGAGATTTTCATTGCTGCTACCCAAGGACACATCTTAAACTCCAGCTGGGACCACACGTTCTGGAGGCTAATGCTCTGAGCTACCGAGGCCCATAGTGATCTTGAGATTTTAAAGGAGGGTGAAAAAGGGTCAACAGATAACATCTGAAATACATGATCAGATCAGCATGATTAACATAGAGTATAACGATCTGATCTCAGACCTTGATAAAATGATATTGTACTAACCTCTCTCAGAATAATACACACTGGTATCTTCAGAGAACAAAGGTAGGATGAAAAGTGGAAACCTTCAATTGTTATGTGTTCCTTCAACTGAAAGCAGTAAAAAATTGTAACTAACATGATACTGTATGAATGTATGGTTACTTTTTTCAAACATGTTAAAAATGCTCACGTACACATTCTGGAACAGCTGATTATGGTCAGCCTGCACATACAATTTTTCTGATCTTTGTCTTTACTATTTACTGAACATTCACTTCCCTACATGGTGTAAGGACAATCTGTTAGTCTGGTACAGTCAAAAATGGAAGATACTTAATTGAAGATTGTCAAACTTACTCTAAGTAAAAAGAGTTTAAGATATCACTTGGTTCTGAATCTATGCGCAAGCATTTGTATAAATTAGACACATCTATTAAACTTTTATGTTCACCCTGAAAGTGTGCGATACAAAGTAGGGGTAAGCAGTACTTCGCAGTAATGTAGGATTTGAATACTAGAATAAATGTTTGAATCCCATATGAGGTAGAAATTTGATCATGATGTTTGCAGTCAAATTTCATCTTCCTGGAAAGTTGCAATTTTGCACGGTTCATGTAAGTTCTAAAAAGTGATATTAAAACAAGAGCTGTCCCTCACAAGTGACGAATGCCCCCGAAAGAGGTGCCTCACAGTCTGTGTCTCCATGTGCTCAATAGAATGTGCTATGTAATTTAAAAATCCTTCCATGCATGACATGAGTAATCATGCATACAGTATTCCATTACTTTAAACAACTAAGTTCTGTAGAATCCTTGACACTTTCCAGGTAGGGACTATGGGTCTTGTAGCACACATCCAGCTTGATGTGCTAGACTTTTTTGCCAAGTTATTTTAAAATCCTTCAAAGCATAATCAAGTTATAGTCCGGACACAATATGTATGCACTATCAGTTATAGGATTCCATTAGCTAGGTGAAACTAGAAGTGTGACCTTGACCTTTAGTGTTAGGGATGTGGCTCTTTGTATCATCATGTCTTCTTTGATGGCTAGACATTTGTGCCATACTATTCTGTTAAATATCCTTTTCAAGGCATGACAAAGTTACAGCTCTGGACACGAATGTCTGCATATATACATATTTAGAGGAATCCATTACCTTCAAACTCTAAGTGTGACCTTGACCTTTGAGCTAGGACCTGGGTCTTTTCTTGCATCTGAAAGACGTCTTGTACTAGTGCCCATAGTCATTTGTGCCAATTTATTTTAAAATCCTTCAATGCATGACAATGAGTTACAGTCCTTTTACGAACTGTGTGCATATATGATATATAGAGGAATCCATTACCTTCTGAAACTCTAAGTGATGACCTTGGCAACCTTTGAGCTTGGGATGTGGTCTTGCCAGCGACATGCGTCTTGAGTGTGAATAGACATGTGTGCCTAGTTATTGAAATAAAAATCCTTCAATGCATGACAAACTTACAGTCCGGACACTAAGTGGCATATATAGAGGATTCCCATAAACTTATATTCCAAGTAAGTGACCTTCACCTTTGAGGTAGGGATGTGGGTCTTGCATGATGACATGTCGTCTTGATGTGCTAGACATGTGCCCAAATTATTTTAAAAACCTTCAATGCATGACAAAGTAACAGTCCGGACACAAATTTGTAAGTGGGGACACCACGGACGGACGGACAGACGGACGGACGGACAGACGGACAGATGGACAGACGGTCAGACGGACAGACGGTGCGATTTTAATATGCCACCCTTCGGGGGCATAAAAATATTTTAAAAGTGTAAAAGAGATGAGCAGAACCTGTAAAAATCTGTATTATAAGCAACAGAATGTGTTAATTTAAGTATATTTTCTGACTTCATTTGTACTAACCTTATGCAGATATTTCTCTGAACAAAAGTTCTGTAGAATTCCCAGACACATTACACATGGTGAAACTATGTCTTTTTTATCACCCTCCAGTATGTAAGACTTTCTTTGCCTTGCGTCAACTTCACCCTCATTTACACCTGAACATGCCTTTGGCTGCACAATATTTTCACTTTCAGTTTTATTAGTACATGTGCTAGGTGAAACAGAATCTCCAACTTCTTTAGTTTCTGTGATACTCTTTGTATCATCATTTTTCATTTCAAATTCAGTATTTGATACTAATACATGATCAATATCATCCTTTTCCATATCTATATCGGTTCCAGCTTTGTTACTGTCTGTCTCCTCAACATCTTTAGAGATGACATTTTTGTCAGTTTCTTTTGCTACGCCTTCTTTGTATTCTTTAACTTTTTCTTCCATCTCCTGAAAGAAGAGATATTGTACTAGTACCCAAAGTCTTTGTACCCATTTAAGTGTAAATGAATTAACCATAAAAATGAATTACACTTCTTTTAAACTGTCTGACTCGAAGAAAATCGTAGCCTTGGCATTTCTGTCTGAAAGCATAAATGCTGACCTTGGCAACCATTGTATTGTGATGTTATTTTGCCAGTGGATGCATACGTGAGTTGAATAATAATCGTACTTTCAATTTTGAAATAAGAAAGTTTTTATATGGTGTATTTACTTACACATCAAACACCTAAGCAGACAGATTTAGTTACCCAACAAATATGTATTTGTAAATGTTCAACTGATTCAGTGTGAGGTGACTGCGGTCCAATGAAAAACATGTAAAATTACATGTCAGTTACTACTAGCACGTTGCAAGTTCATTCAAGAGCTCTAAAATATCTAAAGAACAGTTTCGTTTGTTTAATAAGCCAATATCAAAACAAAATGTATCTGAAACTACCACAAGACTGACCGCACTTTACAACAAAGATGTATAAGTCTGTGGTTACACATTTACCTGTATGTTCCCTTTGTACCAATACATGTCTTTAAGTCCAAGGTACCGAAGTGTACATCTGGCGCAGCAGCCACATGTTGACAGTTCTGTCGCTATGTCCTTCAGCAATGCAGGGTCAGACGTAAAAAGAGACATTTCTTACTCTGGCAATCACAAAGCTGAAATTCATTTTTTAATTAACTATACTTCAGAGCACATGAAAATATAGAAGTTTTGAGGCCTCACAATAATTGAATATACATAAAACTTTCTCACTGGCTTCAACATTTAATCAATTAGACTACCCCTAAGCATGCTAAGGCAGTGGCTAGGTAGCCAGCACTATATGTTATATTGAGTTATGCAGACTCATTCTTGAATACATGAGTTTCACTGATATCATATTAATTTCAAGTCATGTACTTGGAAGTTCAAGCAAAAAATGTAGAAGTATATCAAATAATATATCCTTTGTTAAAGACCTAATACTAAGCCGTGAATAGGTATATCTTTCATGATTTTGCTAGTCTCACTATTTCCACTTCGAAGGCAAACCGATTTTACAGGTTGACATTTTACAGTTGTCCACCTTCTACATCTCACTTTGAAGTGCAAATAGCTGGGAATACATCCCCAACGAAATTCTGTTGGGCACTTATAAACACAATATAATCCAATATTTAAATATATTTATGATTTAAAAATGATATTTACTCAATTTCAAGTTATGTTTACCTTTACACACCTGCATCAATCGGTGAAATATAAAAATAAACGGCATATTATGCCGTATGTGTAAACTTGCATGTTTAGGTTTCAACATTCAGATTTTAATAAAGTGGTGAGATTTTTCATAAAATCTTAGGTTTTCATTTAAAGACATATTTAATCCTTCATTTTACAGCGAAAAATTGTTATTTGAACTATGTAAATTGTGTATAATGCGCTAGTCTAACTATTTCCACTTCGAAGGCAAACCGAATTTATAGGCTGATATTTTATAGTTGTTCACCTGTGTGACAGTTATAAAATACAGTATCAGATCTGTGAAAGGGGTCACACTGAAACACCAAATTAATTAGGCTAATAATGCGCCAGTTGTACCCAGTATTGAAACTACACTTTCCGCCTATTATAGAGCACATTAAAATTAGACGTAGAGGTGTGACAGTTATAAAATATCAAATCTGTGAAAGGGGTCACACTGAAACGCCAAATTAATTAGGCTATGATTTTGCAAGACTGCAGAGATATAAACATTAGACTTTTGACTATTTTCTGAGAAAGTCCACCTAGGTTTTTTAAGACTATCATTAAATCATTATAATAATGATACAGAGCCGGCTACCTAGACCAAAAACCATCTGAAATAAACCAAGGATCCCTGTCGCGGAAACCCATTTCATTTCACTTCAGAGGGGAAACTTTTAATGGACAAGTAATGTAAAATGACAACAGTTAGGATAAATACTTGACTGCTTTAAAATGGTTTAACAATTTTCGAAAATAAAAAGAATTACATGAGAAATAGTGAAATTATCACGCTGCTAAGTGGTAATTTTAAACAGTTAGAGTCATCTCCCTTGATAAAACCGGTGAAAGGGCTAAATTATCCACTGTGAAAAGACCCACCAACAATTCTCAGATCTTGTTATTGGACTAGAGAAAGATAGAACAGTAATTACTGATATGTTTACATATACATAATTACTGGACAAAGTCGTTTGCCTTAAGTTTAAATTAGAGTGTAAAAAAATCTGGAAATGATCAGCCCTTTTTTCTGTCACAGGTTTATGTTAGTCCAAATAATTGTACTCAACAGGTGAATATTGTTATATTTTTTTGCTAGGCACTATCCAGCCTCAGAAAGAGCGCAGATATAAAGTATAAGCGCAGATATCTATAAAATGTCCGTATGTAAAATGGGTCTGCGTTTAGAGTCAAATTATTGAGACTAAGGTTCATGTCGGTCGCTTTTGGCATTTTGATGAAAACATAATTTAATGTTTTGTCTTTCTGTCAAGAGTGTAAAGTGTGAAAGCCTTACATTGGAAGCCAAAAGCCAAAAGCTGTTCTTATCAACATTTCGATTCTGGTTCACTAGATACTGCCTTGATAGTAGTCTCACTTGAAGGCAAACCGATTTTACAGGTTGACATTTTACCTGTTTACAGTTGTCCGCCTGCTACGTCTCACTTTGATGTGCAAATAGCTGGGAATACATCCCCAATGAAATTCTTTTTGGCACTTATAAACGCAATACAAATCAATATTTAAATGTATTTATAATTCAACATGATAGGAATGAGTTTAAAATGATATTAACTCAATTCCAAGTTATGTTTACCTTTGCACACCTGCATCAATCAGTGAAATATAATAATAAACGACATATTATGCCGTATGTGTAAACTTGCATGTTAAGCCTTCAACATTCAGATTTTATTAAAGATCCATTACTAACACCAAATCGATTTTTCTTTTTAATCAGGAATTGTAACAGGGAAATACACTTTGAAACTGGCTTCTAAAACTTTACAATAGCAGTGGAGTTTATCCCAGTTTGAAATACTGCTGCAGAAAAAACGAGTGTATGTTGGTGTATTTCCTTAGATTGACCTGGGTGGTCTTTTTGTCCTACTTTCGCTTTATTGAATGTTGTAAACAGTCAGAGATATACTTTCCTCATCATGCTTATTTATGTACAACCTATTTACAGCCTCTCTCTGGGAGACATCTGGAAAATTACATAGATATTTGAAAACTGGAAATCTACTTTCGTTTTTGAAAGGCAAAATATGATATATTAATTCTTTTGTTAAACTCAAATTTTCAACACAATATGGTCACATTCAATGCAACATTTCATATTTTTCCTTCTGAGAAGACGCCCATTACGATTCAAGATTTAAGGTAACTTGTCCAAAACAAAATGGCAACCAGTGAAAGAATGATGCTATTACTAAATATGTAGTCTGGTGGTCTTTTGACATAATACACAATTAAATTACTGTTATATAAGCTTTTAGAACCTGTATTGGTGTGTTTTGTTGCAAATATTGTTAAAACATGTCATTTCAGTTCTTGGTTTACTTACATGAAAAATATCCAATTTTTGTGCAAGTTTCCTGTCAAAGTCAAATGATGAAATTATTCAAACTGCATGGCACTTAGTTACTAGTTCAATGTCTGCTCCAGATGCTCGACCATAGAAATAGTTCAACAGTTCTTTCAATCTTACACATCAACAGTTTATAACACACCACTAAATTTTGAAGTCCATGTGCTTGAGTTATGGTTTAAGGTAGAGCACTATTGTCTTTAGTGGGTGGGGTGCATGGTTATTTTCAATTCTTATTTTTTCCTTTAACTAAAAAGTGTTTCTTTTGGTCGGGGTGTCATAATATTGTAGTATACTGACACTAATAATTCATGTAAAGAGAACTATAAATCAGTGAATTATTATAAAGAACGGATACATTTTGAGACATATTCTTGCTAGTTGACAAAAAAGGACTTGGAGTGACAGATTCAGTGGAATAAAGAAACTAAAACATAGTTTATACCATTATCAACATACCCTTGTTGTAAAAAAAGAATGTTTACCAATCCATATTAAATACTGCCTAGACGCTTTCGTTGCTTTTTACATGGAATAATTTTCAAATTATGCATTTGATACAGAAAAATCGAACACAATTATGTTGATAATGGTATAAACTATCTTTTAGTTAATTATTTTTACGAATCTGTCACTTTGACTCTTTGTTTGTCAACTAGGCAAGAATATGTTTTAAAATGTATCCGTATCTTCAAAATAATTCACTAATTTATAGTACTTTCATTACATCATATTATTCCTGTCAGTATACTGCAATATTACGACATCAAGATCAAAAGAAACATTCAATTTGTTTACATGAAAGGACTTAAAACAGGTGAAATTTTTAGAAAATCTATGCCCTCCACCTTCTAAAACACATAGTCTAATCTTAAACCATATCTCAAGCACATTGTTACTTAACAATTTAATTGTGTAATAAGCTGTTGATGCCTAAGATTGAAACGACACTGTTCAACTATTTTAATTGGGCGAGCATCTGAGAGTAGACATTCAGAACAAGTAAATAAGTGCCAGTTTGAATAATTTCATCATTTGACTCTTGTCAGAAACTTGCACAAAAATTGGATATTTTTCATGTAAGTAACCCAAGAACTGAAATGACATGTGTTTAACAAATTTTGCAACAAAAAAGCGCTAAAACTTTGTTTCTTAAAGCTTATATAACAGTAATTTGATTGTGTATTATGTCAAAAGGCCACCATGACTACATTTTTAGGTAATAGCATCATTTTTTCACTGGTTATGCCATTTTGTTTTGGACAAGTTACTTTGAAAAGAAAATTCAATTTGGTGTTAATAACTAGACCTTTAAAGTGGTGAGATTTTTCATAAAATCTTAGGTTTTCATTTAAAGACATATTAGATTTTAATGCCTCTTTATTTTAGAGCGGAAAATTGTTATTTGAACAATGTTAATTGTGTATTATGCGCTGTTTACCTAATATTGAAACTACTAAATTTCTTTACCCCACTTTAAAATTATGGCGTAAGAGGTGTGATGCCGCCAAATGTTATAGGTAAGGTATATTTGACAGAGTTATGCCCCTCTGTGATTTGAATTGGTCACATTGGAAACGCCAAATTAATTAGACTACCTTCATAGCTGCAAAGACCTCTTTTTTATTTACTCTTCTATAATTTAGTCTTAACACTTGTTTTGTTTTTTAGGCAGTGTCTCCTTGTTCAGCCTTAGACAGGGAATTATCTGGTTAAGCAGAAAATGGAGTCAAAATGGTGGGGAAGTTGTCTCCCCGTCCGGCTCTAGTTTTTAATCATTATCATGATTATTGACAGCTTAAGACTTACGAAAATCTTGTAATTATAATGCGTGTAACTATACCCTAAAATACACATTGTGCATGAGTCATGAACTGACTCTGAATTGAAGTATGAAACAGGAATGTTAATACTTGATTTCCTGTTTTACTGCTCATAATGAAGAACATTATTCAGACATTTAAAAACAATTTATATGTATATATTAACTCTATGCCTGATAGATTTGACGCCTACACTAGTCCATAGTATACTGGAGGCATAAGATTTTACTCTCTTTTTTGTATCCAAAATAAACGTGTTAACGTTTCTTAACTTATCACAGACATGTCATGCAACAGAGTATTTTGGGAATGAACTCAAACTGTTTTGAACTTTTTACCACAATGAAAACATGAGAATCGTATTTTTTTGTCAACTCACTGTACATACTGAAGATTGTCCTGCTTTAAGCAGCTTCTCCTTGTGTCTGCAATGCTGTAACAGTCCTATACAACTGAACATTATTATTATTTCTTCTGGTATAAGTTAAGATAAATTTTTTTTTAAGATGCATTGTTGGTCAAATTTTCATCAATGTAAAATTTTGGTTTCATAACCTTACAATGTTCAATACAAAAGTGTGCTGTAACAATTTATAGTTTCCGTTGATCATTGGTTTGTTATCGATGCGTTTGCTTGATCTATGGCACCAATTTGAGAGAATGATAAAGAACATTTACTTAACACCTCTAGTGCTTTGCATTTAATTATGATTGTAATGCTAGGCACAGGTGTGCAATTAAATATTATTTTTAAGGACCACCGTGTCTGACGTCAACATGTGACGTACATTGTGTGACATGCACTGTGTGTCACCAACAATTAGCTTCAAACAACATCTCTTCTGAAACCACTGGGCCAATGTTGATGAAACTTAACAGGGATGTTCCGTGCATGAAACTCTATCAAAGTTGTTCGAAGAATTCCATTCCATGTAGAACTCTATGGCACAAAATAGGAAAAACTTTTAAACTCTCCTTCTCTGAAACCACAAGGCCTAGAGCTTAGATATTTAAGGTATGTAGCATTCCCTAGTAGACCTGTACCTGAAGATTGTTAAAGTAATGACCCCCTAGTCAAAATTGACACCTCTCAGGGGTCACTTGATTTTATGTTATAGTTAGAGGCTAAATAGAGAAATTCATACAATATAGAAACCCAAAGGAGGTAGCGCTAGCGACCGACTGGGTTTCTATGTTGTATAAATTTCTCTATTTTAGCCTCTAACTGACTTAGTGTTTGCCCTACATTTAGTCTTTATTTACTACATTTTATGATGTCATGTGCAGACAGGTCTATAGAGTCTCGATCTATCAAGATAGAGTGATACATAGAATAACCAGTCAGAGGTTTATGGCAAATAGACACGGAACATTTTAAAAATTTAGATATTTTCATTGGACAAAAATATAGGGCAAACACTAAACAGGCTTATATACAAGTAAAGCTTTCAAAATCCTCTCTAAAACCATAAGGCCAAGGGCTTAGATATTTGGCATGGTACATTGACTTATTGATCTCTTCAAAGAATTTTCAAAGATTTCCCCTTGGGTCAATATTGGTCCTGCTTAGGAGTCACATGTTTTACATAGACTAATATAGGAAAACCTTTAAAAATCTTCTTATCCAAAACCACAAGGCCTAAAACTTAGATATTTGGTATGTAGCATTGTCTAGTGTTCCTCTACCTTAAATGTTCAAGTCAGGCCACTGAGGTCAAAATTGGCCACGCCCTCCATGGGGATGGGGTTCCAGTTTGTATATATTTTGTTATAGGAAAAACCTAGCTTCTTATGAGTACTTATAGCAACCAGCAAATTACCAAGGGACTAGTGACTTCCTTAGCAATCATTGATTTCCTTAGCAACCAGTAACTTCCCCTTAGCAACCAGTGACTTACCCTTGGAACAAGTGACTTCCTTAGCAACCAGTGACTTCCCATATAAACAAATGACTTCTTTAACAACCACTGACTTCCTTAGCCACAACTTAGTCCCCAGGTAACCAGTGACTTCCCCTAGCAACCAGTGACTTCCTTAGCAAACACATTACTTTTGAAATAGCCCGAATAACGTTTAAAGAACAAGCCCAAGCAATTGGGATGGTCCCAGCTGTAATGTCTCGCCGAATGGTAACGTTGCAAATGTTTTTACTCTTTCTTTTTTTTCTCGTTAATTTTGTTTCAAATTTTTATTTCTCACAGGTACGCGAACATTGACAAGAGATTCATCTGGAATTACATAAACTTTATACATCATAGATGTGTTCATGTTATCAAAGCTAACGGCAGTCACACAAGATATAAAGCTCATATAATAAACCCTGTTCCAGATATTGTTATGCCTTTGTGAAAACTAAACTATAGAATTCTGCTGCAACATTATTATTTTACCCATGTTATTATTTATAAATACTAAAATATAATTTCTAAAGGACATGAAAAATAATGAAGTTTATGAAATATAATTTTCAAAACAAATGTTATAGTAATTATTCAGATATTTGCAAAAGTATCCGGGGGTCTAGTTGGAAAAGTCACCAAGTATACAATTGAGTTTGGTTATGATTTACGCTGATGTTTTCTTTTCACCAATCTAATTTATTTATTATCTAGTGTTTATTGCAACTAGTGATTGCCACAGTTTTGTTGCTAGTAATGCTTAACCTGATTTTACTTACAGACCAGTGCAGCATGTTGCTAATAGATAAAGGACAACCATAGTTAAAGATGAGCCTTGAGGGCATGATATGGAGCCATTATGGAAAAGCCATCTTGTTGTTGCTCATAATCACCATCATACTGCAGTCCTATCACATGACATACTTGCTGCAGCTGCAGGAGAAACGAGCGCAAAATGAACAATCCGGTGATGCATATAAGGCACCACATCATAACATTAGAAGACAGGACCTACTGTCATATATAGAAAAAATTGAGACAGCTCATGTGATGGATTCAAGTGGAAGCTACATGATTATTCCCAATATTGTTACACCCATACCTAGTAATGTAGATGAATCTCTTTCCCTTTGTTCTCAAACTACTTCTAATCATTTACATTACTTGAAAGATTTGACGGAAACTTGGCAGGGTCCGGTGTCAGTGACCGTTTTCACACACGGGGAGGATACTGTCTTCGCCTTATATTACATTGCATACATGCATAAATGTTTTGAAAAAGTGCAGTCTTCAGTGAGTTTTCATCTTGCATATCCAATTAATTATCCTCCAGTCCTTTTAAAAACAATTTTAAATATGGAAATGCATTGCAATAATTTTGGAAGTTTATTAAATGAGGAAAACAAGTTAAACTATGATAATAAAATTCCCTATCCACATAATGTGTTAAGGAATGTTGCCATAACATACGCATCAACTCCATATATATTGATAATAGATATAGACATGATCCCATCTAAGAACCTTTCTGAACATTTTAAACAATTTATCGGGAGACAGCCAGCATCTGCATCAAAGGGAGATAATAATGGTGAAAACTTGGTTTATGTGGTGCCTGCATTTGAATCTCAAAGTGATCTCAAATTATTGGACAAACAATCCCTTGTGAAGGAATGGGAATTGCAAAATATACGTCCATTTTATAAGAATGTTTGTTGGAAATGTCAGAAGGTGACGGACTATGATAGATGGCGCAGATTACCTAACTTATTCTTTATGGATGTTGGGTACATGTTAGACTGGGAAGACTCTTGGGAGCCTTTCTATATAGGAAAGCGGGAAGGTATTCCACTGTATGATGGGAGATTTAAACAATATGGATTTAACAGAATAAGCCAGGTGAGTTGATTAAATACATGACTTTCAATTCCTGTAGATTTCTACACTGGGTACAATGATGCTACATTATTGTTCAAGTTCCCGCCATTTCATGCCTGTTGTTATGTAGCTTGGCCTTACTATGGAATTTGAAATGTGTTAAGTTATCAAGGAACCTTGTACGAATGAGAAACATATACATGTACATGTATGTTGTATCTAAAATACAAAGAAGTGAAAAAATGAGTTGTATAATCCACAACTAAAACATTGCAAAGATTATTCTATCATTGCTTTAAATGAAAAAAAAAATTACATCCATTGTTATCCAGAAAAACCCTGATGTTTTTCATGTATTTCTAGAATCAAATCAAATGTTATCATGGTATTAATTGTTCTTGTAACTTAATGTTGCAGGTTTGTGAACTACATATTGCTGGGTACCAGTTTGCAGTGTTGAATAATGCCTTCTTAGTGCACAGAGGATTTAAGGAACCAGCCACTTTCCACCAACAAAAAGACGCAGAAAATGACAGGAACCGGAAACTTTTCCGTACCTTTAAAGAAGATCTGAAAAGACGTTATCCAGAGTCAAGCAGACAGTGTTAGATGTGTAGGTTTTACTTTACTGAGGAGTTTTCCCTGTACCTTGGTTATATCAGTAAGATCATAGTACATACCAGTCTGGTAATATATTACAGAATGTTCTCTGTTGACTCATGTGACCGATCTAAGGAATCCTGGCGGGGGCATTTGACTAGCCTCCATAATGATTTCTGTCTCGCAAGTACTGATCATAACTCAAGGAAGCCGACATCAAGACTATTTAACAACAGTTACCAAAAACTTGTTCTACAATAACATAGAATAAATAGATTTAAACTTAAATGATGTAATGCCTTATGAAAGTATTCTAGAAATATTTGTAGGACAGAGGTTGAGTTTGTGGGATGGCTGTGCTGTATGGTAGATCTCATTATGGCTAAAGGTGATGAAGAGGACCATGTTGTATTCATATAATTTATACAGTTATATGGAGTGTAAAAGGGATTTCAGTTTTCAACCATTTTTGAAGCCCAAACCTTGCTATATTTTACAGTGAGAATTCATGTTGTTAAGCTGTTTTATATGAATATGATAATTTTAAGTTATATGTAGTTGTGTGTAGGAAACTGCTACTGGAATTTAGCAACCAACATTCCAGTATTGTTTAGGTGATGGATCTCATTTTTGCTTTATAAAGTGTTTTAAGCTTACTTGACACAGTGTCAGAGTGAGTTATAAGGATCGCTTACCGTCCAATGTTCAAGAAACTTGTTCCTTACATAGAGCCCTATTTCCATTCCATTCAGATCTCTGGTTGCCATGGCAATGGAAAATGAAAAGCTTTAAAAATCTTCTCAAGCATAGGAAGACCACAGAGCTTAGATATGTGGCATTTGGCATTGTCTAGTGGACTTCTACCAAGATTTTCAAATCATGACCCTCGGGTCAAAATTAACCATCGGGGTCACTTGATTTTACAAAGGCTTATAATAGCAAAAACTTAAAAAATCTTATTCTCTGAATCCACAAGGCACATAGCTTGCAGCATTGCCTAGGGAACCTTAACCAAGATTTTTCAAATCATGACTGACCCTGCCAGGGTTGGGGGCGGTACTTCATTTTAAATATGATTATAGAGGGAAAATCACTTCAAACTTAAAAATCTTCTCTGGGCCGGTCAGCCCATAAGGCCAGGAGCTTAGATATTTGGCATGTAGTTTTTCCTTAGAGTGGATCTCTACCAAGATAATGATCGATGTTATGAAGTTATTTGTAACATGCAATTGAAAGCATTTAGTCAACAAAAACTGAAAAATCAGCTGTTGCATCAAACCCATTGGAGTAAAGGTATGATCTTCAACATGATCTGTAGTCTAAACATATATATTTCATGTTTTGATGGTTGCCTTTCGCAGTTTTGCAATATTTGTGGAGAATTTTGTGAAATTCACCATTGGAAAATGTGTGACATTTTTCTGGGTTGAGCAAAAATCGTAATACCAGTGTTGGCGAAAACAACTTGGGAGTCTTCCTTTGAAGCAAACTTTTTCTTAAAGCTCTTTCTTTTCCCTCTTAAATTCGTTCAACTTTGTTTGATGCAAGTCAAATTTGAAAGAAATTAAAGGATTTTTTTGAGCGACATGGTTGTTTTCATATGGCATGTGTCTAACCTTGTCTATGGTTAAGAGCTATAAAAAAAACATTTTTTTTTTCCGATTAATTTTGATATGTCAAAGGTATGTTCCTTCTACCATGGCACCTGTGTCAAAATTGTCACTTGATTTGATATTAAAGGGAAAACTTAAAAAATCTTCTTGTCTAAAAACACCAGACCAGAGCTTTGATATTTTGAATAGAGCATTATGTAGTGGACCTCTATGAAGAGTATTCAAATCGAAATACTAAAATAAATTGACCCTTTAATGTACATTTGTACTTGTATTATAGCTAATGGTAGCTAGGTGAGCAATATAGGGTCATACTGACCCTCTTGTTGGAGTGAACTATGCAGAAACTTTATGAATTGCAACTTCATGTATTGCAGATGTTGATGGTACTCGTTTCATACTTGTACATTTCATTATAATTGAAATATATTGTACATGATCAGTCGTGAACTAACCTGTGCAACCGAGATTTGCAAATTAATAAAATATTGAAAATAATTATGAAATACTTTGTGTTGGTCTGCCTATTTTCAGAGATATTTGCCTGTTTTACTCATTTGGAACATCAATTCAGTTTCATTGATTTTGCTTACTTATATGTTTTTGATTAACTTTAACTCTATACCTCATCACTGTTGGCGAGTCAAATTTGCTCGATTCTGTCCATTCATTTGCAATTTTTGAGCAGTCTGTAACTTCCATATCTTTTCAACACCTGTTGCGTATTAAAAAGTATACGTGTGGCCTTCCATAGAGCTGTAACTGTTACTGGAACACGTTTTGTCTGTATGAATAAACAGCTCCTGAATACTGAAAACTAATGTCTGAGGCAAATGGTGACACTTTCAGACAACCTTGAGATTGACCTTGGACATGGTTTTACCAGGGTTTGAACATTTTCATTTTACCCTCGTTCAGACAGGCCTGTGTTTTTGACCGTGTGCAATTATATTTTCATAGACATAAAACAGACTTTTCATGCTCAAACCATGTACATTGTATATTGACAACTTAAAAAATGCTTAAAATCGACCCAATAAGGGAAATAAAATTGTCCATACCCAAGTCAGTAGACAGGGTGACCCTTGCATGTGACCTCTGTTGATAGATAAATGAAATTTCTACTTTCACGTTACAGCTCAGTCTGTTTGCTTATGTATACAACACACACTGTGAAAGTAAAAGTAGCATAATTATAGTGATATGCAGTGTTTACAAAAACACATGCTTGTCTGCCCAGTGTGTGTCAAGAAATGCCGGGTGTGAAGGATATGCAGGGACTGATTTTTAAATAATTTCACACGTATGTTGCCTATCATACAAGGGTGAGACATTCACAACACCTATGTGGCTACCACCAAAGTTAAGGCCACAGAACTTGTAATGTAGGGCACTTCAAGTCAAGGCTATTTCTTCTACATGCATTGACTGATTTCGAAGCAACTTTACACATTTGTTGTCCATACCACAAGGGTATGTCATGCTTGACACCAAGGGGGCTACATTTAAGATGGTTACACTTAGGGCTCAAACTTGTTATGAAGGGTTATGCACAGACTAATTTCACAGTTGTGACCCATACCCTTGCCTTCTCAAGGTCAAGGTCACACTTTAGGGTCAAAGATCGTAAGACTGTATCTCCAACTCTAGGATTTTCATGCAGCTAGGGTAAATATTTTGTCTTACGGAGAGGACATACAGAATTAATGTTTTAGTGCACTAACTAAATGTCAAGGTCACCTTAAAGGGTCAAAGGTCATCAAATAACGTCATCATTCCTATGATGGATTTTTCATGGAACTTCAGTCAAATGTCCATCTTAGATGACAAAGTTCAAGGTCACTCTTCGGTAGCATAGGTCACAAGACTAAATCTCCTTAACCTGTTGAAGTATTTGAATGAATCTTTGGAGATATATTCATCTCATTATTTCACAAACAGTACTCAATTATATATATTTAAAGTAATGTTTTCCTATCAAGCATTTCTGGCAATCAGATCAGCGAAAACCTTATAAATCAATGAGCTTCCATTCTATGCTGTTTAGTAAGTCTCTGGTTTGATCACAGACCTGTGTATATAGGTCAATAGTTTGATAGTATCTCATTCTGAATAAGGAATCAGACCATCGATGTATCGCAAGTGACTACTGAACTAGGTGGCTGAATAGCCAGTTTAAATATACGAGTATTGGCACTTAACACAGCAGGCTGTTTAATGGAGGTGACCACTAACACAGGTTCAACTGTATTATCCTCGATGATAAATGAAATACAATATTGCATTTTCAAATTCTATTTCTTGTTCAAAGATAGATATCTCTTTTTCATAAATCATAAAATATATGTATTCAATAAAAGTATGAAAAAATATGTGTATATTTGACAAAACAAAGGCAGCCAGCTCCTTCTAACAGTAACATAAAACAGCCTCTTGTAACATTAAAACAAAATAAAACACATCTACAGCCAGCCTCTTGTAACATTTAAAAACATAAAATAAAATTGATCCATATACAAATTGTACAGAATGAAAAAAAAAAAAAAAGTGCAATAAGCTAAACTTGTTTAATGTCTCTAATTCTGCAGTGCCTTATAACAATGTGATAAAATTTCTATTTACATAACTTTCTTCAATAGAATTTTATATTCTCCAAGATTAACCTAATCAAAAGATAGAACAGTTCAACAACTCGGGCAAAAGGTGAATTAAATCTTTTACAATTTCTAATTCAAGACATCCTCGGTCTTCATTTATACTTGCATCTAAAGATCAACATTTAGCAAGGAAGAATTCACAAACTGATGACCTGTATTTTAGTAACTTTGTTCCTCCATAAAATAATAATAATGATTTTTTTTTATTTTAAAACATTTTCATTATACAACACATGTAAAATAAATTGTATAGCACAAATAAGAGCAGCTACAACTGCATGTACACATGATACAAAAGCTGTGAAAGTCACATGTTAATTATTGAGCTGAGCTGAAGGAAAAGCAACATTCTGATGTTAACTACCATTGAGAGTATCAATACCAAACTAAAGTAACACAAGTCAAAATTCTTTTAGATGGCTTACTGAAAGGTATTCTGATACAAACTCACTGGCTAATTTAGATCCATGCGAATTGCAGACAACTCAAAGGTTGGTTTCCGCACATTAAGACTCCTATACCATAAAGCACTTCAGTCTCTCCTGTTCATCTTCAAGATTATCATTCTTCCAACACATTCTAGAATAATTTCAGGCACTCTTCTTGCATATATGGGTGAGAAAGTACAAAAATATACATCTAACAATAATCACAGATATTCCATCATTCATTTCACAAAAAGGAAATTGCACTTTCATGACCTATTTTTTTTTTATAGATCATTCAAAGATAAAAAAGTTTACAAAATTTTGTCAGAATTCAGAATTATTTTTCATTTTGGTATTTTCTGACAAGTTCTTTCACCCAGCCTTTCATTATAACTAAATTATCTACATCCATGTTGTGAATATCCAGTCTTCCTGTGGAGAATGCAGATTTTAATTTCCCTCCACTCGCAGAATTTGTTCTGCTCCTGAAAACACTATCATCAGTTGTCTCCCTTTCAGATGCAACACCTGGAAACTTGCTGTCGATGTAATCTCGTAATGATAGTCCTGTGAGTTGTTTTTCCTCGCTTGAAGCACGACTAGAGCATCGACTATGAGTTCGACTAGTGGCGGTGCTGATACTTCGACTTGTACTTGAGCTTCTATTACGGTGTTCACAGCTAGCTACCAAACTTTCCATTCGCTGTTTGATTATAGCACCTGGTTCTTTATGACGTACTTTCACCGGTGGAGGAGGTTTCTGTTTGCTTTTTTCCTCCAACTGACATACATAAGATTTTATGTTGGTTTTTGGCAATACAGGTGTTTCAGTATGTGATGTAGTGGGTGGGGAATCTATGTCGTCACAATACACTGCTGAATCCCTAAATGCTTCATCATTACTGAAGACTGCTGAAAGTCTCCTTTCATAGAAATTGTCAGGACCCACAGGCTCAGCTGGCACCAGGGACTTTTCAGTATGGTCATGTGACTCTCCACTCCTGGGAGAGTCTTCAGTAGAACTACTATCAATGTCAACACTCTGTATAGAAAATGCTGAATCAGACTGCGCCACATTCAGATTTTTCAAGGAAGCTGCTGGATGATAAAGCTTCGATTCAGACTGGGACTGTGTTTTTGAACTTGTGGTTGGAATATGACTTAACTTGGAACCAGTCAGGCTTGCAGTTGAAAATCTCCCATAATGCAATCTTCTGTGCTCATGTGTAGTTTTGTCTGCATCAGTTTCCTGTGTTCTAGGTAGGGAAAATGTAGCATAGTCATCCAGGTCTGTGTTTGCCATACGTGAACCAATTGCTTCACTCCCAGGCTCCATTTCCCGCAAAAGCGTTGGTAGATCAGGTTCTACAGATTTCTGATTTCCTGATTTAAGTCTCAAGCTGAAGTTCTGACTCATTTTGCTTGGATGATCTTCTTGTTTGTATTTAGGAGTATTTGGAGGTGAAGTTTCATTCAAATATGACATCTGAGATTCAGATGTTTGTAATTTCTTCCCAGTGAACTTTGAAGTGATGCTGCTGATTTTACTCTTTATTGAATCGACTAAACCTTCCTCTTGGTGTGGATCAGACGTTAAATCACCAGTACTTTCGTAAGAAGATGCCGAACCTGTGGATATACAGGAATCTCGATTGCGATTTTTGTTTTCGACTTCTTTCTCAAAGGTTGGTATACATGTTGGAAACTTGCTGTTGGAAGAGCTTATACTTCCGCTAGATGATGAAGACCGTTTTAAATAGCGTTCCATTTCGGCGACAAGTTTCTCACTTTCTTCTATATGATTCACATTGTCGAGAACATCAGCTGATGCTGGACGATCTTCCTGAAGCTGTCTTCTAAAGTTATGAGAACGTTTTGGTTCTGGTGATGAAAATGATCTTGAAACTTTGGATCTGTCTCTTGGAAAAAACTTTTCTACTGATCCAGAATCGTCAAACACACCATCCTTCAGAATGTCTGGACTGCTACATGTTTCACTGCTTGTGTTTGTAACTGATAAAGACATAGAACTGCCCCCATTGCTGATATCTGCTTCCTTACTGGAACCAAACCGACTGGAATGGCTCCCTAAAGGACTGAGGGGTGTACTGTGAGATACAACTACATTTTGGTGTAAGGGTGTTTTGGCTAAATCTCCAACAAGGTCTTTTGAGTTAGGTGGCGGCTCCATGGATCCTCTTGGTGGTGTGCAATATTTATATTTTCTACTTACTTCTTCCCCAGCCAAACCAGAGACTGGTATAGAGTTTCTGTTAGCATACACAATCCAGTCCAGGTTCTCTTTTGAACTAGAGCTGTCACTACCATTAAAAGACTGAGTTCTGATACGACGGGTGTCTTCTGCATCCAAGCTTAGTCTGCCAATTTGTTTGTTTGTAAGTTTACTTGGAGATCTTTCCAGTTTGGGCGACAAATGTTTCTTTACATCGAATGTTACTTTCGACTCTGTGTAAGACCTCTGTTTGTTTGGCACCCATGGATCTTCCCTCAAATAAGATAGATCTGACATAGATCCTTTTGTAAATCTTTCTTGTCCCCATTTGTTCAACCTGGCTTGAGATTGCAGCAGACTTGCAGAATTTTTCAAGGTAGAAGTGAATGGTTTAGGCTGAGTTAAACTTAATGGTTTTGATTTCCCACTTTTATCACATATATTTTCTTGAGATTTTCTAATATTTGAAAATGTATCATGAAAAGCATTTACATGTTTTTGGTCCTTTGGTAACCTATTGCCACTAGCCAATTCTCTCAAGTTCCCACTTGCAGATGACATCTGGTTAATTCCATCTCTGCTGTAAGAAAAATATGGTTTTATGTCAATTTTCTTTGCATGATGAACACTTGTTTTAGGTAAATTGTTCATTGTCGGACTATACGCGGTCCTGTCAGAAGCCAGTCTCGTTACTCTCGGCGAACTTGGTGGTTCTATATTCAACACAGGCATACTTGCATAGCGCCCTCTTTTCGGTGAACTTAATTCTTCCAGATAACTTCCATTTACGTTATATGCTTCACCATTCATTACCTTTTCACTTAAATATTGATCTGTCTTTCTTTCCACTTCATCAATATTTTCAATACTCTTTCTAACAGACGGCCTTATCTTGTCTATATGTTTCTGATTGTCACTATTTAACTGCATATTATCTTCAGGTTCGCCCTGATTCTGAAGCACCATAGCACCATCCACACAATCGAACCGGATTGGTGAAACTCTGGTTGCCATCCGGAAACTATTTGTCCGAATAGCTGGGCCGTCTGACTGAGACAGATTGTCCATGGATAAAGACTCCACATTGGATTTCTCTTTCAGAAATGTCTCTGCTGGAAGACTATTTCTCGAAGCGTTCTGGAAGCTCTGACTGCGTTGTACAGAGACTGGGCGTTTGGTAGCACGGTTTGGAGACTGGTTCTCCTGGTTTTCTTGTCTTTTACAGACTTTAGGTCCTCGAACCAGTCCAGACAGAGCTCTGTAACCAAACTGATCCTGAAATAGAGAAACCCAAATTATGATTGAAATATAAACTACATGCATGTACATAATTTATTCCCAAGCCTTACAATATAATTATGTGTTTCAAATGAAAGCACTTTTTGAAGCCATTTTTTCTCTCAACTGGTTAGCTCAAATCTTCAACAAAGTACTCCAGATCCTTAGAGTACCAATATTTCTGGATTTCAGAAGGTTTGTAATTATTCTCTACTACCGGAGGAAGCTTACAAGCTACCTACATACGACATAAAAAATCGAGAAATGACATGGAGTTTGATAAAAAATCTACTAGCAGCTACAAGTCTTCACTTTAAGCAGTACCCTTTGCAATTTACCTGGGAAACCAAAAGAAAAATACTTACCGAATCTTTGTGTTTGGTGTACATCATGCTTTCTAGGGCAGGTGGTTTAGGGCTAGGTGACTCGGACTGAAATAAAGGTAAGAAAAGTAAAATTAATATTCTACCTGGTAACAATACACTGAATGAAGTTTATCTTTTTGCCAAATTTGAAATTTTTCAGAAAACTCATATTCAAGGCCGCATATTTGTAACTCCATTCCACTACAAATACACATGTCCTCTTCCTTAGAGGCATTAAACATTCCTATTAACAGTGGAGGTTCTCTGGTGAACACAGATAAATTGTCTCCCTATAATTTCATTGTATTGCTTGTGGCTCCTGATCACAGACTCTCAAGACAATGCAGTAGTGTATTTTATGTTAGTATTGAATGCAATACAAAGATGTTGTGAGTCTAGGGTCAGGAATGCTACTATAATCATTTCATGTACATCATATTTCAAATATAGTTTTGTTTTATTCTATGTCTATCATTATAACACAGCAGTTCTATAAATGTTGAAATAGTGTGTGCCATCATAATCATGTTGTAAATAACCATGTACATATTTCAAGAGGCTCACAGGGCAGACTGAGCTTGTCCAACTGTGTTGCCTCTTTAGATAAAGTTATTATTATAATTATTATTATCTTTTATTAAAACTTTACATATCCAATTTTTTAGATTATTTTATTACTATGATAATTACATATAAAGCATGGTGCAAATTAATGTATTTAAGTCAAACCTTTTCTGTAAATAATTAGGACTGTATACAGATGGGTTTTAATATAGAAATGGCCAATTGGGTAATATATAGATTGATTGCTAATTGGATATATCAAGATTCATTGCTTTAATTGAGGTGCCCACTAACACTGGTGTAACTACAAACATGTATAAAGGAAAAATAATACTATTAAATTATGTCCTCTCCCCACCTGACATGTAATTCAGACATTTTTTGTAAGACAAATGCAAGCTTAACTGTGTAACCACATTAACTAAAAGTCATTGGCCAAGACACAATGTAAACTCACCCTCATTTTTCCTTGCTGAACTTTTCTGTTTCGTTGTGGTCGAAGTATTTCTGAAATAAGATACCATACACTTAATATACAATTGCTAAAAAAAAGGGACAAAACTTGGACATTTCAAGTTTTAGTACTGCAGAATGGCGCTTTTTATCTGAAACAACAAGAAGCTAAACATAAAAATTCAATTTTAAAGTGTATGAAACAGTAATGTTAAACGTATCTGCTAAATGAGGAAGCAAACACAGGTGCAAGTAGTGTAGCTGGGACCCAAATGCTACTTACACCTGTGGGAGCAGATGACTGCTATGTATCTAAATTACTTTCATAAGTAGTTTGACAAAAGTAGAATTCATAGTAACAAACCTGATAAAAGAGCTGGCCCAGATTTTCGCCTTGCACGATGACGTTTCTCCAGATACTCTGGTGTGGTCACATGACTTTTACCACTATCTGTGTTCCCTGCCTGAACCAACTCTGAAACAAAATTATTGGCAGAGATAAGGAACATGTGTAGAAAGATACCCCAATAGGTAACAAGTGTGGTGGCTGAAAGTAACTTCAGGTTGCCAAAACCTTGGTAAAAAATAATGCTTCATCTTTTCCTAACAAAATTTAATGCCATGTTTTACTAAATGGAATTAAACTGTGTAAAAAGCTGGTACTTCTTCAACCATGCTATTTCAGGTTAAAAAGAATTATATTAATCTCAATGCTTTCTAAGTGTATAAACAACTTACCGTCTTCTTTGCTTTTCCCAAGCTTCTCTATAATCAGATCTTTAACACTATCTGGAATCTTGCTAGCGTAACTCTCCAGGATCAGACGTTTCATCTGCTGGCACCATTTACGCTTCTGGTCAAGGTTCCTCGCCTGAAACGCATAAACTTCTATATATATGAAATTTTTACACAAAATGTTGCTTAAAGCAGTAACAATCGTGCCAAATTTAACCAGAAACGTTTATTTTAAACACCACTTTTCAAGGCTCAGGTAACATGTTTGTAGATAATCTGTAGCTGAAGAACCTAAGAAACAATATGGTGAAATAGTCAGTAATAACAGAACTGTATAGCCTACATTGCTGTCTGAGTATTTATGATTTTCTGCTATTGAATAAAGTATTTTTGTAGGTCTCCAGTACATTTATATGAAAATGGTCAACATGTAAAACAAGAGGGCCAAGACGGCCCTTTATCGCTCACCTGGCTAACTCAAACTAGATTTCATCAAGGCAATCATACTGACCAAGTTTCATAAAGATCCAGTGAAAAATGCAACCTCTATTGCACACACAAGGTTTCTCCATGCTTTGACTCCATGACCTACTTTTTGACCTCAGATTACCCATATTCGAACTCGACCTACATTTCATCAAGGCAGTCATTCTGACCAAGTTTCATGTAGTTCCAGTGAAAAATACAAACAAAACATTGCATACACAAGGTTTTTCTATGATTTGACCCTGTGACCTTGCTTTTGACCCAAGATGACCCATATTCAACTTCAACCTAGATTTAATCAAGGTTATCATACTGACCAAGTTCCATAAAGATCCAATGAAAAATGCAACCTCTATTGCATACACAAAGTTTTTCTATTATTTGACCCCGTGACCTAGTTTTTGACCCATATTCTAACTTGACCTTGATTTTATCAAGGCAATCATTCTGACCAAGTTTCATGAAAATCCAATAAAAATGCAACCTCTATTGCATACACAAGGTTTTTTTATTTGACCCTGTGACCTTGTTTTTTACCCATGATAACCCATATGCGATCTCGACCTAGATTTTATCAAGGCAATCATACTGACCAAGTTCCATGAAGATCAAATGAACAAGAGCTGTCAGTAGGACAGCGCACTCGACTTTTTAGTGCTTGCCTATAAAACAAAACTTTGACAGTTAAGGGCACACAAGACTTTAACTAGGAATTTCTAAGTACAAATCAAGAAACATTTTCACAGAGTTATCTTCTCTTGCTTACAGATAGGTCTCATGATGGTACATAAGTACTCCAACTTTAAAAGTAATATCTCAAATGGTTAAGACAAGAATGAAAATTTTAACTTTTTTCTAAGTCAAAAAGGGCCATAATTCAAATAAAATCCTTGACAGAATTACCTTCTCCTGCCCATGTTTTGGGATCATGATGGTTTACAAGTATTCTAACTTTCAAATTAATATCTCAAACAGTTTAGTCAAAAAATGGACTGGTATGAAAAACTTAACCAAGATTCTAAGTCGATAAAGGGCGTTAATTTTTAAAACAAATCCCTGACAGATTCAGATCTCTTGCCTACATATGGGGGTAATGATGTAAACAAGCATTCAAAGTTTCAAAGCAATATCTCAAAGGGTTAAGGCAATAAGTGGATTTTACCCATATTCAATGTATTTTCTAAGTAAAAAAGGGGGCATAATTCTGTCAAAAACCTTGACAGAGTTATGTACTCTTGTCTGTTGATGTAGGTCATGATGGTAAACAAGTATGGTTAGTTTCAAAGCAATACCTCCAATGGTTTTGAAATAAAGTGAGGTGGTACGAAAAACTTAACCAAGCTCAATACACTTTCTAAGTCAAAAACGAGCCATAATTCTGTCAAAAACCTTGACAGAGTTATGTACTCTTGTCTGTAGATGGAGATTATGATGGTAAATAAGTATGGTAAGTTTCAAAGCCATACCTCTAATGGTTTTGAAATAAAGTGGGTTGGTACGAAAAACTTAACCAAGGTGTGACACCAACGCCGACGCTGGGGCGAGTAGGAGCATTCTTCAAAAAGTCGAGCTAAAAATGCAACCTCTATTGCATACACAAAGTTTTTCTATTATTTGGCCCCATGACCTAGTTTTTGACCCTAGATGACCCATATTCAAACTTGACCTAGATTTTATCAAGGCAATCATTTTGACCAAGTTTCATGAAGATGTAGTGAAAAATGCAGCCCCTACTGCATACACAAGATTAAGTGTGGACGGACGGACAGACAGACGACGAACACCAGGCAATCACAATTGCTCACCTTTGAGCACTTCGTGTTGAGGTGAGCTAAAAAGGTGCAGACATTTAGCATTTGTTCTGGTTTTCAGAAACAGTACTATCAGTACTTTGATCTGTGCCAAATACCTGTCAGTAAATACCGCTATCTTTTCTGAAATGCTCCAAAAAAAGTTCTACTTGCAGTTTCAGAAATGTCTGCCTCCTAGAATATAGTGTAAAACTGGCTCTTAGTCTTAACAAAAGGTGAAGCATTAAAGTTATTGGAGGTTATCAACTACTTACATGTATAATATGAGCACCTCTGGGGTTATCAAAGGGGAGAATCTGAAAGTTGAGGGGTTCCTTTGGGATGCTTTCCACTAACATCAGAGTAGCACACTGAAATTACCATAACAAATATACAATATACAACTGAGAAACAAAAGGAAGGGTTATTCCATGAATAGTTTTCTAAACATATCAAAACATCTATGTATCATTATGTATCACTTAACGTCCACTATATAATTTAAGCATTCAAAAGCTGTACAAAGTGAAGAATGAGCTGAACAGTAAAAATACACCCAGAACACAATGTACCAGCTTTGTTTTCTGTTTCAAATAAAAGAGTTAATTTTCAATACAGCAACACTTTCTTCAAATTCTTCTTTTGCCAGGTGTGCCTTGTTTAATCTGATCAAGGACTAGATGGAGTGATACTGAACTCCACAGAAATATCATACAGATTCCACTTACTGGTATAAAGGCCTTGCAGCTCAGCATCCCGTCCTCCTTTCGTTTGGCTATAATAACACCTTTCTCGAAAAGGAATATTTGACGCGAAGCTTTCACACCAAACATACGAAATGACCCCTGAAAAAAGAAAAAGTAAGTCTAGTTACAAAAGAAATTGCTGAATAAGGCTTAAACAAGTTCTTCCCTTTGATCAATCTTTATCAGACATCACAACTTCAAAACAATAAATTTAATGCATACTAGGTAAAACTAGATGAGTGTTCAGTAGAACATTTGGTGGCATAAAGACCCTTTTGTCATAAGCAATACAATTGTAAAGTTTGATGAAGAAATCTTTAGAAATGGCAAAGTTACAGCCAATCTTAAGTTTATGTTACAGACCAGATGAAGCTTCTGATGGAACCAAATAGCTCGATCAAATATTCCTTGACTTTCAAAGTTTGGCACTATGACCCTTTTGTCTTAAGCAATACAAATGTAGTTTATGAAGAAATCCTTAGAAATGGCCTTTTATCCAACTTAAGTTTATGTGAGTTGACTGATGGACTGATGGACAAAGCGATCCCATGTATCACCTTTTAAATGGCGACTTTAAAAATGTCTTAAATCTTTTTAAAAATTTAACACTGTTGACAACTAGATGTTCAAGTCTGACCTCAAGAACAAGTTCTCCAAGCCTTGTAAAATCCTCCCCATCATAGTCTTCAAGCTGTGACTGTATTTCCTGGACACGCACGGCATGCTCGTGCTTACGTTTCATTTCATTGATTTGATGAGACATATTGGTCATGTGATCGAGCGCTGCAGTTAATTCAACATGTCCAGGATCTGTTTTACTGTAATGCTTCAAAATGTTCTGAAAATGTACAAGAAGAGGATTTAGTATAAAACAGTCAGAACTTATATTAAGTAAAGCAGGACTTATCATCGTTATGCTTTCAACCATCCATATAGTGTTAAGCCTGTTGGCGCTTTTTACTCATATTTATTTTGTCAGTTACAAATAGACTGACATTCTTTTTTGGGGTCCTCACAGCCTCATTTTCTGCAAGTACCTTTTCAGATCTGACACAGCAACATGGGAAGCAACTTCTGCATTCAACAATAACCATCGCCGTCACCTTTGTCGCTTTTAACAAGAAAACGCTAGATTTTAAGCAGACCAATATACAGACTAAACGGATTGGCAGCAAATTGTTACCTAGAGTCAATGAAGTATTGAATATATCTTAAAATAAATTGGATTTTACCTGAAGCAGGAGATGGTATTTCAGGACTCGTTGGACTGGTTTAAGTAAATATGCTCCTAGTGGTAGACTGTGTCCTAGAGCTAGCTGTCTCTGCTTGAAGACATCATTTAATTGTGGATCACACATTACCTTCGTTAAAACAGCAACAGCACTGAAAATAAAGTTACAAAATTCATTCACTAAACTCCTTAAAACCATAAGTATAGTAACTTCTGAAAAAGGGTATTGGTAAGCTTATACAATCTCTCAAATTGCAAATTGTACAATCATTGCAAATCCCTATTGTACAGATCAGTGTAAATCCTTTTTAAAAAATTATTTTTTACCCCCCATGACCAGTGCAAATTTCTATGGTCAATGTTAATCCCTATGGAGACATCAATTTATGGTACAGATCAATGCAAATCCCTATTGTACAGATCAGTGTTAATCCCTATTGCACAGACCAGTGCAAATTTCTATGGTACAGATCAATCATCCTATGAGTGCAAATCCCTATGGCACAGACCAGTGCAAATCCCTATGGTGCAGACCAGTGCAAATTTCTATGGTACAGATCAATGCAAATCCCTATGGCACAGACCAGTGCAAATCCCTATGGTACAGATCAGTGCAAATCCCTATGGTGAAGATCAATGCATATTCCTAAGGCACAGACCAGTGCAAATCCCTATGGTACAGATCAGCTTACAATGTAGGCTCCAACTGTATCAACAATGTTTGCTAAATTACTGTTTATTCCCTTTTAGAAGCTCCAGATGCAATACAAATCATTATGATATAAAAGAGTTATATAGTACTCTAAATTTTGTAATGCAATTTTGAGTACTATATCTTTCTTATTTGATTAAAAGCAGCCCCTTGTGTGCACCTGACCTTAACCATTTCCTGTTTTTAGGAAGGGGACATTAAATAAATGCTACAAAGCAAACTGAGTACCATTTCATCCACTGAAAACAAGAAGAAAACATTTGAAGGTATTCTATATTTAGTAACAGTGGCCCCTCTATGCAATGAACCAGAACCATTCCCAGGCATTTGAAAGGGGACAATGCAAGGCTGCTACAGAGCCAGTTTGGTGACATTCCATCCATTAGTTCATGAGAAGAAGATTTTAAAAGACTTTTCTACTTTTAGAAACAGTGGCCCTGTGTGACCTGCACTGCCCTAGAACTAGCCTTTTTTCCACACGCCTTAATTAGGGCATGCTCGTTAATAAGGGAAAATACAGTAGGTGTCAATTACACAAGGATTAAACAATATGCTTTTTCATAAATTCATGTATCTAATTACCAGCAAAAACAAAATGCATCATTCTGCTCCTGTGGTCTCAACACTAAAGTTGCTACAAAAAAATCAACATTTCTAAAGGTATCAAGATATTTGCCTGAATTACATGAAAAACTGTTAATGCAAAGTTTGTAAGACAGAATATCTCAATCACTGCTTGTAAAAATTATATAAATATTCATTAGTGTCATGTAATCTTTTGTTTTACAAAGAACTACAATAACCAGGTGGGGTTTGTTAACCTGTGCAATCTCCCATGTAGATGTCAGATAACATAACAACATATCTGAGACAGATAACACAATTGTTAAAAGTCTTGCAATATTCCTGTCTACCTCGATATTATTCACTTACTATGAGAGAGATAAGCCCTTAAAAAAGAACAAATTTTACAGGGACAGCTAATTAAAGAATTCCTGTGTTTTTCCAATTTACTGTTGTTAAGTTGTACAACATCTAAATACCTTTAATTGTTTTTATAGCTAAACAATTTTCCCCTCACCACTACTCTGGTAATACATATTTCATTCTTTCACAATGAGTGCAGACTAAGTTCAGTCAACCAGTGCAGACAATTATCCTAAATTGGACAATTAAAAAATTTTCAAGCAATCCGTATTTGGAGCAAGGAAACAATGTAATTCTCACTTGCTAGACTATTATTTTCCATGTGTTTCCCAAACCAAAAAAAAGTGCAGACTAAGTCTGTGTGTTGTCCCATACCATTTTATCAGCTGGTTTAGTTGTCCTATACCTTTCACTTATATTTAATCTTTCAGTGACCTTGTTGCACAAACATTAAGTTTAATTTGCATGTTCCAGACTGCCAGTCCGGATTATGACAGGAAAATTGTACACCAACATATTGTACATCCTCAAAATAAAGGAAAATATAAATTTATCACAAACCTTGGATAATTTGTACAGTAGTCTGCATAAATGACGAAACCTTCACTATTCTTCACGAAACATTCTGCAACCTTTATTGGATCCATCCCACAATCCTCTAGTTCCCCTAGGAAAGCGACTGAAAAAGAATTTTTCATAATCAAATACTTACAAAATTTTTAATAGAACAAATTTTTTTTTTTCAGGGCCCCCGTGATAGGGGTTGGGTGTCCCTACAATAGAACTGTCACAAGAGGTAAACCCCCCCACCTCCCCCGGGGGCAACTCATAAGTCACAGGACTTCAGTATTACTTGTGATGTTTGTTCCCATACACCAAATTTTAAGTTTGAAGTCTGGATTATTATTAAATTTAATATATTTATTTCAAACATGTTAATATCATAAACCTCCCTATAATTTATGATCCTAGCCCCAAGCATTCTTAGTTATCATCCTCAAACCGTTTAACTGTTCCAGTCATGTGACCTTGACCTACAGACCTGAATAAATGACCTTATTTCATGATGTTACACCTGTGTACAAAAATTAGTTTAATTCAAGCCTTTGCATGAGTTATCACCAACAGTTTTACTGTCCAGGGTCACGTGACCTTGATTTGACCCAAGTTGAACTGACCTGTATTTATGATGTTACAGCTGTGAAAAAAATTATAAATCGGTCAAGTCGTTCAGGAGTTATCACCAAAAGTAACTGTTCCGAGTATGTACCTTACCTACAGACCTCAAAGCAAATTGCCTGTATTTCATATATAACACTGTGAAAAATATTTAAATCGGTCAATCTCATGAGTTATCATCCAATTTTGTTCGGGTCTACCTTTGACCTTTAATTTTAGTGACCCCAAAGTTGAACTACCTGTATTTTCTGATGTGCCCTGTGTACCAAAAATTATTTAAATCGGTCAAGTCGTTCATGAGTTCCATCTGGAAACCGTTTTACTGTTCAGTCACTGTGACCTTACCTTTGGCCCCCTGCCCTAAAGTCAACTGACCTTTATTTCATGATGTTACAGCTGTGTACCAAAAATTATTTAAATTGGTCCAGTCGTTCAAGAGTTATCATCCGGAAACTGTTTTACTGTTCAGGGTCACTGTGACCTTGACCTTTGACCTACTGACCCCAAAGTCGAACTTGACCTGTATTTTTTTATGTTGCCCTTGTACCAAATATTATTTAAATGGGTAAATGTTCATGAATTATCATCCCAGACCCCCACCCCCCCCCCCCCCCGACCGAAACCACAAGCTCCTCCTATATACCCCCAAACTTCGTTTTGTGGGGGTATAATAAAATTATTCATATAATAAAAAGAATATAAAGATTGCAAAATTGCTTACAAATAGAACAAATTTAAAAGCAATAGTGATGGCATAGAGAGCCAGTACAGGCCTCTGAGCCAAAGGTGATCAGGTTTGAACCTCACTCAGGCCATGACTGCATTTATCTGATGTAAGAAGGTACACAAATATTCTCTTACATCCATTATAGCTACCTTGTTAAATGGTGAATATTTCTTAAGGGTGAGATAAGTCAGAGTGCTGTCATTCAAAATGATTTGAAATCAATATGACAGGCAAATCTCAGTTTTATGCCTAATGTGTACAGTATTGTTTTCAAATCAAGATATAAAATGTCATTACCAACTGAAGTTGTATATTTCAGTAATGTTTCCAAACAAGCACTGTCTCTCTGTTATTGGTATCCTGAGTGTCCTGGAATCCTTGATGTATTGGTAATACCCCTGAAATGTAATCAACAACTAAACATGAGCATGATGTGCATCTGTGAAAGGGTTAAACAGTTTTGCTGGATGCAATGGGCTTCAAAGCACAATATACCTAAAACAAACTTTTGCACTGCAAATTAGATTGAGGTATATGTGACTTGTGACCTTTTCAATTTGAATATGAAAATCTCCGTACCTAGGGGTGGTGCATATGCAGAGCCACAAAAAGTATTCAAATATATGAGAACTTTGTATTCTTATACACACACCAATGAAGTGATGTCCTATCATTAAAACTGAAGGGGTAATGCTACAGCTCCTGTAGCTCAGACTTGCCAAAAAGATGTGGTAAAAGAACATGGTTATCAAACAATACTTAAATCCAAGGAAAGGGCTATGTTAACTTAAATTCTGTTGAACAACAATGAGGACCTAAGATGACAGAAAGAAAGTCTGAGACATATCATTGTAAGCAAGAACATTATGAGAGATTTTTTCATGTAGGCACCCACCATGCTGAGAATTGTTATAGCTCTTCTATTACATTCCAGTATCATATGCAGGTTTATTTTCCATTGCGGCCAAAATGATTGATGTATTATTGCTAGCATACCATGTACACTAACTGTGATTTTGATGAATGTACATTCACTTTATGACAGATCATCACATGTCAGATGGAAATGTAGGTAAACATGAAAAAAACACATGTCACTACAGGTTTTGACCAGTTGTACATTTTTGTGTAATTTTACAGGCAAATGTGGAGAAACATTTTGGTGTGAAAAGCTGATATTCTTTCTGGTGCAAATAATATATGTGTACAGGTATCGAGGTCTCTATTGAATGACTTCTTTTAGCTGTATTTTAAACTGTAAATCATGAAAGGTCCATAACTCCAACTACTGAAGAAAACTGCCTGCTAAGAGTAACAATAACTGATCTTTGACCATGTGCAATCTTTACCATGTGTAATCTTTGACCATGTGCAACAAACGATCTTTGACCATGTGCAACAAACAATCTTTGACTATGTGCAACAACCAATCTTTGACCATGTGTAACAAACAATCTTTGACCATGTGCAACAAACGATCTTAGGACATCATCTCCAAGTCTTGATTTTGCACAGGCGGACATTCGCCCCTTCGATTCATTATTTTGTAAAGGCGGACATTTTCCCCTTCACCCTTTAAAGTTTAAAATTTTGATTTTAAATCATCATAAGTTGAAATTGGAAGTTTTGGGTTAGATTTACTAACTTTGTCAAAGATTATAGTGATACTAATGATGCAGATGTATTTAGAAAGATGGCTTGATGAAGGGGCTAATGTGCGCTTTTGCAAAGTCAAGAAGGGGATTAATGTCCACCTGTGCAAAATTGAGCTAAGGGGATAATGTCCTAGGCGATAATGTCCGTTTACCGATCTTTGACCATGTATTGGTATTAATTACTGAAGTTGGAGAACAAATGAGAAACTCTAGTATTAAATGTAGTCTTACAAGAATAAGTAGTATATGTAATTCTGAGCATCTTCTTTGTATGTTTGTTACCCTGTGAATACTCATTTCTATGCCAGAAGGTTACAGGACAGCGTAGGACCAGACCAGACTTGACAGACAGAAGGACCAATGGATGGACAGACAGATGCAGTGATCCATTTGTTCAAAATGAAAATAGAATTAAATTGTTTCAAGTGGTACATGTTTAACCACATGCATGAAACATCAACATACTGAGAGTATGGTGAATTAGCACCATACAAAAGTGTTACTGTATATCTGCACTGAGACATCAACACAGTCACTGAACATTAAGCCAGTGGTATGTAAAAGATGATCAGATCTAAATCTACTATCAGTGACAGTCATAGGCTGAATCAATTTAATGGGGGAGAAGAAAACCCTCACCAATCTAAACCATCATAGCCCTCAAGAAAAGATATTTACAATTGTTTCACACCTTTGTAGCACATACAGATTATATCATGTGTATCATGTTTGATAAAAAATGTATATCCTCTTTCCACAATATGCTTTTCTCATGAAATATAACCAAAATAAGAAAAAATAATCATTTTGAATTGCTGTTGCCATGGCAGTAGTATTCTAGATTTTTTAAGCAAAGAGATGTTTTTGTGCCAAAAAATATAGTGGTTATCAGTTTTTCATTTAAAGAGTGTGACAAGAATGGCCAGTTTTAAGTTTTTTTTTCAATCAGTTAGAATCAAATAATGTCTGAATGCCCATTTTCCAAGATATTGTCAAGTAAGTAATATTGACAAGGGCTTAATTTTTTGCAAATTCTCTACTTTGCTAGTATAAAACTTTTGCGACAGATAAAATTCACACAGATGAAAATAATTAAAGAATTTTACAGTTGTAAATGGTGAATATGGCCGTCAGCTATCAAAATGGTGAAATTTTGGTCATGCAAAAATTACTAAATTTACAGTAATTGATCAGAAATTGTAGACCTTGTGATAACATGATAATATGATCACAGCATAAATAAAAGTGTCAAAAAAAGTACATAGCAATTTCAACCATCATTAAATTTTCATCAAGATACATATTTTACTAGCCCAATATTAGATGCATTAAATCCAAGTACCAATGCAATGTTGGAGCCTGGGAAATGAGAACACATAAAACTTTATGAAATATGATTTCTGTGACATTTCCTTCAAATATACCTGGTATGTATAATTTAATAAAGGTTTATCAAGTGCACTTCATCACTTCAAACTGCTATTAAATGCATTTTTAGAACTTTAATTAGAAGTTATACTTAACATGCTAAATTAAGTGTAACATTTATTTCATCAGATACTAATATTGAGATTGAAATCAGAACTAATGACAGCAAAGCAAAATATTTCTTGAAAAGCATTGCATAGTTACTTTTTAAGATAAAATGCATGATTTAAAACTTAAGTTATATGGCTTTCCCATGACTTGCTCACTTTAGTTTCACTATTTTTGATGTTTTTTTTTCAAGTAGAAGGTAAATTTTTATTTCTATGTTGAAAGGTACTGAGTGCTTGAATCATTTAGCAGATGTGCACCAAAATCTTAAAATCATAGCTTTACCATACAATGTCCTTGCTGTTATTAGAAAATAAACTAGAGCTATCACTAAATGTGATTAATACCTCCAAAAGACTGCTTTATAAACTGAGGAAGTTTGTAGTAACAGAATACCTTGCAAACAAACTAAAAAGAGATATTGTTCTTGGCAAAAACTCTGTAATTTTTCAAGATAGAGTTATGGTTCTTGTACACTGAACTTCCTCTCAATGTGCTTGACCATTGTATGAAGTGGTATTGAATTCCAACCAATAGTTTTCGAATTATGCTCTGGACAAGGAAAAGTAACAAAGGGCAATAACTCTGAAATGAGTCAAGATAGAGTTATTGTTCTTTTTCACTGCACTTCCTCTTATTGTGCTTGACCATTGTATGAAGTTGTATTGAATTCCTACCAGAAGTTTTCGAATTATGCTCTGGACAAAGAAAAGTAACAAAGGGCAATAACTCTGTAATGAGTCAAGATAGAGTTATGGTTCCTGTGCACTGCACTTCCTCTCAATGTACTTGACCATTGTATGAGGTTGTATTGAATTCCAAACAGTAGTATTAAAAGGGGCATAACTCTGTCATATATGACCTTGACCTACAAAATTTGGCGGCATCATGACCCTTATGTCATAAACAATGCAATTTGAAAGTAAGATGAAAAAATCTTAAGAAATGGCAAAGTTACAGCCAACGTAAAGTTTTCGTGACAAAATCTAAGTACAAAAAGGGGCATAACTCTGTTAAATATGACCTTGACCTACTAACTTTGGCGGCATCATGACCCTTTTGGTATAAGCAATACAATTGTAAAGTTTGATGAAGAAATCTTAAGAAATGGCAAAGTTATAGCCAACATTTAGTTTGTGTGACGGACGGACCAACGGACAAACCGACTGACAGACAAAAGGGCAACACAAAAACTAGCTATCACTTACCACCTGCAATGACAATTTGTCACAGATTAATAGTTATAGTAGGCTATGGTAGTATGACACAGGGGAAAGGTATAATGACCATTTAAAATTGTGGAGATTGCTCCACTATCTACTAATGACACACGAAATCTAAACAACAGAAATGACAAGTGTTTGAAGGAGTCATAACTCTGCAACACCATCATAGGTACACATTGTGTCTTGCAAATCTACTATTCATGGTTATAATGTGTACCAATTTTCATTGTAACACCTGGACCCCTACTTTGCTTACCTGTTTGATATCTTTCAGATGTATGACATATGTCCTTTCCGTCTCCACCAGTTCTGTGACCACTCTCTGAACAAAACTCACGTAGTGTGCTTGCTGTTTCAATGAGACTGACCTTGACATTCCACTAGACTTCTGTGATGTCCTTGAAGGTGACCTTCTAACTTTGTCTCCTTCAGACATATTTTCAACACTTTTTAAGTCAGAGTTCAAGGACAGGTCAGCTGTACTACAATTGGCTGAATTAGATGGAGTGAATGACAAGCTGGAATCTGATTGGTGAAGAAGTGTTCTATCAATGAGTTCTGATTGGTCCCCATCATTTATCGATTGGTCAGCTGATGCCTGAGAATCAGAATCACCCCCTGATTTACCCTTGTCCTCTGAACAAACAGACAATTCATCTGCACTTCTCTCAGGAACATCTACTTCTGGACTATCATCAATATAAAGTAAGTTATCAAGTTTTTCAATATCTAGCTGGCTAGAGCTAGTTGACTCTGAATATTGACTAAGATTTGGTCGTTTTCTTCTTCTTGGTAGTGAAGAAGTGGATGAGGAAGACATGGAACTAATGCTTAAGGGTCTTTTCTTATTATCTGGGTCCGTATCTGATGGATATCTATTGTGAGTATTCTCTGAATTGTCCATTTTTAATCTGTTATTGTTATGTTTGTCTTCAACAGCAGATTCTAATTCAATTTTAACACCGATTGGTCGATTTAAAAGCTCCCTGAATTTTGATTGGTCATTTGATTTTCTGGACATCTGGGGTGAAGATTTTGGGGAATGGCATTGGTCTTTGGAACCATCCTCCAAATTTTCATTGGTCACAAAGTAGTCAAATTCTGATTGGTAACTTGGTCCCTGTTCTCCAGTCTCATTGGCTGATGCAATTTTGTCATAAATTCCCAGCAAAGTTGGGGTAAGGTCAATGGAGGATCCTGCAAATAGAGTAAGTCAGAATTTAGATAAAAAGAAGAATTTCTGAAATGGTTCAATCTGGATCTATTGACTTATTCCTCTGAAACAAAATGTCATAAAAATGACTTGAAACATAAATTTTTTTAATGTCTATAGGGTTATACAGTGAGGCTGAATCAGGCCACACAAATTGTATAAATAATCAAAAGCATCCCAGAAGGAAGTACTTGAAAATAATAAAACATTCAAATAAATTATGTATACAATTAAGTAAATCATATATACAGGTATACACCTTTTTTTCAGTTACAGGGTGTTCCACTAAGTACAGCCAGTTCATTTACTTATGCTTTGCTCACCACACTTCTTGAACTGACTCCGTCAAAAGCTCACTATAAACCAAACACTGTTCATGGAGTAATACTAACAAAATGTTTGCCAAAGTAAACACAGAGCTACATTAAAGTATACTGCTGGTGAGTTTTTTTCCTCTCCAAAGATCAGAGAGGTTACAATTTACTATAATTATACACTAATTCCTCTGTACACCTTGATTCTCTTTGATAATTAATCATCATAAAATCTGTGGGAAACAGATATATTTTTTCTTACTAAATGAATGAATTATCTACTTAGAGATATATTTTTTTTTCTCATTAAACATACAACATTTTCATTTGTATAAGAGGACTGAATACAGTTACAGATGTAATAAAGTATCAATTAAGACTGATATATTGGCTATTTTAATAGCCAGAACATTTCCCCCTCATCACTGTTTGGGTTACCTCCCTTGCTTTATATCAAGACTAGGGTTGTTTTTTGTTGTTGTTTTATTTTAATTCACTTGCTACGTTAACCTGTACTGGTTCTTCATTATACATATTGTTCATTCAATGGGATAGCAAACTGATTGCAATGCTGAAATGGACAATTGATAATACAAATAAGTGCCTTAACCTAATTGATTGGATTAAAAGACATATAAAGTGCCTGCACATTTCTGAGTAATATTAGATGTTGGATGCAAAATGAACATATCAAGATATGTTATATCTTTAAACATGTTTTAGATAGGGAATGTTTGAGTTTTTAAGACTGTTTTTATCTGTACATATTTCACATTGCAAAGTCTTTTGTTTGTATCACTGCTCTTGACCATTTTCATGAAACATACATCCTGCTTGGCATGTTCACCAGTCATGCACAGGCAATTTGGCAAAGACATATTCAATAATATTCACGATTTTTTGCATCCGTCAAATAAACATCTGCTTTTTTACCAAAGCCTTCTTCAATGACTCATCCTAACAACTTCACAATATCACATTATTTTTACTCCTGCAATTTGACTTATGTTTATGCATGCTTAACGTCACCTTTTCATCAGCAGTGACTAGAACAGCTTTTAGCAAGAAAGATCTGCTGATTATTATGAAATGTCTCCGCTTTTTAAACAGAAGATTTTTTTAAGCCGTTTGATGTTGTGAAGGATTGCATACAATGATTCATCTGTAAGACTGTACATAGTCAGAGAGAACTGCAGGTGTAAGCAAAAGACAAGATAACCATGACCTCATCATCTGGAACTACTCTGGGAAAACATCAGTTGTTATTGATAACATCTACTAGTATGTATTTTCCTTGTTACAGGCTCAATGTTTAGAATGATCAATCTGTTCCCGACCTGCCGGCTACATGCTGGTGGCACATCATCTTGTCAATAATTTCCCACCCATCTCCAGAGACAGTCCAGTGTTGGCACCTGAACTCAGGTTAATCATTATTGCAATATCATTTCTCACAGCACTTCACATCTCATCAAGTTAGAAAGATTTGATTTATTTGATAGAAACAGATGGAAATATGGATGCATTGAGATTAGAGGAAATGCGATGAAAATTATCTTTAGTGTATATGAAGTCCAAGTAAATTTCAGTTAAATCATAATATCTCAGACAATTTCCATGTTGACTTTGCAATCACCTGGTTTAACCACTTGAAATTCCTTTCTTGGTCAGTTTTTAATTCTATTTCAGACAACCTCTGACTTCCTTCTATCAAAATCTTTGAAATACTTCTCATGATTTTCACAAATTTAAAATTGGGTTAAAATATTTGCAAAGATTTAATTTCTGCTGTTGTTCATGAATTTCTCCAATTCGCTTATTCAAACATTTTGCAAAAGATACATTTTACATGGCTTTAAATAGACTGGGTCATCCAAATATGTAGCCTTGTAAAAAGATTTTATTATTATCATTATTAAATAGAGAATGTTCCTTTTGCAAATTTTAAATTTGTCAATAAGTCTGTCTGCTTGCAAGTTGTGAAAATAAGTCATTTTACAGTGTTTCTAAATTCTACCTACCAACCACACCTGAATAAAGTTACGCTCAGCAGTAATTGTGAGACAATGCAAAAAAAATTCAAGGATGTTTCTTCTTTGATTTTAAGTCTGGTTGCAAACTTTCATGTTTAATGGCTCATTTCAAGGAAATGTCAGAATCTGTTTTGATTATCTTGTTTAACGCAATCAAGATCAAAGTAGTGAAATGTTTGATGCACGTGCCTCACAATTAATTACTGTGACAACTGCAAGATGCAAATGCATTACTCCTGCCTTATCCTGATCTACTTAAAAAGAAAAATCTTGAAAACTGAAAAGAAATTCAAGGTCAAAGTAATGCAAATAAAAACCTTAAGTCTGGATTTATTGACATAGAGAAATGATGGAACAATGCCTAAAAGCTTCATTATGCTGTTGGTTTCTTCTTAAAAAGTCAGAAATCTTTTTTAAAACCGGATTATCTTTTTTGTTACCAAACCAATGTTATAACATGGTAAAACTGCAGATTTGCAGAAATTAATAACTTTTATAAAATCCATTTCAAAATACCAAATCAGTTGCCTAGCTATGATCAACTGTCAATATACATGTATCAAATGGTATTAATTACTAATTACCTTCACCAAAGAACTGATCCCACAATGACTTTACAGCCATCTCTGCATCACAGTTTTCCATCATCAGGTACTAGTCAGTTAATTTCCCATTTACTTATTACTTCACAAAAAAAAAGTATGTTATCCATTTCTAACAAGAACTGACTGTCTATTCTATTGCAGATGACACTGATACCTTTTTAATCATCAAACAAGGTTTGCTTTCTAAACAAACATCCATTATCTTATCCAATAACATATCCTGGATGGAAATATTCTTAAATGCAAAATCCAGAAATATTCTGCAAATGTAAAATCCAGAAGATGCACATAATGTGTCATTAAAACACCATAAAAACCTGTATTCATAACGTTTTCATCATTACTTTCTTCTCTAATGTTATTTGTAAGCTCCTGACACACCTGGAGGTCTGCATCAGTGTCAGCCAGGTGACTGATTTCACAAAACCATTCTACAGCATTGCACACAAAAATCATGAAATCAATCTTGAAGCACAGGCACAGAGAAATGTATCATTAATCTAATATAAATCTTTACTATTTCTCAGTCACCAGGTACAGTTGTAAAATGGCAGAAAAGTTACAAAAATAGCAAAAGTGAGGAAAGTGAAAAATGATTTCTGTAATAAGTAACTTGTATCCTCCCTTTACTGTACTATAATAAGTAATGGCCATAAATCACATGTCATATGCCATATAGCTATGATATAACTGTTCCTCTCTCTCAATCATGTTTTTTTACTTATATATCCTGGAGCAGTTAGTGATTTAAAGAAAACCATTGATTCCTTGAAAGAACGTGTAAACCACAAGATTTCTGTATGATCATCATTATAAAACAGAGTCTACAAGGATTCAACAACACACATAGACTTATAATGTCTCTCTATAATCCCAGCAGTACTGGTATCTGATATAAACCACCCAGTGGGTTCTCCTATCATATACCACAGAAACCACTACCAATCAGTGATAATAGTTATAATCTTATGACATATCTATATTGACTGGACACTGCCCAGGTAAACAATGGTAGGCCTACAGACAGAACAGGTAACCCATGATACCTGTAGTTCTGACCATAAAAAATAGAGACATAATTTAGGTTATGGTATGACCTGTCTCAAAGAACTGAAAAAAAGAATGGAGGAAAGAATAAATTGAAAGAAAAAGAAAGAATACAGCATACAGAGAAAATTGATACCTCAAACAAGTTAAAGATTTCGCAAGAATGTGGATGTTCAATAAGAACATGCCTATATGTTACCGCAAAAATACACTGACATTGAAGGTCTGTAACTCCTGTATACACATAAATATTTACTTAGAATCCCTGACTGATTTGTGACGACTGGTGACAAGGTGAATGATAATTGCATGACAAATTATACAAATATTTCAATAATTTTACTGAAATGCATACAGACATGCCCCCTTTTTGATGATAAATTCAAATTCAAGTTAAACTGCATTTTTGTGGTATATACCAAGAATTTTTATGCAAATGATTTGTGGCTGGGTTCTACAGCTAAAAGTTTAATTTTATTATGACTACAGCAAAATATAAGAAGACTTCACAGGAAGATATAGAATAAGACGTAATTGTACAAGCCATATAAATCTATAAGCATCATCTTTCATGACACTGCAAATATTCTAATATTTATGCCTAGTCACAAGTTGTTAAAAATTGTATTTACACACAGCTATTTTCTCTTTTTGGCTTTGTATATGAATTTCTTACATGATATTGATACACAAAAATATGTTTTTGAATCATGTTTCTGTTAAAATTTACATTGAAAGCTCAAACCACAAGGTTTCTCTGGATGTATTGCCAAATAATCATACAACATGGCTTAAGAGAAATTTAGACAGAAACGATTGGAGTTTCATGCTCAGAAACTTCTGTCGAGTTGCATTATTTTAACATCATGCCAAATTGTACTTGAAATATTAATAAAAGATGTACTAATGGATAGATTATAGTCTAAGCCTGAAAGATTATTTCCCTTTGTAGGTCTTAACTCATTTGCCAAAATCAAAGCACTGAAAGTACAAAACATTCAGTATTTGATTTATAGTATTTGCTAAGAAATATGCTACAGCGAATTATGATGTAACAACATAGCTGAAAAAGAATGAAATAGAAAAAGAAATATGTAGCCAATTCACAAAATCAGTCACATTTTTTCAGTCTTAAAGTATGAATATGTTTGAAACATACTATCATCAAAACACAACACACTGTGTTAGTAATGTTTGACCGGTACTGGGTGGTGGGAAGTAAGGACAGCCATGTCCTGCAGTACATGAATCACGTACAAAATATCAAATGCACGCACAAAAATCACTTGTTGGGGGTACATGCATGCAGAGATTTTGAACTCCAACTGCCAAATCGCTGTTTATTTCATCGCGCACTTGCCGAATGTTTGGTAAGGTTTAAAATGCAAATCCGGAGATAATTTTGTTTCCATCACCGACTTCTCGGCGTAATTGTCAGCCGCATAAAGGGGTTTGGTAAGTGTATTAGTGTGATGTCACGTGCACCGTGTGCAAAAAAAAGCAAAATGCAGAAAAGTATTTTAGATTTTATAAATCCAGCAAAAGGTTAGTTAATATTATTTTCTTCGATAATGGACTGCATTTTTGATACGAATTTCATATATCTGTTAGTCGGGCATTTATTATCGATCAGCGATTTTTACCAGTCGTCAGTTGAGTGTATGTTATTTCGGACGAATCGAAATCCGTTCATGAAAACGGGAAATACATGAATTTTGCTGAAAACTCCGATGTTAAATAATAAATCACTAGTTCATGATGATTCTGTCAAATTACAGCCGAGGAGTCAGTATCTGGAAAGGTTCAGTCCCAAACAGCCCAAAAGAGTGAAAAACAAAATAAAAAACAGTTGAATAGAAAAAATTCAGATCTGCCATGTAGTGTACCCCCAAGTTTTGCAGTGTACCCCTAATTTGCAAAGGCAGGGGGTACATGTACTTTGCTTTCGTTTTTTTGCAATTGATAAAAAAAAGTTATCAAAAGTTTTTAAATATCCAAGAAAAACTGTGCCATTTCTTTTGTACTGCAACTAAGTAGTGTAATCATACGGAAATAGTACATCGTACATTATAAAAGAACTTTGGTTTACACCTACATAGAAGCTCAAGGTAGTTGGTATGCAGGTTTTAAAGTTGTCTTCAGATACAAAAAAAATATCGCATCTTCAAAAGATAACATGCTGGCCATAAAGCAAACCGACCTTGCATAACAAGAGCTGTCAGTCCAAACTCATGTGGCTTTCCAATAAAAATTTTGATATTTAAGGGCAGTTAACTAGGAATTTCTAAGTAAGTCAAGAAAGCACAGAGTTATCTTCTTTTGCCTTCACTTACAATGGTACATAAGTACTCCAACTTTCAAAGTAAAATCTCAAAGGTTAAGTTATTAATGGCAGATTTATAAATTTTACCTGAGTTTTTAAGTCAAAAAGGGCCTAATTCAAATAAAATCCTTGAAAAAGTTACCTTCTCCTCCCCCCCAGTTTGAATCAGAGGTAAACAAGTATTCACTTTCAAATTAATATCCAAGCAGTTCAGTAAAAATCCTGTGTCAAATTATTAGTTTTTTAAAATCCTTGGGTCACCTTCTAAAGGGGGTATATGTAAATAATTAAAAGTTTGAAAGCATTATTAACGGGTAAGGCATAAGTGATTTACCCAATCGTATTTTAGTAGAAGGAACTTTTGTCAAAAACCGTGAAGAGTTATGCCCTCTTTCTATGAGAAGGTCATGGTAAACAATAGGTTAGTTTCAAAGCAGTACCTCCAAGGTTTTGAAATAAAGTGAGGTGGAAAAACTTCAAGTTCAATACACTTTCAAGATATCAAAAGGGGCCATAACTCGCAAAAACCTTAAAAGAGTTTTTTATTTTTTTTGTTGGGGGGGGGTATGAAAGCAAGCTATGTAATTTTAAATCCTTCAATAAAAAGATAAAACATGCTGGCCATAAAGCAAGATAGCCTGACCTTCATAAAAATAGCAAACTCAGCATTTTCATAACAGTTTGTACTGTGTTGTTTTGCAGAAAAAAATTGTTTATTTTAGTATTTCTTTTGTTCAAACCAACACATTTTCATGTGCACTCATGCTGCAGGCAAGTTCTTGTACCTTTGATCCTTCAATGAATCTTTTCTGTTCTAATTTACTCTTTATTCTTACTTTTTGCCTTGTATTAAGTAAGCTCAGTTTGTCGCACGGGGCCTATAACCATAAATCTCCTGTGGGCTTTAATATTTCAAACTTTAATTGTGCATCATATTTCACTGAGCATTTATTTCATCATAAAATCTAAGACCATGTAATAAACCTTGCAATAAAATGTTTTATCATATCAAACATAGTGGGGTATTTGAATGTGAATCCAATTTTCGCACCAAGGGTGTCAAATTTTACAATAAATTCCCCCCATATTTATCCTGCTGGATTACAATTTCCAGTTGATAATCCTGTATCTGTTTTTCTCTGCATGTAAATTAATCATTTTCACCTTGATAATAATGGAGATGACCTGTAACGTTCTCTTTGAATGATGATATCATTACAGGTAACTGCCACAAGCTTGATACCCATATATCTCCCAGGATTACCTAGCTTGAAGGCCAACCTTACCACACTGAAGGCATGTCCACAATAAACAGCCACCCATGGTTCAGGTTGCCTATCAAAACCTTCTATCTGACATGGAATATGCTTTGTTCAATCTATATCTATGAAGATGTTTGAACTCTTTGCATGAAGAAAGTATGCTATTTTCTACAGACAGTTGTTTTCTTCAATAACAGCTTAAAATATTAACTCTTATTTATAAAAGGGAGGTAATTCTGATTTTATCAAGTTAATCTTACTTTAATTTTAATAATTCTAACTATAAAGGCATACAACTGTGAATTAGTAACATATTAAAAATCTAATAATAAATATCGTACTTTTAATATAAAAATCATGAAGACTTTTTGTCTGCTTGAATTCTTATATTAAATTATACCATTTAGAGCCATTCAGAAAAAAATTATATACATTTCAATGAATGATCTAATTACAAGTTAATGTAGTATTTCTACATTTTATTTTTCTCCTGCATATGTTTTCAGCTGTTTTGCAGCAAGATAACAAGGTGCATGTATACTTGAAAAGTGTAATTCAGTTACTAGGTCAACATTGTAAGCAAGACATAAGAATATTGTAGGATATATATTTACATTATATAGGGTTTCCTCTTCTCTGTTTTCATGATTATTTTCAGCTTTTATACCTGTGCAAGTGACATGTTTATTTTCCACCTAATAGCCTTAATGTTTGAAATATTACAGGGCACATCTGCTGCACCACTGCTGCACAAACCTTCTGCTAAGCCAGGTACTGTCACTGAATACAGGTTTCTTATTACAACCTAAATTATCTGTCAAATAAAACACTATCAGGTAATTGCTAGAAGGGAACAAAAGTTACCTGTGTGGAAAGAGGCGGTATATTTCTAATTAAACTTTACCCTTTAAACATTCCAAATAGACATGCTTGTCAATTTTTCACTTTTCTTTCCATGAGACCAAACATTACCAACTGTTGTATCAAACAATGTAGACCATGGTAAAACTGCACAGTATTACAATCTACACAGAGATTGCAAAGGCAGAATTGTCAGCCTCAAGTAGTAAATTTTGGATAATTCCGAGTCCATGCAATAAACAGAAGGGTTTTCAGGAAAGACCCAATTAAGAGAGGAAAAGAAGTTCTGAAATTGCATAATTTCAGTTCAAAATACACTGCAATAAATCAGAAGTTAAAAGGGAGGTAATAAATGCAGACAAAGTTGACTATCTCTTATTCTGCTCTGTTCATTTATCTGATAAGTTTTGAGGGACTGCCAGAAACAGTGAACAAGAAATGTATATTATGTGCTTGACATAATTATAGAATTCATAAAAAGAGATAAATCATCAACTCTTCTCAGCATCAAGAATAATTCATGTTTCCATGGCAAATGTAAACTAAAAGTGACAAGAAAATTTCCCCGTTTACATCAATTTCTATCTCGTCAAGTAAGGATGACTATCAAACATGATTAACATTATCTTTATTTGGTGTTTCAGTAACAAAGTAATTCATTCACTATAATCTTCAGATTCTTGCCGTAGGTCACTGTCCGAGGGTGGTATTTCATCAGATAATACCACTTTATATATTACATTTAAGAAAATCTGGGTCACTGTTACTACAGAGCCAGTCACATCGTCTTATCTTGTTACTTCTAGAAGTAGGTAAATTCATATACCTTTGACCAAAGGTCTTTTAGACTTAAGTCATTATTTATTTCCAAAAACTGCAAGAAATTCAACTTTGCAAACCAGCAGGACATGATGTAATGTGCCAAGCCTGACATGATGGTTTCCAAATGTTAGTTCCCATTTTATATAGTTGCGCAAAATACTTCAAGCATAATCTGGGTGGAACACTACTACAACAGAGTACCAACTACTTGAAATTTCTCTGATTAGGAAATAAGGTAATCCCAGGAAAAGTAGGAAACCATCACTTATATATAGATCTGGGACAAGACAGGGTCGTTAATAATTCAAGGCATTTGCTGAGCACATCTCATTCATTTGAAACCTCTTTAATCCATTGAAAAAGTCCACTTCATACATGTTGAGCATTTCTCAAATGTTTATTTAGAACTTTTTCAAAGCTCTTAAAGATTTTCAGGCTGCCCTATCTAAAATCATAAATACCTCAATGCTATAAAATATAAAAGTTGTATAATTAAAGAGTCATGGAACCTCCCACTCATGTAATAAACTATTAATATACATTATTTTTGAGTAAAGCCAGTTTTACTGCCAACCTGTGTGATTACTCAGTAGGGCAGGGACCTTTCTGACTTCAAGAGAAATTAAGATAAAAGTATAACAAGGCAATCAGTACAGCTGACAAGGTGACACAGAATATTTCCGGAACAAGGCCCACTATGCCTCACTATCTTCATAAAATGCTTCCCCTATCAGTTGTGGCTAAATGTCTCATAAATTTTACAGGAAAAGTTGACTCAGTGGAACTGTTCAGTAATAAAAAATATTTTTGGGTGTTAGCTGAACAAGCTGGTTTTTGACCTTCTTTTTATTGACCGATCAATGTTATGGAAGCCCATCGATCAAATGTTATGGAAGCCCATCGAATGGAATTTGTCTACGACCCTCTTTTTAAAATAGACTGCCAGGTTCAGTGTCCGCCCTTTTTTTAAAAGATATTTCTTATTTTGTTTCAGGCTATAATCACTAACTGGACTCTCTTCCACTATTAAATATTTTGTTTTGGTTTGACCCATTTCTTTTTCTACTGGATTCTCTCTCTCTCTTTTTTTTTTTCTCTCTCTCTGCATTTACAGTGTAACGATATTACAAAAGGAATGTTTTCAAGCAGTTTTTAAGAGGTCAAGCCACATTCCACTTGGCTTTACAGTCAATCTTGACCCTGCGACCAGTGTAGATCATGATCAGTCTGCACATCCATGTAGTCTGATCATGATCTGCAATTTTCAGACAGTAAATTTTCAATGAGGATTCCTTAAACAACTAATGATGCTGAGGAAAGTGAAGATGGACAAGCATATTTTAGATATTAAGTGGGGGTCACTGTTTGCAAGCAAACTGATGTATTTGATTCTTTTCAATAATTACAAAGGTAATATAAGCACTTGCATGATCCATTAACGACTCTCTAACTTTGAAAGATTCTTGAATTTTCTCATACTTTTGCAAATAACTACAAATTGTCAGTTACTTTCTTAAATAAAAATGTTCGATATGTGTCAATTGCTCTCCCTTGGGCTAAATTCTAACTGATACAATTGCATCATTTTCAATGACTGTCCAGTTATGTGTTGACAGACATAATTGTAAAACAAATTGATGATACATTATAAAGTAAACAAACAAATCATTGACTAACCACCCTAAGGGTCTGACAAGTGATAATATTATTATATTTAGTACACTTGGCCAGACACTGTCTACCCTATATAATCTAATAAGATTAGGCGGTCAAAGGACAAAGGTGAGCCAATTAAGACTCCTTACATTGAAAATAAGGTTTCTAATAAAACACTTTTCTCAACTGAAAAATTACAATTTAGTTTGATTTGGTTTGGTTTGAGTCTCAGTTCAGTTCAGTTCAGATTAGTTTAGTTTAGTTTGTTCAGTTCAGTTCAGTTCCATTCCATTCAGTTCAATAGTCATTACTCAGTTCCAATCAGTTCAATTTTAGTTGCCAATATCAACTTGTATTCAATTTGAATTCTTCGATCTTCTGTTCAACAAATGTAGTATTCCTTTTTTTATTAATGTTTTTAACGCCATCATGGACTAGGTAGATACCGTGAGAAGCTTATTATTAAGACACTGATAGACAGGTGTTCATATAAAAATTGACAGTTGGTATTGATGCTGACTTACTCAGTAACTGTCACAGCTCCCATTTGGACACTTGACAGGATTGAGCAATGAACAGATACTCAAGAACTCTATTCTAAAATATGAACAAGAACAGTTACTGTCATTGCAACATATTCATGCGCTAGTCAGGTTATCAAAAGAAAACAATAGTACCATCGTTCATCTGAGTGACATTGCTCAAGAAGAAAAATAATTCTGTTACATTTTCATGAGATTGATTGTAAATTGTGCTCTACCCTAGTCACAGGCTTTTTTTTTATATGCCATGGTGACTAGTTATTGACCCTAGGTGACCCAGATTTAAACATCAACAGAAACATTCTGACCAATTTTCTGAAAATTAGGATCAAAATTTATGTGGACTAGAGTGTTAACAACGTCTACCTTTGATTTGACCTTGTGACCTACTTTTTGACCCTATGTGACCCAGTTAAGAACCTGACCTGTAGATTATCAAGACAATAATTCTGGCAAATTTACACGATGATTGGGGTTCAAATGTGGCCCCTAGAGTGTTAACAAGGTTTCCTTCTTACTTGCCACAATGACCTAAGTTTTTTAGCTGTGATGACCTATTATTGTAACTGACATAGATGACACTCATTCTGACAAAAATTCACAAAGATCCGATGAAAAATGCAGCCTCTTGTGCATACACAAGGTTTTCTAAGATTTCATCTGGTGACCTAGTTGTTGATCCAAGATGACCCATTTTCGAAATTGACACAGATTTCATCATCAGACACTCATTCTGACAAAGCTTCATGAAGATCCAATAAAAATTGCACACAATGTTTTTCTATGATTCAACCTGGTGACCTAGTTCTTGATCCAAGATGACCCATATTCGAACTCGACATAAATTTCATAAAGACATTTTGACCAAATTTCATGAAGATCAAGCTTCTCTTGCATACACAAGGTCAAGAGAGGACAGATGACAGACAGACTGACGACGAATATCATTTAGCGCCCGATCACAACAACTCTCACTGAGCATTCCCCCCCCCCCCACCCCCATGACACATTCTGAAAACGATGGAGACAGCGTACATAGGGCAAAAACGCTGAGCCACCCACCCCAACACCAGGACCAATGAATGTATTAAGACTACAAGAAAACATGCAATTGTTTTCATAATCTAACTTATTCTTTGATAGTATTAAGGAAAATTACATTCATTTATCAAAAACTGTTATGACATGCAATCACAGGTGTATGTCCAGTCTTGGTGCCCATAAATAAACAATACAAACAAAACAAGAGGGCCATGATGGCCCTTTATCGCTCACCCGAGTACAACTGCTTTTAACAAAGTTGCTAGAAATCATCGAAACAACCTTTCTGACAAATTTCCAGGATATTTGGGCTGAAAATGTTACCTCTAGAGTGTTAACAAGGTTTTTCCATATTTGGGCTCTGTGACCTAGTTTTTGACCCCAGATGACCCATATTCGAACTTGTGCTAGAAATCATTGAAACAACCTTTCTGACAAATTTCCAGGATATTTGGGCTGAAAATGTTACCTCTAGAGTATTAACAAAGCTTTTCCATATTTGGGCTCTGTGACCTAGTTTTTGACCCCAGATGACCCATACTGAAACTTGAGCTAGAAATCATCGAAACAACCTTTCTGACAAATTTCCAGGATATTTGGGCTGAAAATGTAACCTCTAGAGTGTTAACAAGGTTTTTCCACATTTGGGCTGTGTGACCTAGTTTTTGACCCCAGATGACCCATATTGAAACTTGAGCTAGAAATCATTGAAACAACCTTTCTGACAAATTTCCAGGATATTTTGGCTGAAAATGTAACCTCTAGAGTGTTAACAAGGTTTTTCCACATTTGGGCTCTGTGACCTAGTTTTTGACCCCAAATGACCCATATTCGAACTTGAGCTAGAAATCATCAAAACAACCTTTCCAACAAATTTCCAGGATATTTGGGCTGAAAATGTTACCTCTAGAGTGTTAACAAGGTTTTTCCATATTTGGGCTGTGTGACCTAGTTTTTGACCCCAGATGACCCATATTCGAACTTGAGCTAGAAATCATTGAAACAACCTTTCTGACATATTTCAAGGATATCTGGGCTGAAAATGTAACTCTAGAGTGTTAACAAGGTTTTTCCATATTTGGGCTGTGTGACCTAGTTTTTGACCCCAGATGACCCATATTCGAACTTGAGCTAGAAATCATCTTAACAACCTTTCTGACAAATTTCCAGGATATTTGGGCTGAAAATGTTACCTCTAGAGTGTTAACAAGGTTTTTCCATATTTGGGCTTTTTGACCTAGTTTTTGACCCCAGGTGACCCATATTAAAACTTGAGCTAGAAATCAACCAAACAACCTTTCTGCCAGGATATTTGGACTGAAACAGTAGCCTCTAGAGCCTTAACAAGATTTTTCTATTTTTGGGTCATGTGACCTAGTTTTCATCCGAGATGACCCATATTCGAACTCGTCTGAGTAATTACTGGGACAAACACCTGGCCAAGTTTCGTGACAATTGAGGCAAAAATGTGACCACTAGAGTGTCGAACTAAGTGTGGACGGACGACGGACATTCATCGATCCTAATAGCTCACCCTGAGCCAGCTCAGATGAGCTAAAAACCAATTAGAATCCCTAGTTATAATTCTTAAACGAAAATTTTTTTTTTAAATTTCTGTATGTATATTGATATATTGAACACGTCAATTTTTAGACACTGATAAAATATCGTCCACAAGCGGCCATTCTGTTGAAAACAAAAGTAGAAAAAACAAAATTAGCGTGTTTGACTTCAAATACGGGGAGGCATTTATTATTTCGATTCTAACACAATAATGTGTTGAACTAGAAACATTTCATTGTCACTTACAGCTTTGAAGAACTTACATTTGAAGTCAAACACACCAATTTTGTTTTTCTACTTTCGTTTTCAACAAAACTGGGGCGATATTTTACCACTGTCTAGAAAAATTGGCGGGTATGACTTCAAATGTAAGTTCTTCATAGCTGTAGACTTAGCAGACTAAGATTGTTTACAAAATGCTAAATGTCTGATAATAACAGAGTGCATTGGTACTGCACTGGGTATTTTGGTTGTTCCACAGCCTGTGCTAGTAAACTGCCATAGCGTTACGAGCAACATAGAGACCTTTTCAGTATATCAATATTCATATAGAAAAAAAAATTCAATTTTTTTTTTCGTCTAAGAATTATAACTAGTGGTTCTAATTGTTTTTGATTTTTTAGTTTTTTTTTATATGGGCACCAAGACTGGACGACATACACCTGTGCATGCAATCAGTGTTAAGAAATGATAAAAACATATTACCAAAAAATTCATCCCAGTGCAGTGAGTGTCTTGACAGGTCTTGGTTCTCGGCATCATTTTTTCTTTGTTTTTTCAGTCGCCACTTAACAAGTGACCCTCCATTGTAATCACAAGGGGTGTGGTCGTGATTTTTCAGAAAACCCTGAGGGTGAGGTTCAAACATTGTTACATCGTTATTTAATTCCAAGTTCATGCACTCATCTGTTTCAAAATCAAATCCACTATCTCTAGAAATACACTCCTCCTGCGAAAAATTTGCATTTGCAAAGTCTACCCCACCCTGTAGAGTTAAACATGTGGTCCCTTTGGTGGACTGGTAGCAACTATTGCTACAGTTCCTTGAACCAGTCTGACAGTTTCCATAGCAATGTGTTTCACAAAATAATTCCATATTTTTGCAGGCGCCAGTGTTCACACCACAATACTCCATTATCTTTGCAACTCTATATCCTGGTATCTTACAACAGTTTTTAATTTCATTCTTTTATTCCAGTCACACATTCGAGTTTATCTACGGATATTTAAACTGTCCTCATTACCAAAATAAATTGTCTTACGTTTCACCACACCTAAATGAAATTGACAATCCATCATAATATAAATATTTCACAAAGATATCTCATATCAAATCAATCAAATGAAATTTTCTGTTTTAGGCAGGAAAATAGACAAAGGGAAAATAAAAACTGCCCAAAGAAATGACCATAAAGGACCTGAAACTAAAAGTAAAAACCTTTTCAGTGGTAAACGAGGTGATGAACAACAGACTACAATCAAACTGTCTATATCTCCTGCAGATTTCAGTTCCACCTGCCCAATAAAAACTGATTGACTTGTGAAAATTGAATGTTGACCCCTTGATAAACAATTAAAAGGTATAGACATAACTTGATAGTACCACCAATGTAACCAATGCTCCTTGCAAACCCACAGTTCAACAAACAAACAGCTAATTTTAGAAATGCATTTTGTATGATATGACATTTAACAAGATTTAAATGTCACGGAAATCACTCTCACTTCCACTTGCAGAAAAAAATGCACCTCCAGCATAGAGCACATCATTCTGTCATCAATTTTCATATTTCAAAATAAAACAACCTTTTGTTTAAAATCTACAACTTTTTTCCCCAAAAAACAGAGAACCCTATCATGTTCAGTGGAGAGCCATGTCGTTCTCCACAATGCGCATTTTATCATTAAAAATGTTTTCATTTTTTTTTTAGTTTCTTACTGCTCTATTGCCATACATCAAGAGATATTTGTGTTACATGTCAAATTATATGGTTAACCATTATGAGAGCCATTTGTAATTCAGGCCAAAAGGCCACAAAATGTGCTCCGAAATATACATTATTATTACAAAAAATTACCAGTCCATTACATATGTTAACATACCACTGAAACTGTAACCTTAATATGAGATGAAGTATTAAATTGACAGTGGAGAGATACTATACAAAATGTTAGGTGAGAATGTAACTTCTGTCACATAATATTTCTGGTCAAACCTGTCAAATGTAAACAAAACAATGTGACCTCAATCTAAATGATTTTGTCCATCTGATAAAATGACCTCTTAGTAACAGCTGATTCTTTTCATAAAAATATCATATATCAATTTATTATTCATAGCGGAAGAAAAAATCTTGCAAATATGTGCAACATAATTATTAAATCATGATATTTAAGTAAGCTTACCTTGCTTTTCAAAATTCCCTATTTATATTAAAACAATTTTTTTTAAATTCTAGTTGCTAAAAACTTCTTAATTCGCTAAAAAGCTAAACCACCTGTTGAATATTTAACTATTTCTCTGACACTTTTAAATTCACACAATTAATAATATCCAGCATCACATTAGATTACCGAAAAACATCCATTACAGTAAATAGTGTATTGATTCTCAAAAACACACTACTAACAGTGTCTCCAACTGATAAACTCCGATAGCTTACAGACATATTACCACTATTAATCTGTTAAAATCTAACTGTTTGTCCGAATAATCTTGGGTCATCTAATGTCTACCGTCCTGTTATTAAATTAACAATGTTTCAATCTTCAAAGTCCCCAATAACATTTTGAATACATTAAGTAAATATCCCTTAGGGTGTCTTCCAATGGACAGATGTCATAACAATTATTTGAAGATATTTTTCTTCTCCCTTACACCAAATACATTACTATGCCTCGGGTACATCTATATTTAGTTATCAGCCGTTATCCGAGAACATTAAAATCCCATAAAACACATAACTCTGCCCTAAATGTATGCATATATTTTATCTTCCAAATACCATAACTTACTATTATTTCATACTAAAATAGATCATCATAATGTTACACATAGTTCATCATATGTGGAGACATTGAAATTTCAGTTTTAAATCTAAAATTTGCCCATTAAAATTTTTGTCTCATGACCTTCAGCGACCCTTTCAAATATGTAACGATGTCTCCTAATTAGGAAAATTAATGCAACCATTAGAGTTTTATTATCCTGAAGACATCATATGGGTCATAAAATTTGTAACATCAATTTACGCTTATATAAAGCTACATTATTATTATTTCACTAAATATGATCTTTCCTGTAAAACTTCTTTTCATTCCCTAAGGTGAAATTTGGTGGGCAGGTGGTCTCATAAAACTTATCTGCTGTTAATTAGTGTGCATTGTAATTCATTGGAAGGTTTTTTCTATTTTTTTCTCACAATCAATTTAAACACCTTTGTCTTCTTGAATCTGTTCCTACACAAAAGTGTAACCCTGTCTGTTTTTACCCACCTCTATTATACACAACAGGGGGAAAAAACAACAGAAAATGTCTTGCCAAAGTCACCTGTTAAATGCAATCAAACACACCAAACCAATGTTTGATGCCCACGTTAATTTCATTCCACTACAACAACTGCCTATAGTTTGATATAACAGAATGCAGACTGGTGGTGGAGGTGCAGGGGCCAACAATGACACCATGTTTTGAACAACAATTATTTAAGCTGAAAAATGTACTCAAAAAGCTAGCAAAGGAACAAAAATTTACAAAATTCACAACTTTGCTTGATGTGCATCCATACGATTGTTTATTATTTCAATATTATAATAGTAAAGGATAAAATCATCACATGATTTATCAATAGAGAAATGTAAATTTAATAAATATCTATTTGTTACCTGTCTTTCAATGATTAAGAAACAACAAGAAAACATTTTAGATCCGTAGCAGTTTAAATTGTGCAAAAAATTATGCAAAATCCAAGTTTGAAATTATAAACAGCATGGAGTCTCCCTAAACACTCTGAGCGTACTGCCATCCCTAATCACATAAACACAAAATCCAAATTTAAAAAAAACAACATAATGTTTTCAAAACGCAGGAATTTAAATTTGAAATAAAGCACATTTCCAACAGACAAGAATGTACAACATGCAAGAATGTGCTTCTACAGTTACAGTCAGTTTTACATGTGAACTCAACTCCACTCAAAAAGATAACATTATTCAAAAAATGAAACACAGTACGCTATCATAATTCATGCAAATTCTAAACAAACTGCTGATTCTATCTGAGATGTTTGTATAGAAATTTAGCAAAAATAGAAAGTCTTATAAGTTTTCATATGCTATCTTTGAAAAACATCTGAAATTTCTAAATATATACACTTAAATCAACAAATGCTCCACAAATTCTCAAAGTTTTGGAAACTTTCAAGTGCATTGAAATTTCTGATAATTCCAAGGGCAAAAAGAGTATTTAAACAACAGCTTTATCTCTTACCATATTTCTTTTCCTAAAAATAATTCACTCAAAAAAAGTTCACTACAAATAAATTATTAATTCAAATAAAACTTAAATTAAATATTTTAATTTCCCCAAATCTATTTTTGTTAAAAACTCCACTGTATCTGGGATATGAAGAGCAGTGTTTTACTTTTCCAATTTCAACACTTTCTTTTTGTATCAACTACACTTCTCTTTAATCCAGTACTTGAACTGTAAAATGATAAATTTTCTGTCAACCAGCCGTTAAATAGTCATTGTCAGTCAGTCGTCTTACTACAGAGATCTGTACTTTGGATTTATGTGACAATTTCACTATCAACAAAACATGCAGTATTTTCACTTTAAGTTGCTAAGCAACAGCTTGGCTGTCATGCTTTTCTTAATTAATTAATATAGTTAGATAGAAATTGTTGTTGGGGTTCCCCTAGATGGATGAGAAATAAAATTAGTACTTTGTACTTTCAAAATTAAATTAAAGTGTAGGCTCAAGAATCAAATGTCCATGTGACCCCTGAACCCCAAAGATGACCACAACATACAGTCATTCCCTACTTTTACAAATTTTATGAAAGGGGAGAGTTAAGGCAAACATAATATGATGAGGCAGAGGTAGTTCAGGAGAAATTTAATCTTGCCAAATGAGTAATTCATAGTTATGTAGTACACAGTTTAGGCCATACTGTATGTCTATGTGTGACCTTGACCTTGAAGGTCTAAGGTGATGATACATTCCGCAGCATCTCTGGTAAAAGCCAAACACTTTTGAAAATCCTTTTAGCAGTTAAAATTGCAGCCAAATAAAAATGTGCAAAAAAATGACATGAATTTTTATTTTAGCCGGGTGTCCTGACAGGGATTTTCACCTGAAAATATCTTATATCAAGGCACATCTTGTCACTGAGTAGTTGGTAAAATGTTTTGAAAATTTGGAATTTAAAAAACTTAATAGTGACAGTTACTGAATATCTCTATATAATCTTGATCTTGAAATCTTCATCTTGGCAATCACCAACATTGGTAACATCTTATGTTTAAGTTTTCTTTTTTAGAGCCAAATAATTTCTGGTATCTGGAAACAAGAGGGCCAATATGGCCCTTTATCACTAACCTGTGAGTACCGGTGCACTAAATTTACCTAAGGACGTCACTTGTTGCTGAAGGGAGTCAGTAGTTGTAAAGGACGTCACTGGTTGTTAGGGAAATTCAATAGTTGCTCAAGAAGTCACTGGTCACTAAAATTCCCCAGAAATCACAGGCAGTCAGTGGCTACCATGGGCAGTCAGAGGTTGCATGAGGATGCTTAAGGTAAAGCTTAAAGGAAGTCACTGGTTGCGAGGGGAAGTCACTGGTTGCGAGGGGACTAAGCTGTTGTTAGGGACGTCAATGGTTGCTAAGAAAATAACATGTGCTAAGGGGAAGTCAGTGGCTGCTAAGGAAGTCACTGGTTGCTAAGGGAAGTCACTAATTGCTAAATAAATCATTGGTTGTTAAGGAAGTCACTGGTCCAAGTTGGTGGTTGCTTAGGAAGCCACTGGTTGCTAAGGGAGCCACTGGTAGCTAGGTAAGTTGCTGGTTGCTATAGGAAGTCATTGGAAACTAGAGTTTTTCATTATAACTTTTTATACAAACAAGGGACCCCAAGGGCGTGGTCAATTTTGATCCCAGGGGCATGATTTGAAAAAACTTGGTAGAGGTCCACTAAACAATGCCAAATTCCGAATTTCTATGCTCCACCTGCCTTGTGGTTTTGGATAAGAAAAGTTTTAAACGTTTTTCTATATAAGTCTATGTAAAACAAGTGACTAGCTCCCAAGCAGGGTCAATATGGTACATACTAATGTTTTGGAGAAAATGATATTTAAAGGTGCATAGTCAATTTTGACTGCACGGCATAATTTGAACAGACATGGTATTTCTTGCATACCAGATTGGGATATCTGCAGTTTTCTTGGAAAATTGCATCTTACCCCCCCCCCCGCCCCCTGTAAGACGACTTACGTGAATTACTTATGACGTAACGTTATAAACAATGTGCCGTCACTTTCCCAAACATAGCATGTAAAGAACGTTTGTTTTTATATCAAAAAGCATCATTTCGATAAGTTTGTTTTTATATATCTAGTATTCGAAAACTCGAAGATCGGGAAGCAAAATTTGTTCGAATCTCCGCAGTTCGAACTTTCCAGAGTGAGCCCCCCCCCCCCCCATATTGAGATGGTACTAAAGACCGTTCTGTAGAACGCCGTTCTGTCTAGAGGAAGTGTACAAAACCAGTGCTCAGCAAATTTTTCCCTGAATCGCCGACCTGGCTACCCCCATACTGGGACCTTCACCAGGTTGCTTGGCGTTAGAACTTTGTACACTATGTTCTGACATATTGTGTGGTTGACTTGAAAAATTTAGATTTTTATAGCTTTACTGAATAGAAACATTAACTCATTTTATGACACGAGGCAAATTGCCACAAACATACATAAGTGTTAGCACGCCCAGGCCCCAAACAAATACACATATCCTCGATTATTCCATGTGCGTCATTTACTCAATCAAGCTGGCCCTGCTCAATTTTCACGAGGTGTGCAAAACATGCAGCCCGGCTGATTGATCGATTAACGACGACACTGTTCGAACTTTCCGGAGTTTTCACCTATTTTATTATGAGCGACAAAATTATATCAGTTCAAAGTTCCGATTATCCGGTTTCCATTAACCAGCTAGAACATATTGAATTTAGAAGGAAAAATCGGGACCTGAAAATGTGTTCAAAACCAGGGGTGTTCCAATTATCCGGGTTCGAACTTTCGAGAGTCGACTGTATTTCAAAGTGCAAGACGGTATGCAAGAAAAAGTTTCTCCCATGAGATACTTGATTCAGATCTAAATATCCGCCCCCCCCTCACCCCTCTTCGCCCCGGGAACTCGGCAGAGCCTCGTTTCCGCCAAAACAGTCACCCTCAGTGACGAATATTTAGATCTGAACCTCGTGCTCAATAAGAAACTAATAAGGTTCACTAACCAATGCTACAGACTAAATATCTAAGCTAAAGACTTCATATTTTTAGACAAGAAGATTTTTAAAGGTTTTCCTATAAACAAGTCTATGTAAATCAAATGAGACCCCGGGGGGGGGGGCAAATACTGACCCCTGGGGTGGCAAGATATGAACAAACTTTGTAGAGGTCTACATACTAAATATCTAAAGTCTAGGCCTTGTGGTCCAGGAGAAGTAGATTTTGTAAGTTTCCTTGATAAGTCTACATGAAAAAAAACAGTATTTTAACATTTCACAGGCAGGCAGTTTATCAGTAACCATTGTTCCTCTGGGGAGGACCAGTTCCTGCATTAGAAATGGACAACATTCTCAAGTAGAGTCTGCTCAAAAATGGGCTCAAACCCAGGACTTTCAATTAGTGAATGGTCACATTAGTGATTACAAATCAGTGACCTTAACCTTTAGACCTGACGAAGGCAAGTCAGCGAGACAAACAAATAAATCTTTTAAAATATGCTCAAATGCACTGTAAGAAGATTATTGTGGTTTTAAAAGATATTCAGGATGGTACAAATAACCAAACCTTTATTACTCTTGTTTTACAGGACAGCGTTATTCTTAAGGCTTAGCAAGCCTATATTCTTTGCCTTAAAAAAAAAACAATTTATAAAACATCTTTCAGGTCTTTTTCAATTTGATTCTTCACTTGCAACGAAAAACTTAAAGTTGACTCCAAATTATGGAGCATCCAAAAATGTGGGAGATAGGAATCCGATACCCCAGGTACACAATAAAGTCACACCCCTAAATATGATAATCATGTGTCATCTGACTCTATATAAACAGTCATGTCAAAATCATGATAGAGGACACCATAATCTTTTTATTGCACCTGTTTCTAAATAATACAACCTCAAAATACAACCCATAGATCATGCTTTAATCCTTCATGCTCATCACTGGCTGTCATCAAAATGTGCATCATATTAATTTTGCATCATTGTCTATTTGTCTGATTAACATCTGTAATCGAGCCTTCCAGGATCATTGTAACAAAATCTGCTTGGTTTTATTGGGTTGTCACTTAAAATTAATTTACAAGTGAAATTCACAAAGGGCTATTTGATTCTTAAAATGCATCAAGCATGCAGCATAGGCTGCTTTGCTGTGTAGGCAACCTGCAAGGCATCACTGTATGGCCTAAACCACCCCATTGTCCATCGCAAAACAGCATGTGTTGCATTTTTTAAATTAACTGACCAAATTTACACATCTCTTACTATAAATCATCAAGTAATTAGGTATGACTTAAAGATATGTAAATTTTGCCATTTTGTTGTATCATATATTAGGGCTTTATCGTTAGTACTGGTTTCCCATATGACCATCTGTCTATATTACCTTTTAGTGATATACCAGTGATTCTTGCATATCGGATCTGAATTTCTGGTGATTTTGCCCATGCCGGAAAAAAACGGTCTGGCACTCGTCCTATGCCAGACGACTCTCGTGAATTACCTATGACGTAACGTTATAAACATTGGACAAGGTTTTGAGACACTAATATCCGTCACCGAGGGTAACTGTTTTGGCGGGAACGAGGCTCTGCCCGCAAGTAATAGTTTCTGTCATGAGCACGAGGTTCAGATCGAAATATTCGTCACCGAGGGTAACTGTTTTGGCGGGAACGAGACTCTGTAACTATTATTACAACACAGTCTGCTGTTCAGTTGCATTGTTATTTATCACCTTCCTGATTAGATCAATTTAAGTGTCTATTTAACTCATCAGACCTAATGATATACTAAATGGTATAGCAATTTCAAAAGAAAAACCTATTTCCTAATAAATATAGAGTGGATTGTAAGTGATCTATTTACCAGCTAGATTTATAGCAAAAATAGATAATGAACATTTTATTGTTCATGTGTAACAATTTTGAAGAACAAGTATTTATGTGTTTGCTGACACTCCCTTTTCATCCTATTAAATTCATGAAAATAGCCTATTCATATGCAAGGGAACATTCTCAGAAACTCAGTTTTTACCTGACTACAAAATTCTATTCAAAAACATCATTCTACAGCGCATTTTCGCATGAAATAAGGAAAAGCGGTAAAAAATTTCTTCCCTAAGACACACCCTCACTGACTCACTAACTTGTGACCATATTTAGCCATCATTAAAAAGTACCTGTAAACTAGATGCCCACGTGCAACATGTCGAGCCCGCCATATGTCAAAAGGGCTAACTCCTTACCAAGTAGAGATAGGTCAAAATACACCTAAATATTGGATGTAACATGCATGTTGTACCACAGAAAAGTGGTCTCGATTTTTCTCTACGGCCAGTAATAAAAAAGTTACAATATAAGCTATTTATAGTAACAACAAAGGGAAGTAATTCTAAAAACAAGGGTATTCCATGGTGGTGAACATTTGTACAAAGTAACATCAAAATCCCTCCATGCATGAAGAAGAAATGCTCTAAACAAAGATATTCTTGACTTTGAACTTTAAGCTCCAAGTGTGACCTTGACCTTAGACCTAGGGACCTGGTTCTTGCGCATGACACTCCGTCTCATGATGGTGAACATTTGTGCCAAGTAACATCAAAATCCCTCCATGCATGAAAAAGATATGGTCCGGACAAAATCGGACGGACGGATGCACGCACGCACATACACCGAACCGCCAAAAGTGACGACTAAGTCAAGCTCACCACAAGCGGGCTCGACAAAAATCATCACAAAGTAAACTAAAGCTTTTTTTAAGCTTTCAAAATTGTACTCCCTATTAATATAGATAGAATTTATTGCCACATCAGGAAATATGAGAAAAAAATGGAAGTTCATGATATAAAATGACTCTTAAGCAATAGGGCAATTTCTATTCAATTTGCAATCATCAAAGCTGCATATCAAAGTAAATTTTTATTGGCTAAGAATTTGCAAAATAATGTATCCCAAAATAAATAGTAAGAGAAATCTATTACCTTCCGATGCAACAAAATTAAATGTAATGACAATTATTTTGTAATAAATTTTTCAAGAGGTTCTCAACTTGCTTTATATACTCCCTGCATGAAACACTTCAGTAATTTCTCTTTGACATCATTTTATTATCTTATATGTTATGTTGGGGGAATAAAAGTGAAACATGTTTTTATTAGCGCATAGTTTTCACAAAACTAAAAGGCTTAAAATTGTTAAAATTAAATTGGTCATTTCTTATTATTAAATAATAGTGCCTCAGCTCGGCTATGCTGAAAAGATGGTGCCTCAAAACATATCCTTTTTTTCATAATCTTGGCAGAGAAACAGGGAGGCACCAGCCTCCCTGTGCCTCAGTGTAGCTACGGGCCTGCAAAAGGTCCACTCAGTCAAACAAGAGTCATGACTTGAATTAAATTCAGTCAAAAGTTGTCTAACTAACAGTCTGATATCTAGGAATATATAAATGGTAGTTGATTGCATGTAAAACTTTAACCAAATGTACAACCCTGGTACCGACACAAGAATGACTGCAATAGCCGTCCTTTAATTCTCCTTATAGTCAGGTTGTGTCATGTAACACATCATGTAATGACATCCGCCTATGTATATGGACGTAGAAATAGTGAAACATTATGCATATTATTAGGGCACTAAATGAATCAGCATAATTAACACCATGGCGCCAAATATGCGCATCATTTTGTTTACACAATTAAAATAAAGTATGTCAGGAATGCCAAGGATGTTACATTAATTTCAAGATGGGTTATGTCCTTTTATCTTTTATCCATACCATAACCAGCTATCTTAATTACATCCATAAATGACAAAGAGACTTGCTCTCCATGTCCTTGAATTACATTAACTAATATAGTAATGTACTCTCTCATATTTCTGAAAAAGATGAATCTACAATGAATGCAATAAAAGAGCTTGATATCTATATATAGCTAGGAACTTTAATAGTCATCAATTGTGTAGTCATCAACACTGGATGGAACATGTTCTTGAGGTGGATTAATGGCCAAAGAATTAGGGATAGGATATCATAAATTTAGGTTATATGACACTAACATAAATAAGGAATCAGAGCACTAATTTGTATATGTAAACCCATAAAAATGCCATTATGTGATTTTTGGTTATAACTAGAGGGACCGCCTTTCTTGCTAGAGAATTAGAAGGGTATTGTACAGTTCTTTCATCTATTACACTAATAGATAGTCTAGATCTGTACATGTAATTCACAAAAACACTAAATCCACTATGCAAGATCTGACACAAATCCAACAATAGTAATCAATCTTTTTCAAAATAAAAACATAAAAATCTAAATGATGTCATCACAATCCTCCAATAAATAAACCTGACACTGATGTTTGATAAATTATCTTTTACTTCTCAAAAGCTTAAGTATTCAGTGTCAACTGCAAACAGTTTCGAAATAATCCAGATCACTGCCTTGTGAACAAGCTTTGCGAAAAATGAATTTTTATTCCCAACTGAACAGATTAATACTTTTTTCTAATCAAGCAAAACACAACTTTTTGGGATTTATTTGATTCTTTATTTAAATTCCAGAACTGACAGATGTAAAGAAGACAGACAAACACTGAACTGATAATGTTTATAAATTGTTCCAAAAATTCATCAAAAATGATAAACAGTTTATGTACCTGTAGTTCTTTTTTCACAGGAAATCATCACCTTTATTTTGTTAATGAAACCGCATCAAATAAATATACTCAAAGCTGTTTGATTGTTAGTACAACACTGACCCGTCATCCATTGGGAACAAAGAGCACAGTATATACTAAACCTGGCAGAAAGACCGCAAAGATGTCCTAATAGCTGGTCTTCAAGAGTCTTAAGCACCGGTTTGCCTGTATGTACAAGACTGCCTCCAACTGGTCAAGTGGTTAGAGTTGTTGTAATGGAGGATCTGAGTCTAGTACTGGTTCTACCCAGGAGCGTTTGTTAGGTAAACTGTCCACCTGTTAAAATGACCAAGGTCTGATCGGGCCTTAAACAACAACAGCAACAACAGCATTGTCCTGTATATTCTACCACACACGAACTACCACTGAAGGAATTGAAATTTTGCATGAATCTGCATGTATCTTTTCTGCAGATTTCTATGACATTAATCGAAGACTCCACTTTCTCAAAACCTTTTTGTAGGAAAAAACCTGTCAACCTTGTTTTCATAAATCATGATCTCCTTTACTACAAAGTAACTTATTGCTTTCAGACAAGGTTGTTCAATGAAAAAATAGGAGTAATTAAGTTTGAATTGAAAAATGATGGATTGCCAACAAAGCAGTATTGAAAGCCTTCTGTCACGTTAATTTTGTGATGTAAAATCATTTCCGACTTTAGACAAGCCTTTGATCTTTGAAAGGCATGGCATATGAGCAAATTTGGCATTAAATTTGTGGTCAGAAAACTTCCTAAATTTTGACCACATATTTGTTTTTTAATTGGTTTTGTTTAGGCTTGATTTGTTTGCAAGACTTTTTGTCTACATACAGCTTTTATCTATCATACAATTTCTCTTTAAGTGCTGCCGTGCATTCACTGCATGGTGTGTAGAATCAAAACCCTCAAGCTCAGACATGCATTATGACTTGCTACTGATCAATAATTAATTGCCCCCTATTTAAGTTTTGGGTTAGGTAAATTTTTCTGAAAACACAAGTCTGCATGAAAAAGTTTTAATTTAGTTTACAACATCTATGAAAACTTAATACTGTCTGGACCTTAGTCTACAATGCTGGTCTCAAATCTCTCTCATCTGATTCAGGTTCTGAGTTTCAAAATGAGGTCATTTCTAGCCAATGACATGTCTCTGGATCATTATATAAGACTGTCTCTCCAATTGTGAAGTTATTCATGACTTTTTTAATGTGCTATAAACTAAATTCTAATTTATAACCACAGAAACATGCATGCATGCATGAGAAAAGCACTTACTGATAAGCCCCTATAGTGAACACTAACAAGCATTGTATATGAGAATTATCTAGTTTCCTAAAATAACTCACAAAAATGTATAAAAAGACAGACTGTCTCAATGAAGCTGTGTTTTAATTTTTATTTTTGATGGATATCAGAACAGTATCTGACATGCATAATACTAAAAACATGCTTTGAAATGTAAACATCATGATCTTCACACATTTAAAATGGTTAATCATTAACATTTGTCATTTATGACTCTTTCATTATATAAACAATTCTATCTTTTTTCTTAATATATTTTAAACTTTAATAAGCATGTACTTAATTTTCGCCACAATTATGTTCAGCACAGGGAAGTCAGACTCAGTACACATAGTTGGTGGCCCCGAATGTTTGACACTTTAGAACTCATGTTCAGTTTGTGGTTTAAACATTAAAGTGAAAAAGGCAATAAAGTTTCTTGGGTAATTTCTTCTGTAAAACTGCAGTGCACTAAAAGATGTAAAATATCAACTTATTTGTTATGCTTCCTATGCTGATATTAATCTAGCTACTATTCAAATAAATTACAGTAGCCTCATGCAGAACTATTATATGCAACAGGTATTCAGGATGAATTATTGCATCTTCTTAAAAACATTAAAAACACAGCATTAATTAGCATGAAACACTTTCTCACTAAACATGCTACAGAAATTCATATGATAATTGACAAAACATCTTCAAAGAAACTTAACCTAAAACTGGGAGCTATTTATAAAAGCCTCAGAACTTTATTTATTCAAATACTTGAAAGGATCACTACCAAATGAAGCTCAAAGTTGCAGCTAAAAATTTCTACAAATATGACTCATGCATGTTGTAGTTCTGTTAAACCTTCATACACAGTAACTGTTGTTTCATAATTTTTGGATGGACTAAGCTACTTATTATGAAAGGTCAAATTGGCATGTGATAATCTGAATCAAACCCAAGTTCAATCAAGTATTGAGTATATTTTGTTACTTTGTGCCAATTATAATTATAGTACACCTTTGGAGAGGCTTATGTAAATGAAACAACACTGCATGTGCCATTGTATATGTTTATTATGATGGATACCTCAAACATGCCCTCAGTGAAGAAATAACTTCAAAGGAAGTCTTAATTACAGGTAGAAACACTTAAAAGTATTGTATCTGATAAGCAGGTTTCAAATGTCCTGCAAGATTCATCATGGCGCTTTCAACTTTCTTCCAGAAATTGTTAAAGGCATGTCAGTCCAGCATGAGCTATTTTATTTGTTTCCAATGAAGTAATGAGAATGATGTAAGCTACTTGGAGTATAAACTGGTTCCAGGCAATTATTCTGATGGCGGTAGATTTTCAAAGGGAATTAACTGCTGGAGACAGAGCTATGGTTCCTGCACAATGCATTTCATATCCGTTACTTCTGTACCTGTGTTCCAAGTGTCTTTGTTGGCCAATAAAAAATGCAAGTGCTACTGGAAACATTAAAAGTGAAAGTGATTCTTTGTGATACTTGGTCAGACTAATAATCTAAACTGATTTTGTCTGTCCGACACTTCAGCGATACAGTATGAGCAACCAATGTGCAAAACTTCATATACAAATGGCTGTTAATAAAGACATTAGGAAGTAACTTTTAAAATTGATACGGAAACAACAGTTTTCACTGCCAGCTGCACTTTTCATCTGTCTTTGTTACTATCATCATCATCATTATTACTATAACATGTATTATTATTACTTTTACTTATTTTGTGCAACCGGTATATACTGAACAAGAAAAATATTGTACTTGAAGTATTTAAATAAAGAACAAGATAAACTCTTGAATGGATAAAATTTCATTTAGGAAACAGAAAGGGTTGATGACCTGTGATACAGTCAAATTCAATTTCATTTTAAAAACCACATTTTAAAAGTGGGTACTAGGCACTTAACACAGGAGAGTGTCATCTGAGGTTATTCAAACATGAAGGTATCTATTAATCTGTCATATCTCTCTGATTTAAAACAGTATCAGTTCCTTTTGAAATGACTTGAAGATATTTGTACTAAGGGCTACATCCTACAGCTGTCAAGAAACATTCCTCAAAGCCAGAAAATTTCTATAACAATAAATGCAAAAATAAGCCTAAACTTTGTCCAACTGATATATATTTAAGATACAGAGTTGTCTAGGATTATTAAAGTTTTTCTCTGGAGAACCAGTCTCATTCTCTAGTTCCTGATTAGCTAAAGTGAAGTTCAAAATTGACCAATTAGAATTTAAGTCAGAGTTTAGGACTGATATCAAAATCTTTAGTTTTATGTGTGACTGCAATATATAATACTATGCATTTAAATATGTTAAGATGCATATGAGCCAGACTATTTACTGACTGTAGAACACATTACTATTACTATTATTATGATGTCCTTTTGATGTACTTTTTCGTGGAACAACTGCTTTTTGTACATCATTTGAACTAAAGAAGATACATTTTTATGAGCATTACACAGTTTCATGGCCAAGTGCAGGCATTTGATATACCTGACCATGAATTGACATCAAAGGCTCAAACTTCCAGGTGAAAACCCATGTCCAATTTACTGAATTGACAATGAAGTCAGAAATTAAGACATTTTACTCTAACATAAAACTTACCTTATTAAATAAAGTAAATAACATCCAACCTTGCCCTGGTAGTCACAAACAGTATGAAATGACCTGAAGACTTGACCAATTCAAATGAAAAAGTCCTGGTGTGTGTTTGCATTGATGTTCAGTTTCAAGTACATTTATCTCAGATTGAAAACAGATAATTAATTCATGTGGTCACTCTGTGGTCAGTGTGAACAGTTTTATCGCCCTGTCACTTTCACTTTTCCAATCAAGCCAGCCATTTGGGTCATTTCATAGTAAATGTTATCTCCCTTCACCACAATGCTCATTCTGTCCATGTTTATGAAAGTTTCTGCAATAATTTGGACCATAAAACTTAGGGTGAATGGCCTGAACAGGTTTATTGGTCATTGACTTGACTCTAATTACTTCTTAAGAAATGTCTTGACCTGACCATAAGTAATTATCTCTGGTTTTCTTTCTCTTTCCAACATTACTTTAGAAGACAAACAAAATACCTCTTTAATTAACATAATTATTAAACAGCATCTCCAGCTTTGTTAAGTTACAACACACATTCCTGCTTATATTCAAAACTCATTTGCTGGTGTTTCTGATGCATCTAAAAATTACTTTAGTCTAAATCAACTCAATTAGGCTGTTTCATTCAAAATTGCGTTTAAATTGGTTCTACATGGACTTTGACTATGGGACAGCCAATAGTATATTTATCACAAAATGAATATAACAGTGGTATTATAAATGTATTATATAATCTTTTATGTGTTGGAGTAGACATTGGTTATTTGTGCAACCTTTTGGGGGTTGACTGCAGCAGCCGTGTGGTCTACAGTGTGCTATGCAATGTCGCAGAATGGTACATGTCTCCCTTGCAATAATTTAGCTTTGATATTTGGGTTCAAATCAGTAACAATTTTGAGAAAACTTAAAAAAATGTAATTGTGAAGCTTAAATACCTTGCTGATAAAACAAATTTCTTCAGGTAATTTTATAATGCAGTATTTTGCATGTTTATGCGCTGATCTATTAAAGGATTCATCACTGAGCCATGAAAATGAGCCATAGATTATGATCACCGCACCAAATTTCCATGCATAATGGGTTTTTGATGCACAATTTACATCCAATTATAATCTTTAAGGGTATCAGATAGCATGCATATTTCATGAGGTATGACAGTCATCATCAAAAACTGGCAGAAAAAGAATCACTATTAAAACTCAATTCTCATATACAGTAAAACCTGTGCTACATGTACACTGTCAATGGAGAAATATAACAAAGTTGTTCCTTAAATTAAATGGAGGCTTAATAGATAATCTCAAACCTATAATAATCAGTCATTTAATCAGTCAATCAAGAGATATGACACTGGAAGTCATTAAAAACCTTGGTGGCTGCTTAGCACAGCTTGTAACACTGTCTGTATGTCTGTCTGAATACATGCAATAGTGGTTGTTTCGGGTAAGTCAGTACTTCATGCTAGGATCCATGTACACAAGTTTAACTGTATATGCAAGTTATTTTCCATCAAGCATTTTCTTGCTTTCAGAAACAAGAGCTGTCAGTAGGACAGCGTGCTCGACTTTTTTAGTGCTTGCCAATAAAACAAAACTTTGACAGTTAATTAAGGGCACACAAGACTTTAACTAGGAATTTCTAAGTACAAATCAAGAAACATTTTCACAGAGTTATCTTCTTTTGCTTACAGATAGGTCTTACGATGGTACATAAGTACTTCAACTTTCAAAGTAATATCTCAAATGGTTAGTTAACAAGTGGACAAGAATGAAAATTTTAACTGAGTTTCTAAGTCAAAAAGGGCCATAATTCAAATAAAATCCTTGACAGAATTACCTTCTCCTGCCCATGTTTGGAAATCATGATGGTAAACAAGTATTCCAACTTTCAAATTAATATCTCAAACGTTCGTCAAAAAAGTGGACTGGTACGAAAAACTTAACCAAGATTCTAAGTCGATAAAAGGCCTTAATTTTTAAAACAAATCCCTGACAGAGTTACCTTCTCTTGTGTACAGATGGGGGTAATGATGTGAAATAGCATTAAAAGTTTCAAAGCATATCTCAAAGGGTTAAGGCATAAGTGGTTTTACCCATATTCAATGTATTTTCTAAGTCAAAAGGGGCATAATTCTGTCAAAAACCTTGACAGAGTTATGTCCTCTTGTCTGTTGATGAAGGTCATGATGGTAAACAAGTATGGTTAGTTTCAAAGCAATGCCTCCAATGGTTTTGAAATAAAGTGAGGTGGTACGAAAAACTTAACCAAGCTCAATACACTTTCTAAGTAAAAAGGACCATAATTCTGTCAAAAACCTTGACAGAGTTATGTACTCTTGTCTGTAGATGGAGGTTATGATGGTAAACAAGTATGGTAAGTTTCAAAGCCATACCTCTAATACTTTTGAAATAAAGTGGGGTGGTACGAAAAACTTAACCAAGGTGTGACGCCAACGCCGACGCCGACGCAGACGCCGACGCCGACGCCGGGGCGAGTAGGATAGCTCCCCTTTTCATAGAAAAGTCGAGCTAAAAAACTAAGACTTGCATCGGATGTAGGTCTTCTCAAGCAATCCATAAAGTTTCTTTGGTGGCATTTTCATAGAAGGCAATTACCATGAGGTTTTTCGGCCTTCCGTTGAGATATGCTGCATGTGGTTTATGAAGCTTTTATAAATGTATTAAAGTCACCTCAATCTGAACAAGCTATGTAACTTTATGGACAAATTAATCTGTGCATGCAGTTCTTGATGGCAGTCCTCCATCTGACCAGATCTTTTAAAGGGCCAATTACCACTAAGCCTTCCAATTTCCAAATGATGGGTCAAACTGAGCTGTTCCTTTCATTCTTGTATCTGCCAAAATGGTTTTAAAAATTGTTGACATGTTAATAACTGCAATACATGCAGGGCTCAAGCAGAGTTGAAAGAAAGAACAAATTACAGAAAGCCAGCAAGGTACATCAACATATCCAGGTTCACAGCAGGATATCAATAACGTTAATGAAATTTCAAGATCAAAATTGAAGAGGGCAATTAATTTGATCAATTTTAAACATGTTCAAGGGCACAGACGTGTTCAAGGGCACAGACGTTAGTTTGGAATTTTTGCCAAAAAGGTGAAATTGTCAGACTGTATTAAAAAGAAATGAATTATATTTTTTTTAAGGTTTAACAAACCTTTGAATTTTGAATGTTCATTCAGCCTTTAACACACTGTGTTGACAAGTACACTCTCACAGACTTTTCGATATTGCAATCAAGGCATGAGCCTAAAATCTATGTAAAACTTTTTTCAGCATGACAGAGTTCAAGTCTCATGATTTTCTGGGTTTCTATCAGATCTAGTGCAGTCAACATGACATCTGGTCAGTCTCACAATAACAAGGACTGGTTCAAACTATAAAACAAAATCAAAATCATCATTACATTGCCATATACACAGGCAAATTTTTTTGCCTGGTTGAGATATCAGAATCAAAGCGCTGAAGGGCTGGAACTGAAGAGGAATGACATCATTTATTCATTCGTATTCTTTTGAGACTTTTTCAATTAGTATAAAAAAAATATGGTGTCTGTCTTTAATGTTTAAAAATCATTCTGCCAACTTGCAGTTTAGCTTGATCCATATTGAAATACTTTTATTCTGCATGTTGCTGTAAAAAATTAATTATTAACTTTCAGTCAATGTCACAAATTTAGCTTTTCTGCTATGGTCTTGGGTGACAAAGCCCAGGCCAAAATGTTACAGGACTTAAATACAAATAGGCCTTATTTATCATCTCATGATATATCAAAGTTCAGATGTTTGTAGCAACAACACTTATTTGGGATATTAGCTTTCAATCTTTACTGTTCTCATGATATACTTGGACAGTTTATTACAATATGCAAAACATTTTGCTATAAAGTTGAAATGAAGTAATCCTAACACCTGTTGGCAATATTCGGCTTTCGAGGTATTACATATCTGACACTTCCAGTAAATTAACTTTTACATTTATGCAAACTAGGCTAACTTTAATAGTGTAATACTTCTTTTCAAAGCGTGACACTTTTTTCTTTCTTTCTCATTAACTGCAGCATAAAATGCAACATTTCCCTTTTTGAAAAGTTTTTCGAAGCAAAACACGAATGCAGGTGCGTCGATCATTACTATTAAATTCATGTAAGTTAAAGGGGCACTCCCTACATCTAGCCGATATTGATTATGTGTTCAGTGAACGTAACATGATAAATAAATACAATTTCAAAGAATAACCTATGGCGAAAAATGCCTTGTTTTGCCACAATTAATCAATAGAGAGGCTTTCTCTAATAAATCGCATCCACCCATTTATTGTACAACAACAACTCTACATAGGTTATTGAATGCTTTACAGTACTGCAGCATATTTTAAACCGCTAATGTTATCTATAATGACTGGAATGCATAGCTGGAACTTTTAGATTAAGTTCTGATACTTCCAAAGATTCTATTATTTATATTTTGGAAGTTATTTAGTTCAACATCAGTTATAGGGTATGTCTCTTTAAATGTGGTGGTATTAGAAATTTAATTGCTATAATATATATTCAAAATTCAATGTACCTCTACGACCTCTACGACCTCGCGGTTAGCCACAGAATCTGTTTTAGACAAGATCTTTGTTTTTCCCATTTTTTCAGATCAAGCGATAATAAGAATAGAAAAGAATAAATTACAAATTGATGATTGCATAACAATGGGGACCAGACAATATAGGAAGTGGTTATATGACTCACAATCACATCAAATGTCAAATGAAGTGTTTTGTGTCCCAAATATAGACAAAAAGTACAACTGTAGCTAAAAAGTATGAAGGTTCGAAGTCAACGTTCAAATGAAGGATATAAAGAAGTTGGTGGAGCTTTCTGACCTTCCCATTTTAGTAAAACATATGTGCCATGATAGTTAAGGATTATATGCCAATTTCTTCTAAATGAATTGAAATATGCAGGCAAAAAATCTGCTGTCAGAGCTATCTAACCTGCTTATTTGATAATTCCACCATTTTAAAATGAAGAAAGACATTGATCCTCTCTAAGCCAAATTATTCCAGCAAGGTGGACCTGCAAGTGAACTTTGATTTCAATCCTATGACCAGACTCAAAAATTATATCCATGATAGTCATGATTGTTCCAATTTTTCATTAAAGACTATATATACTATCATGACCTAATAAGTTTGATACCACTGACTGACAAAAACAAGAGTTTATCCGACAATACTTTACAGGAGTGGTTGCTATGATGTTCTCCTAGACTTCAATAAAGTTCCAAATCAATCCCATTAGTGGTTCCAATCATTAGATCCAATAAGTTTTATGAAGTAGACTACAAAAACAACAGTTTAGCAGCCACGTCACAAACACAGGGGCGATGCCACGTCACAAACACAAGGGGGACTGCAATAATCTCCAATCAGTACAGTAAGACTAAGAATTTGTTGACAATGAGGGTAGATGTCATGTGGGACATCGGGAAGACACAGGATGACATTTTGAATCACAAGTGAATGTTTTCACATCCAAATTATCCCCTAAAAGAGACAACTCGGAATGTCATTTCAACAGGTGATCGACTAATGACTGTAATCAAGACTCAGCTATAGATACCCGAGAAAGCGAAATATATATCAAATCATTACCTTGGTCATACTATATCAACTGCGGCTTTCTAAAATATACCTTTAATTCTTAAGTGACCTAAACTGGTCCTCATAAATTCTAATTTCTTCATTTAATTGTAACTTACACTGAAAATTACTGAAAATCAACTTCAATTTTACGAGCCATAAATTTTTGGTATCTTCAAATACGTGTTACAGTTCATATCCTGGGTATAGAAAAAACCGAGACTGAAGTAAATATTTATGCAGAACATGTGTCAACCAAACAAAAAAATGTCACACTTTGTATATGGGAAAATTAATGGGAAAGTAAAGCAACTTTGTCTGTCAAAAGTTCAACTTGACTTGTTTGGACTACAGTATATTTTATTTTATTTGGTTTTAACAATAATGAACTCTGCCTAAACTTCGTAAAAATGTTTGAAAATTTTGACCACTTCATCATTTTGTGACAGAGGTTAAGAAATAAATATTAAAACAGAAAATAAGTAAACAACACTTTAGTAAACAATACCAGCCTTGAGTAGGGCAACCATTTGTTACTTCTGCAGAAAAAGTAAATACGGAAATTCCATATTTGCATGTTTTAGCTGGGTTTTTTTGTTTCTGTGACTCAAGACCTGATTATAGAGTAAAGAAGCAATTAAGTTCAAATACTATTGATATTATAACTAAAAACTTATTACATAACTGAGTAGTTTCAATTATTTCAAACTTGGTCAGACAGTCAAAGCTGCTTCTGAGTGCCACTGTTTACCAGATTATGTCTTAACACGCTCAAGGGGCTTATCCCTAAGTATTATATCTACAAGATTATCTGCTGATAAGGCACTTGCTAAGTAAAAGTCAAGACAAAATATAACAAAACCTGTTACATCATTCTAAAAATATCAATTAAACATTATTGTATGATTACAACATGTCTTTCAAATACAAAATGTCTTAATAATAGACCTAAAAGGCCTACCCAGTGATAGGAAAGTTTCAAGTAGCTTTTATTATAAACAAACAAGTGATTAACACAGGTCAGCTCCACTTCAGTGGTATTTTATCAAATAAATATTTATTCATCTATGTCTGGCACAATCCATTAGGAACAATGAGAATGGATTCACACAATGAAATATACCATAACCACCAAGGGAGCTTACTCTGGTAGCTTTATTTCTCAGGAAAATCAAGGGAAACTATTCAGCACTAAAATTAACGTATGTTGCAGAAGAGTTGTCCAGCTTTTAATCAAACCTGAACAAAACTAGTTTCAATTTCCTGAAACATAAAAACAAGACCAGAATTAAGTAGAGGTTATTTCTGTAACAAATCTAAGTCTACCAATCTGCCACCCCAATATCAACTCTATACAGCTGTTTTTCAATTTTAATGGCAACTAATATTTTAAAGAACCAGGAAAGAAAAAAAGGAGGCATGACATTAATTTTGGTCAGTCTTTTTTTCCCAGTTAAAGTGACCTTGACCTTGAATATGGCAAAAAGCTTAAACATTTCGACATTGATTGTAAATTGTTTCATCAATGAAAAAGCAGTTTTGGAGATGAATTGCAGATGAATCCTTGTGCTATCCTGACAAGAGGTCTCCAAACACTGTGTTATGCTCTGGACTAACAATCTGAAGGTAACACCCTGGGGGCACTGGAAATTTAAGGAAACCCTTAAAGGTTTCCAACCTATCTAGAGATGAACTGATTAGAAACCCAGAGGTAGACTCACATGTATACCATCGGGCAAGTAAAAGAACCAAGGGGTCTATTCGTAACAGAGGAAGGGTCTGGTACCTGGATTCCTTTGTATCTGCATGTCTCTTCAACCTGTACCTGTCAGGACCCCTCTGAACTAATGACCATGGTAAACCTTTCTAAGCGTGACCAGCCACGGTTGAACGATGGTTAAGAAAGATGAACAATGCTTTTCACCGTGGTCAATCATGGGTTATTTCAGATCCAGTCAAAAAGCATGGCTGAACTTGGTCCAAGACCATGGTCATTAATACTGATCATGGTTCCAGATTTCTGACCATGGTCAAGAGACCAGTGATGACCATGGTTGACCATTGTCATCATGATGAACCATGGTCAGCCTATTGTTCAACTATGGTCAGCCTATTGTTCAACAATGGTACTTTCAATCACACAATAGTCAGCCATGGTTGAACAGTTACAGGTATATTCTGTTTTGGCCATTGTCAACCATGGTTGATTAAAACTGTGTCAGTGACTATTAGTCGAACAATATCCCAAGTCACTGGTTGGAGATGGTTAACCATAGTCACTGTGGACTCTTCAACTGTGACTATATAACCATCTACACCCATGGTTGTGACCTTAGTCAACCATGGTTCATTATGATTGTAATTACCTCCCTTTAGTCAACATTTTATTCAAGAAGCATTCTTTTTTTTATGTTTTGTATTTATTTTTTCGATGTTTTATACATATTGTGTTTGTAGCCTAGAAAATAAGAAGCATTGAAAGTAATATGTAAATTTTTAACTATATATTCATTTCTATAACATGTTAGTTTTGTGGCAAAATACTTATGTTTACCAAAACATGCAATGAGTTGGAATCTTTTTGCAACTGAACGTCAACATTTTGCTTTTTGACTCACATTTATTCCTCAGTTCTAATAAATACTATTAATTAAAATCATGGTCAACAATATCTAACAACCATGGTAGACCATGAATCTTTTGACTGGGGTAAAACTGACCATGGTACCATTTCACAAAATTGTTAAATCATGCTCAAGCATGGTAAACCATGGTTGACTATCGTTCAACAATGGTTAACCATGGTATAAGAGGCCTCATTTGGCAGGGGGAGTCTTGGCAAGTTCATCCGCGGAGAAATCCCAGGGTTGGCCAGGACTATTAACAATCGAAATGAAGAAGGAAGGTTGAGTGGAGGTCCAGTGGGGAATAGTCTCGGGCTAAGCAGATACGGAGACTATTTTCTAATCGTATAATACCATTTGTATAAAGTAAATAAATGTAGGTTACTACATTTACTAACGACGTGCCAACCATCAAATAAACAGAACAAATGCATACAAAGTTCATGTAAAAGGAAATTAGTTTAAAGTCTCAAGATCTATAGCAAAACAACAGGAAAATAAACTTGCATGTGATCACGAAATGAATCAGGGTGATACACCGTAAAGGCAAATGGAACAGGAAGAAGCAATGACAGTTCTGAATTTTTAGTTGCAGGAGATAACAATGCATCTTCGAACACACACATACAATATTATATCAATTTTCTTTGTTTCCTATTAGCGAATTTTAAATATACCCCAAACGGAAGGTTTCAGATTTGCAAAAAACAGATTTCAGTCTATATAGGTTTACTACTATCAGACCACAAACTAGGCTATAAGTTACAACCTGCTGTCAATTGAGTGAAATTGAACATCCTAATTTTGTGGACACCTGACTTTGATGTGATAGGTGGGGATCTAGGTAAACAAATTGCTGTATTCATTACTAAATAGAAACCATTTACTATAAGGTTACTGCCTGTCAGATAAATCAGTTACTGATCTTACACCAAACTTCACATTCATAAGGTAGCAGATACGCTTTTCTTCCTTCACATTCATATGGTAGCAGATATGCTTTTCTTCCAAAGGCAATGCCTAAAGTTAACAGTACAATACCGACTGTATCTGTCAAAAATCAAGGACATGTGATATGATCTGTCTCTTTGTTTGCTATTTTGGACAATCCTTCATATATTATGGCAGTCTGCCTGTCTAGCATGCTTCTTGAAAGTCAAGTGTCTTAAAATGGTCGCTCCAAGTCTGTCAACTTTTTTAAAGGTTTAAAACACAAAATGTAACCATGATGGGAGGAAAATTACCCACTGTGACAATTTTCTTAATTAACTTGTAATAAAATGTCATGCTCAAAGGTGAACATCTCCGTTTTGAGTGTGATGAACCAGCTAGTTTATATTCATGTCTTTAAAATGATACTGACTGCTTGTAATGTATTTTGCAGTTTCTTCTATGGTATGTTCTGTGTTGGTTGTGTCTCTTATTTGTGTTACTTGTCAATGATCTGTACCATTGTTGCCCCTGTTGGGAAAAAATTGTAATAATGCTGCAGGCTGGGGACAACAGTTCATTAATCCTTTAGTATCATGTACCCTAGGGTCCTGTATGCTGGGGATACATTGTGTATCCTGTATCCTGGGGATACATTGTGTATACTGAGAATACATTGTGTATACTGATGGGGATACATTGTGTATCCTGTATCCTGGGGATACATTGTGAATACTAGGGATACATTGTGTATCCTTTATGCTAGGGAGACATTGTGTATATCCTGTATGCTGAGGATACATTGTGTATCATGTATGCTGAGGATACATTGTGTATCCTGTATGCTGAGAATACATTGTGTATCCTGTATGCTGAGAATACATTGTTTATCCTGTATGCTGAGAATACACTGTTTATCATGTATGCTGAGAATACATTGTGTATCCTGTATGCTGAGAATACATTGTGTATCCTGTATGCTGAGGATACATTGTTTATGCTGGGGATACATTGTGTATAATGTATGCTGAGAATACATTGTGTATCCCTTATGCTGGGAATACATTGTGTTATCATGTATGCATGGGATATATTATGTATCATGTTTGCTGGGGATACATTGTGTATATCCTGTATGCTGAGGATACATTGTGTATCATGTATGCTGAGAATACATTGTGTATCCTGTACGCTGGGAATACATTGTGTTATCATGTATGCATTTGATATATTATGTATCCTGTATGCTGGGGATACATTGTGTATATCCTGTATGCTGAGGATACATTGTGTATCATGTATGCTGAGAATACATTGTGTATCCTGTATGCTGAGAATACATTGTGTATCCTGTATGCTTGGAATACATTGTGTTATCATGTATGCATGGGATATATTATGTATCATGTATGCTGGGGATACATTATTTGTCCTGTATGCTGAAAATACATTGTGTATCCTGTGTGCTGAGGATACATTGTGTATCCTTTATGCTGGGGATACATTGTGTATAATGTACGCTGAGAATACATTGTGTATCCTGTATGCTGGGAATACATTGTGTTATCTATGCATGGGATATATTATGTATCATGTATGCTGGGGATACATTATTTGTCCTGTATGCTGAGAATACATTGTGTATCCTGTGTCCTGAGAATACATTGTGTATCCTGTATGCTGGGTATATGTTATTCATCCCTTTTGCTCGCAATACATCATGAACTTTGTATGCTTTATGATATGCAGGTATTATTGCCATATATTAATTTGTTTGCTTCATTTTTTTCTTCAATTGTTATGTAGGATGCCCTTTAAACATTGAAACTATCGCATGAAGTCTATAATGATGAACTTGTTACAAAACTACATTAATTTTGCACCATCAATGTACATATACAATTTCTGATCTTTAAATTAGGCTTACTGAAAGCATTAAGTCAGAGTTTAATGTAAAAAGGTTTACAAGATTCTTCCTCATACTTCAGAGATATTTTCAAACAGAGTAAGGTGCTGTTACAACCTTTATTGCAATTCTTTGAAATTCTTTCATTAATAACAAAAAGAGTTTTTATAACAAAACTTTTAATCCTGAAAAAAATAGTAAAACTTACTTCACATTAATTGCAGTTTCTTCCAGCAAGTAGTGGTCGTCTGCCTTTCAACTATCATTTCCATTGATTCACACAAAACTTTTTATAAAACTTGCAAATCCCCAACAGTAAATCACAAGATAAAAACTAAATCTCTATTAACTCATTCAATCGAAAACAGCTAACGAAGCGAATAGCATATCCACTATTTCTCACACATAACAAACCATCGGCAAATTTTAACAATTGCGAGTGAATGTCAGTGACACCCGTCATTTACGTCCATAATTGGGCTTTTCTCACGTCGAACCTTTGACCTGTATGCACATACAATCAGTAAATATGAAACTATGACCAGAGGCAGTGGATGATTACATTCGTTGCTGGACATTCACTTTGCCTAATTATCATTAATGTAGATTATATTAGCATATTAAGGCAACATATATACAAACCTGTAACCACCCTAACTGTCAACTGCTTGTTAATTACTTTAACAACTTCATCCAATTAATTATGAACAGTAAATTCTTGTCTTACTGTGAAACTATGAACCTGTAAATTTATGATGAATTAATATTAATTAATTTCATTTCAAAGAAGTCAAAATTTCAGTGAATCTGAGACAACTCTGTTGAAAGATTTCATTTTGAAATTTCCTTAACCTGCTAAATTTCTAAAATGGACTTTTCCATCTTTAAATTTGGACAGTATCATTAATTATCATAAGACATGCTCAACAAAAGTTTACTGACTGATTCAGAATCCATCGATGTGCAGACTGATCATGATCTGCACCATTGGCAGAGGTCAAAGCTATTGCCACTAGCATGGTAAGGTAAGATACTGCACCATTGGCAGAGGTCAAAGCTATCGCCACTAGCACGGTAAGGTAAGATACTGCACCATTGGCAGAGGTCGAATCTATTGCCACTAGCACAGTAAGGTAAGATACTGCACCATTGGCAGAGGTCAAAGCTATTGCCACTAGCACGGTAAGGTAAGATACTGCACCATTGGCAGAGGTCGAATCTATTGCCACTAGCACAGTAAGGTAAGATACTGCACCATTGGCAGAGGTCGAAGCTATTGCCACTAGCACGGTAAGATAAGATACTGCACCATTGGCAGAGGTCGAAGCTATTGCCACTAGCACGGTAAGGTAAAATACTGCACCATTGGCAGAGGTCGAAGCTATTGCCACTAGCATGGTAAGGTAAGATAGAGTTTCCCCACCAGGTTTTTGGTTACGACTATGCCTGGATAAAGGATGTGACTCACTTTAGACAACAGCATCATGAAAATATGTCATGCAAAGCTTTACATATGCTAAGTTTCATTATAATTCCATGACAAAACTGAGTGACACAGGATTGATCATACTTAATTTTAGAGGGAAAAAAAATCAATTGTTTTGAACTTGAGTAAAATAAGTCATGCAAATTCATTTACATTTTAGGAGCGTCCAAACTTTTAAAGGAACCCCTTCAATACTATTGTTTTCATTGAAATCCTTTAAACATCTGTTTAAGAAACATGTGCCATTATATAAAGAATAATAGCATACAAATTTATTTATATTCAAGCAGGTCTGGGCCCAAGAATACTAATTAATGTACAAATCTACAGTTCATGCCAAGTTTCAAGTCCTAAAGAAATAGTTCACACTGCAGGGTTGCCTAAAGCAGCGGAGTACACCTACATGGCAACAGTTACCAGCCCGGCAACTCAAGTTTTACCCCATACCACAAAGTGGTCCTTTTGGGAACAGAAAAAAGTGCTTTCAGGATAAACAAAACTATTACAAAATGTTAAACCAAATATAAAGTCAAAACAAATATACCAATTTGACTTTTGTTAAAATGCAGTTTTGGCTGTCTGTCAAAACATGTCAAATTTAATCTCTAAAGTGAAAACAATATAATTTAAAAACAGTGACCTAAACATTGAAATTCTCTTTTTCCTACTGACATTTCCCAGGTTAAAAAATTACATGTCAAGATAAAATATTGACATGTTCATTTTTATTTCTGAAATCTATTTCTAATGAAGTTTTATTTGAACTGGTTGTAAGTACACTCTTGAAACTCCATTAAGTGATCTTTTAGTAGGTTTCTCTACCAAGTAAATGTAAGTTTTGTTTGTTTCAACCAGATGTTAAACCTTAATACATCAAACAGGAACATGTTTTTAAGACCTCTCATCCTGTTATGAACACTGTCCTCATTTCCCTGGAGAGCAGGGTCTGGTCACTGTAAGGAACTGAACCCATGACCCCATGCAGTGTTTTTCAACAGTAAGTATACTATAATAAGCTATAAATGAAATCCAGACTCTTGGGATAATATTTCAATCCTTACCTTGGTGAACGGGTGCTCACTGGATAGCAAGCACTGCAGAGTGTGATCAGACTCCATGGATGTGCAGACTGATCATGATCTGCACTGGTTGCATGCTATGAGCAAGATAAAATGATGCAAAATGAGGACAGAGGAAAGATACAACATTTATACTGTTCTGAATTTTAACAGATGGTTTTACATACACACTTTTCTTTTATATTATAAACATGATTTAATGTCTGATTTTAAAGGCCCATTTGCAATATTCCTCTTTTTAATGTTTCTTCATATTTTTTTTTTGTTTATGAAAAGTGATCTACACAATATCACTGCAGTAAAACTGCTACTCTGATTTGTTCATTTACTATAACATTTTACAGTTAAATATATCAACTTCTAAATTCTTAGTGATTTTTACAACCTAACTAAATAATTTACTATATACATGTAAATACAGTTGAACCTAATTAAAGTGTCACCTGAATATGTAATACACAATCAGTTGCTTAATTTAGCCTCTAACAATATAACTAACAAGACTATAAGTTTGAACATACATGAACCTGTATGAAGCAGCCACCTGTTTAAATGATCAACTTTGTTGTGGTCTGTAGGCTGGCTGCTCCACATAGGTATGACTGTATTAACTGCATACATATTACCTTAAATTAACACCTGTCTGCCCGAAAATAAAACCTAACAAAACTAATGCAATTTTGGTCACATTTAAGGACAATTATGACTCACTGTTGCATGCCCATTTACAAGCGCATATCAGGAGATATTGTACTTCACTTGTGTTTACCACAGATCTTCAAACATTTCAACACAAGATTTTAAATTACCTTAACATGTTCTTTTTCCTTAAGACTTGTTTTTAAACTTTAAACATCTCAATTTGAACATGATGGTCCTAAATGGCTTGTCTTAGCATAAATGTCCAAGATTCCACAACACTAAAAACTAAGTCTTTCAGGCAATACTAGTTTGTAAAAAAATTATGGCCAGCTAAATGGGTGGGGTTCAATATGGATTTCCTTCACTTCAAGGAATCTGATACAAGACAATGCAGGGATGTCCATGTAATAAAGGGATCAATTGTTTGTCCTTTAACAAATGTTATATGACTATGGAAGATTAAATTATATGATCACATGATTATGGTATCTGAGTTTTTTCTACCACAAAAATGTTCACCTATCATACTTTTTTTTCTCTGCAGAGAACCTGTCAATAGCTTGAGCTAAAAACAACTTTTTAATCATCTTTTACAAATAAACTTCATGTATCAGATTTAAAATGACTCTAAAATGTATTAAAACTAAAGGAAGTCTATGATAAACATCTGGCACCTATCCCTAAAACATCACCACTGGTTTCAGAAACAGGTACACAAAAAATTCTTAAAATTACAGAATATAGGTTGCCTAGAAACACTTTTATCTGAGAAACAAGCAACCATTTATTTTAAGAATTATTCACAATATCCCCACCACCTGTTTAAGCTGAAAATTTCAACAAGATCATCAAAATTCAGCAATTATACATATAAATTTAGAATGCAGAGTTGCATGAACTTCAGTAGTTAAATTTTATTATATTCAGCATAATGCTCCTCACTGCCTGTACATGTGTGGCAAAAAAAACCCTGGGTATTAGGTGGTGAAAGCTGAAAGATGCATGCAATGTTCCATATACTTGTAAGCATGCACTGGAATGGAGCAACTGTTTTGAAAAATATTTTAGACAATTTTAAATGCCAGTATCTTGTACTCAGCTGCACACCGGTTCAGTAGATGTATGGATTCAAATCAGTGTGCACATCAGCACAGTCTGGTCTTAATCTGTACCATAAAGCACTTGTAACTATAGCAATGTTCCTTCTTTTCTCCAGACAATATGCTGCTATACTGAACTAGTGAAATACCCGCTGGCAAGGCAAAACTTACCAGTATCTGCAGTAGCTTAGTATTTTAAGATAGCATTTTGGGCGTAAAAATTTCAGCTGGACTTTGTTCAATCAAAGATGGGAATAATTTTACAAAAGTCAGAGCGATGAGACTATTATGCTATGACCTTATTTGTTAAAGACTTGTTGAAAGTTTCAATCCAATACCTGTTACATTAGTATTGGATGAACTTTCATGCAAAACTTTAGGATTTCCCAAGTCAATAAATGGGCATACTTTTGCCATAATTCAGGCACAGTTATGGGACTTCCTGATTACCCATTGACCCAAAATTCAACCACATTATCTGCATTAGTTTTGCAGGTATGATCATGCATACAAAACTGACAGAGGTTTAATACTGACAATGTCTGTGACCAGGGTGTAGAATAACTTTTTTTAACTCTTAACTCTTCAAATAATCAAGCTGAAATGATTGTGTTCACACATCAGGGCTCACCTCCTGGAAGAGGGGGTGCAGGGAGGGGGGAGGGGGTGCAGGGAGGGCTAAGGTACTCTTTAATCCTGACAATATAGTGCTGTAGGGATTTTAATACTTAAAAGCTTACACTTATTTTACTTACTGAACTACCTGAAGATATATAAAATTGGTGATAGCTATCTAGATACTTGTTTGATTACATTATATTTAGGCCAAAACTAAGCCCTAAAAACATGAATTTACATACTGAAAAATCAAAGCAAAATTGACTTTACTATCTACCAACAAAACAACTGTTCAAATACAAGATCATAGAAAACTTACCTTTAAATAAAATGTATAATTATGTTTCTATCCAAACTGTAGAAATGGAGAAATCTTAATCCCTTTTGAATCTCAAAACTGTTTTTCAGCTAACCGTCTGCACAGTAATCGAGATATTTTAAAACTTTTTATCTTTGTTATCTATTGTATTACATGTTTTTATCCCACAGTGCACTGCACACACCCTTTTTCAATAATTTGAAGACAATTGTTTAAAAACAGACACCTCAAACACATCATCTATGACATTTGTATATTAATAAATAAGTAAATATTTTTATGTTTAAACTTCCACACAATCTATATTTACTGTTCACCCTGTGAGAAAAATATCAGACCAAATATCTACAGTCTGTATTATTTAACAAAATGAATACATATTATATTTCTGAACTAGAGAAAAAAAATAGATTAGCCAAGCGTTTAAAATTGGTTCAGTCTGAAAAAAGGAAACATGTGTACATAATGAGCTCAGGTCAAAACCTATCCAATTTAGACTGAAAACTTCAAAGGTTCATGATTTATTTGGATTTAATTGAATTAAATGTGCACATATCTGCATCATTAAATGAGTCATTGTCCTTGAGATAGTATTATCATGTGCTTTGAAACTGGGATATCTAGATGACCCAGGTACACAAACATAGTTCATTCTTTAAAAGCAAGTTTAAATCAAAGTACTGTTATAATTATACTTAAAGACAGACAAGCTAATGGTTTTATTTGGATTAAAATAATTGCCTATCTGCATCAACATGGCATGTTCAGCTAAGATTGTTAACAGTTTTAAACTTCAGGGGGGGGGTGGGGAAGGGGGGGACGGGGACAAATGCTACCTGTTTTTGGATATATTTGATATGAGGTCACTTTGCAAGGAAATGAAATCATCAGGCCTCATCACTTGGAAAACCATGATTTCTAGTTACATTGTGCCATTCCTTATTAATTGTATACATATCTGCCACAGTGGGGTGCTATTTCAACAAATCAATTTTTTGGTCTTTCTTAGTTCTTCATTCCCAAGAGAACAATGAACAACTAAAACTGACAATGAATGTGACCAATATCTCCACAATGTCAAAGCCTTTGACCTTGACCTTTGTCCTTTTGACCAAACCATTAATGTGGGTCTGTTACTGACCACATCAGGGTAATACTTATTTCATGTGTGCATGAAAGACGTAATCCTTAAATCAGCCATGAATATACAAAATAATTACATTGTAGATTTTTCTACTGTGTCACTGCCAAATTATCATAAATGAACTAAGGCAAGTTGTAGAGAAAAATACATATTTTTGTGTATTAGGCTTGGTTACAGTCCCATTATTAAATGTCATATTTACACAACTTGATGGTACACTGCACATACAAAACTGTTAATATGGTATAACAAAACAATCTCTAATTTTAAGCCAAATGTTTGCTTGCTTAGATAACGCTGCATGACACATGCAGGGTATGACAAAGCTTCTAATTTTAAAACTTTATGCAATCAATTATTCAATAACTACAGACACACTGTCTAATTTTTCATTACACTGTATTCAGTAAAACTTTTTCATCATTCAAAGTTGATTTAAGTTTCTACAGTATAAAACTCTTTTTGCTAATTGATAATTAAATAGACTGTTCCTAATTATTTACCTATTACATCTAGGTATTCATGGCTAAAAGAACTTCAACAAAACCCTTTGAAACATGAGATTAACTGGGCTTTAAGGTAGCTGTATGAACCTGTTATGATTTTATATCAGATTTCATGTTTATCAACAATTTATTGCTTAAGTAATAAATGGATTATGTTGAGAAAGCTAAATAGTCTCTATGAGCAGTCCATCTTGTTTGATGCTACCAATGCAAACAGTCCTTGCATGAGCAGTCCATCTTGCTTGATGCTACCTATGCAAACAGTCCTTGCATGAGCAGTCCATCTTGCTTGCTGCTACCTATGCAAACAGTCCTTGCATGAGCAGTCCATCTTTCTTGATGCTACCTATGCAAACAGTCCTTGCATGAGCAGTCCATCTTGCTTGATGCTACCTATGCAAACAGTCCTTGCATGAGCAGTCCATCTTGCTTGATGCTACCTATGCAAACAGTCCTTGCATGAGCAGTCCATCTTGCTTGATGCTACTTATGCAAACAGTCCTTGCATGAGCAGTCCATCTTGTTTGATGCTACCAATGCAAACAGTCCTTGCATGAGCAGTCCATCTTGCTTGATGCTACCTATGCAAACAGTCCTTGCATGAGCAGTCCATCTTGCTTGATGCTACCAATGTGAAACAGTCCTTGCATGAGCAGTCCAGCTTGCTTGATGCTACCTATGCCAGCATTCCTCACATGAGTAGTCCATCTTGTTTGATGCTACCTATGCAAACAGTCCTTGCATGAGCAGTCCATCTTGCTTGATGCTACCTATGCAAACAGTCCTTGCATGAGCAGTCCATCTTGCTTGATGCTACCTATGCAAACAGTCCTTGCATGAGCAGTCCATCTTGCTTGATGCTACCTATGCAAACAGTCATTGCATGAGCAGTCCATCTTGCTTTATGCTACTTATGCAAACAGTCCTTGCATGAGCAGTCCATCTTGCTTGATGCTACCTATTAAAACAGTCCTTGCATGAGCAGTCCATCTTGCTTGATGCTACCTATGCAAACAGTCCTTGCATGAGCAGTCCATCTTGCTTGATGCTACCTATGCACGCAGTTATTGCTTGATGCTGTCTACACCTAAAGGCACTGCATGGTATGACTCCATGCTTTACTCAGCATGTTGAAGTCTATATGGTAGTCTTCACAGAACAGGCTAATATTGAGAATGGCAATGGTTGCACTACCTATACACAGTGAACATCAAACTCTATTTTTGCGAAACTAGTTTTGCTTTTTGCTTTTTTAAGCAAGTGACCCTGACCTTGAATCAAGCTACATAAAATACCATCCAAAACCCTATGTGTCAAAATGAGCTTTAGTGCTATACAGAATGTTTGGTCAGAATATGTCATTCAACACTAAGTCTTGGCCGTCCCAAATGCCATATTTCACAAAATTTGGACATACAACATCCCATCCCCCACCCACCAGCGGTGTGTGGCATAAAACGCCTGACTTCAATTAAAATCATGTTAACTTAACATTAAACAGTAATAACTTTATACAAGATTTTATCTTCCTCTGCCAGTCTGTAAAATATCATAAACATTTAACATTCAATGGGGAGACCCTTGTATTAATGGATGACTGTGTATGGCAATTTCATGTCATCATTTAAATTTCAAAGAGAATTTCTTTACATATAGTTTAATAGCAAACTTTTCAATAAGAAATATTTACTTTTTGATACTTCAAAATGGCTTATGATTGCACTCCAATATGCTGGGAGAAAGTTAATTTGAAATTCAAATTTTAAACTATTGATCGAAGGACACATGTTTGTTGTCGAAATGAAATGTAAAAGTGTACAGAATACACAAAAATGGTGACATGATGCACTTGAATCAATCATCGGTGAGAAAATATTCAAATTTTGTTTAAAAAATAAATCTATGAAAATTTCACATAACCTAGTATCTAACAATGTTGGTTTAAATTTTAAAAAAAAAACACTTGTGTGAAAATCTTTCAATATCAGGTGATTTCAGAAGTACAGACTTTGTTCAAGTTTCCACTTAGTCAGTCTTATTTCTTACCTAGTCCAACTAATTGTACGCACGTCGAGATATTGTGTTATTTTTGTATAGGCAATATCTCTCCGTTATAGCGAAATTCTGACCCAAAACGAAAATATCTTAGAATTTGCTCAAGACGTCACTTAAATATTTTGACTAATTTCTTACCATAAATGACATTGTCAAAGAAAATAACACAGCACCAAAGTATAGATTATGATGAAGTAAATTGTAGTAAAAGTAAGAAAAGCTTTGAACTTACAAATACTCAAAATCTCCTAATATATCATAATATCAAATATTGTGAGCAAACATTACAGTTACTACTTTTGGTAAAAATAAGAAAACATGGATATGTTTTCAAAACATATTTCTTTCTCAAGTCATTTACCTCTGTACAATTCAGTTTCGTCTATACAATAGTCGAGACTATAAACTGTCATTGACCGGATTACTGCAGGAAGTACCATCAACCTTCATGTTTCATTTTGAAATATTTTTATTTCACTATACACAAAATAAAAACAATTTGATCACTCTATTACACCTGTCTGTAATCTTACCTTTCACAGAGTTCCAACATAGACAGCTATTATTCCACTTACATATCCTTGACACTTGAATATTACAGTTATATTTTCAATTCCTTTAAAACAAGTTTTTCTACAATTATGTATATATAAGTGATACACACTAAATCACCTTCTTGACAGCAATAATACCAATGCCTTTACACAATCACCAAATAGTTATCTTCAAATTTTAACTGAACGAGCTAAAACGGTCAAACAGGCTTGAAAAGCCGTCATTCAATAATGTTTTGAGCTTTTAAGTCAACAATCAACATCGATAATAAAAGTCGCTTGACCAGTATCAATACCATTCAGTCAATGGGTCTCCTGACATAAAGGGATATAACTCTAACACAAATGACAAGTTTTGATTACAAACTTTACAAAGGGATGTTTTTCAAATGAAAAGATCAAACTGTATTAGGGCCATAAACTCTTTAATTCCTGGCTAATGGACCAGGAGACAATGTTTTGACTGGTTATCTCAACTATTGTGTATGGAGGAAGTAAAAGTTGGTTTAATGATAGTGATTATCGCCTTTGGACAATAATACTTATCTGTTTGTCAACACTGATAACAGGATAACACACATTCGTCTTACTTCGTGGGTGCGAACATTTCAATTTCATTAGATAATTTTCTCTTTTTATTTAACAGTTTTAATTAACAAAGTGCCATGTAATCTTTCTATATTTAAATAAAGTATGTGTGAATGTGTGAAAAACTTTTCTTGTCACTTCATTTATACAGGTATAATGTAATAGTATAGTTGTAATTATGGTCAATAACACCAAACATTTACCAAGAAAGGAATTGTAAGAACCGGTACATTAAAGTCACTTGAAAGATTTGCAACTGACAAGATTTAAACCTGTTACCTCCAGGTATTGCCACTAGACCATCAACTATTTAATACCAGTATCCTTATCTTAGATTGACTGGAAACCTCATTTCTTATATGACAAGGCACATGAGGGGATTTTACCGAATATTTGTTTTTATAGACCAAAATGAGGAGAATACTTACCCCACTAAAGTTTTAAAATCAATCTATCCATCCTGCGCCAAACATTGCATCCTGTGCCGAACATAGCCGGTTACCTAGTGTGTTTCAGGACCATTTTATGTTACAATTAGACCACGGGACTGTGCCTTGTGTGACACTTATTGACCAATCAGTGATAGTTCCCATCTAAGCTGAAAGTTGTATGTATACCACAAAACAACATGTATAACTGTACCCAGTTCCTCATTTTAAGAAATGTCAAGAATTCTCTACATTGTCATATAGGATAATAAGGAAACATTTACAGTCAAGATATAGCATTTACATACAATTTATTCAGTGTAATTTTAAAATCAATCTATTCAAAGGCACACCTTTCTACGCAATACAATTGTCTAATTGACACAGTATTCTGTGGTATCTTTGTTACTGGATTGGTCCGCTGTAACTCTTCAATAGTAAGATAAAAAACTTGAAAGTCAATTACTGATAGGCATACGTCATCAAAGACTACCGGTATATAAAGGGGCAATACTTGATGTCAAGTGATTTTTCAAGGGCCAGCACACTGCCATCACATAGCTGTGGTATTCAACTAGAGGTAAAAAATGCACTTTTACCAAACTGAACTTGGTTTTTTTTCCATACTCCTTAAAGGCTAGTTATGATAAATCTAGATATTACATGTACAATTACTTGTTGTTGTTTTAGGACTTGCAACAGTGTTTTTGGTCATTTTAACAGGCGGGCAGTTTACCTAACAGCATTCCCTGGGAAGAACCAGTACTAGACTCTTGTCCTCCATAACTGCCAACTTTCTCACATAAAAAGACATTGTCGGTAGCAGGGCTCAAACCCATGACCCTCAATCTATGAGAGGTTACAGTGATTTCAATGCTGCAAACAAAACCGCTTTCCAACAATGTTTGTGAAGAAGTGACATTAAGAGAGGCATACATCAACTTTAAGTTTTAGAATATTTAGAACACATTTCTTTCCCCTATCAATAAATTCTATATAAGTACATTTAAAGTAATCATGGGACTTTAAAAATAATTGTAACAGAAATACCATTATCATAATGAAGTGGGTACAGTCATGTGCACTTATAATGAGCACTTAAAAGAAACATGCGTTCTACAGGATGACTGGTGAGCACATGGATTCTAAAAACAAACTGAAATCATTGCATTGCATCCAATTAGCCACACTGTTGGTTACAACCAAAAGCAAAATGACACGACTGTACTTCTTTAGACAGGCTGTTTTTTGGTTCTGACACCTATTATTTACACCAAAAAATAACTTTTTGACCAGAGGAAAAAAAGACACTATCATTATCAATATGATGTGTATAATAACTCAGTAGTAGTTGTGTTTGTTTTTAATTTAATGCCTGTGTCTGTACCATGGTCTGCCTTCTTCAATATTATTTGCTTGCTAACCATCCATTATATTACCTATATGGAACAGCTCTGGAACCCACATGAAATCTCCAGAAAATTGGCCAAAGAATTACATTTGGAATTTATATAGGAAGGGTTTTGTAAACACAAAATGTTGTACACTGCCTTTCCTCACTGATCATTTGGCATGCATTTGAATTAAATCCTATAAATATATCAACAGATCTCTTGAAACTATTCATTGTGTGACCTTATTTAATTGGTTTATCTGTGAAAACTGTTACCTTTATCTTCCCCATCTTCATCAGAACTTTCTGAGTGACTGTCACTTAACGGTTCTGCTATTCTTGATAATGTCTGGAACAAACAAAAACAAATATACATCTTTTAATCCAATTTCAAATTAAACCTGCTGTGATTTCTCCATGGTGAAGCCCCGATCACGCAGTGTAGCAAATTCCCTTGGGGTAAGAGGGTACCAGGTTCAATCTCCAACAATGCCATGGAGTTAGTGTAATTTAAGAATTAAAAAGATAGCAAGGTAGATCATGTCTATATGAGAAGACTAATCATAGTCTACACTTGATACAAAAGCAAACAATGTATCTCCATTAGGGTCATGAATCAGTGTTAAATAAAATTTGGTTGATCGACAACACTCCCTGTTTCTTTTGGCCAGATTCTCAATAACACACCGATGGGATCTTGTTAGCCCTTTAAATCAAATTTCTATAGCCCTCTGTGGTGTCAATGGTTATAATGTTCAATTTGCAAGCAAGACACCTTACACAACTCCTGATTCAAAATTATGTTTAGTTCTACCTATATTTCTTGGTAATCACTGCTTCATATCTGCTCTACATTCTATTTCGTTTCACAAAAATGTCTGTAAATCTTGAGATAATGTACTCTGACATTTGAGTGATAGTTCAACTGGTACAAACCAACTAAAGAGAAACAACTCTTTCCTTACTGTGACAATATTCTGGACTGGAGTTACTTACCTGTGAAAGCTAAAAGATCATGTAGATATGTGCACACAAAATTTACAACCATTACCATGACAAGAGAAGAGTATATTCTAACATTTCCCCTCACATTATGAAACAATATTACACTATTCTGCTGTTTCACTGTCATGTTATCCTAGCTGAACTGTATGTACTTAATGTTTGTAAATAAATCAAATTAGGATATACATGTTTTAGTAGAAGAAATTTATCATGATTTACAAATAAATGAGTTTTTCACACATACTACATTTGAGATAAATGTAAAGCATGTTGACAAAATGGTGGAATTCAATTTTGGAGAGGTCATTCCCAATTTGTTTTTGCCTTCTTGTTTAGTTGCTAACCGGTGTGTCATATGTGCAGTTTCGTGCAGATAGACAAAGTAGATTAATTATCTGTGGAAATAGTAGACACTGGGAGATACACCTATCAATGAATTAGTGACTCCTATCATAAACATTCTCCCTGAGGCTACAGAGACAAAGTTAGAGTATTATTATGTTCCAGCAATAAATGGAGTTCATAAACTGCAATTTTACAATTTCATTTCAACTTAATTTACGCTCTAAATTGGATGTGACTGCAATTTAATGTGATTGCATTACCCAACAAGAGAGACAGGAGGCCCTGCAACTATGTTAACCTTTACCCTGTTAAATGTGTAAAGTGAACATTTTGAACATGTCTATTAGATGTCCACAGGACACACAGAGTTTATGTTAGAAATCACGTATCCTTTGCACACCGGCATATTTTGTTACACACTCAACAGACATGAATGTGTTTTTGTAAACACTGTACATCACGTTATGCTACTTTCGGTTTACTGTGAGTGTTGTATACGTCAGCAAATAGATTGAGCTGTAACATGAAATAAAATTTCCATTGGCCCACCTACAGAGGTCACGCACAGGGGTCACCCAGTCTGCTAAACTGCGCATGGACTTCTTTTTTTTTTTTTTTGCTAACGAGAGGTCAATTTTAAGCATTCTCATAAGATGTCAATATACCTAGGTTTGAGTACGACATGTCTGCTTTATGTCTGTGAAAAAATATTTGCAGGCGCTCAAAACACTATCCCACAGGGGCCTGTACGCAAACGTTGGTAAAAAGCTGGTAAAATTGTGTCCAAGGTCATTTTCAAGGTTGTCTTAAAGTGTCAGCATTTGCCTCGGACGTCTGAGTTTTAAACATTCAGGAGCTGTCGGCATAGCCTTTAAATTCATACAGACAAAACGTGTTCCATACGGTAACTGTCACTTCTATGGAAGGCCAAACCTGTCTTAGCCCACGTATACGGTTTATTACGTTATCGGCATTCAAAGGATATGTGTGCAGGCTGATCATGATTTGCACTGCTTGCAAAAATGTAGAAAACTTACTACTTGCCAGTTATAAGAGTCTGTCAAAGTGGAAAAATTAGCCTTTGAAAAGCCAAGCTAAAAAATCAGACTAGCTAAAAATGATAAAGTACAAAAATACTAAAATATTCCCCCCTCCCCCAAATGTATAACTCCAAAACCCATTTGATATGCTGAGTACATTATTCACTGTTTGTGAAAAAATTGAAATCAGTCTAACAAAAATGAGAAGGTATGTCCAACTTTCAAAATCGACAAAAGTCTGTCAAAATTCATGTTTTTTACTCGAAAAAAGGCCAATCCCCCGCCATCTTTAGCATAAATTGAGTAGATGAATCCGAAGTTTTCTTTCCCCCCCCCCCCCCCCATGTTTCCATATATTAAAAGTGATAGTTTTTATTTTTTCCCCCCACCCCCCCGCAAACACAAAACTTAACCAACGACAACTACGACAATCAAGTGACGACAATAGCTTGTCTTTTTTTTCAAAAAATCAGACAAGCTAAAAATATGCAAAAGATATTCGACTAGTTCTAGGCACATTATATCCCGCTGTTCTAATTGTCACCTTTTTTTTTAAAGCAGTCTTGGGCTATGTAACAGCTTCTCCCAAAGTCTGTAGATCGATGGGTGGAGGCGATGCAGGGTCTCGGTCAGTTTCTATCGGAATTCCGCTGTTTTATTAGTGCTTCTTGATTTTAATTGATTCTCTCGACTACTTTTGAATCAGCTAATCTTAACAGATATGATGATCTTCAGCCAACTGTTAGAAATAAATATGATGCCCCCACTTTATTTATAGGAAAATGTTACACATTTGTATTAATCAAGTACAGCAAAAAGGTTTGCTTGTGCATAATTCTTTCAGTGCTTTGATTTCATATAGTGTAAAACAGTAACAAACAAGGTTTTTATTCATTTGTTTACATTTTGCACAAATTTATCTGATAACTTCATCCAGTTTTTTTATCTACACAATCACACATTAATATAATTGCCAAACTAAAAATAAACTTATTTCATGCATTTCTAAAAATATCAAAAGAAAATTATGAATGATACATCTGTTTTCAAACAGGATTATCATCACCCAGCAGGATCCTTGAAAGTATGTTGATTGGGTAAAAATTTATTTACCAGCAGGACACAGTAAGCTGTTCACACTTGAATTATCACACATAACTACTGTGTGATCTAATAAGGAAAGAACTGAACACATAATGTTTTGAAATTTTTGGGGGATTGCTTGGATATGAAATGTCTGGGTATCAAAAATTCATTACAAGGCAGAAGTCAGGATTTGAACCTGTAGTGTACTGTTACATCGCCTAGCAATGCAAAGTAAGAATGCCTCAGACCACCCATCTACCAAAGTCCTGCAAAATCTGATAGCTTTGCATCAGCCAATTTGAAGGGTTTACACAATTATGGTCTATCTTGCCACCCTTTCAATGTCACAGGAAATTTGTGTGGTGCTGCAATCTTAGTTTATTACCCTTCCACGAAATTTACAGTCGTTTGATTGGTCAACACCATGTAAATAGATATTGATTTTAACAGGCAAGCTGGTAATGATATACTTCACATATCCCATCATTGTACCCCAGACTAAACGTGAAAGTGTTTGCGTAAAGTACGTCAATGTATTAGTACGTGCTGATTGGTGACGTTATCAAATGACGTCACGAAAAGACACTGAGGTATCATAAGGGTATTTGACGGTCTTCTTACGTTCAGCCATTAAATGAAATTAAAATGAACCGCATCCTTCAAAATTTAAGAAAAGGAAGGGTGATGAAATTGTTATTTGTTTCTTGATGCGGTATAATAAGGGATATATTACCCGCCTCAACATAATATTACCCTCGCCTAATGGCTCATGTAATAATAATCTAGGCGGGTAATATATCCAAATATACCACATCAAAAACTCAAATAACATATAATATCCAAAAAGTATTGGTTAGAATGTTTAAACTAGATGCCCACGTGCAACATGTCGAGCCCACCATATGTCAAAAGGGCTAACTCCTTACCAAGTAGAGATGGGTCAAAAAACACCTAAATATTGGATGTAACATGCATGTTGTACCACAGAAAAGTAGTCTCCATTTTCCCCACGCCCCCCCGCCAGTAATAAAAAAGTGACAATATAAGCTATTTATAGTAACAACAAAGGGAAGTAATTCTAAAAACAAGGGAAGCCCATGGTGACGAACATTTGTACAAACATTAAAATCCCTCCATACATGAAGAAGAAATGCTCCGGACAAAGATATTCTTGACTTTGAACTTTAACCTCTAAGTGTGACCTTGACCTTAGACCTAGGGACCTGGTTCTTGCGCATGACACTCCTTCTCATGAGGTGAACTTTGTGGCAAGTTAAATTAAAATCCCTCCATGCATGAAAAAGATATGCTCCGGACAAAGTCTTTTTGAATTTGACCTTTACCTCAAAGTGTGACCTTGACCTTAGACCTAGGGCCTGTTTCTTGCCCATGACACTCCATCTCATGATGGTGAACATTTGTGTCAAGTAACATCAAAATCCCTCCATGCTGAAAGTATGGTCGACAAATGACGACGGACGCCCCCCCCCCCCCACGGATGCAAGCACGCACAACACCAAACCGCCAAAAGGACCAGCGAGCCAGCAGCGGCTGAAAAAGCAAGGCAGTCGAAAGACTGGGAGTGAGCTAAACAGTGACAGATATTCCCATCTGAACCAAATGTCTCATGATAGAAACTTTTTCTTACATATAGGTATACCGTCTTGCACTTTACGGCAGATTTCTAAAAATGATGCATTATCATATAACAAAAGGGCCATGATGGCCCTATATTGCTCACCTGACTACCACTGGCTATTATAAAAGGGGTCATTATTCTAACATAATTCGTAGAGGCCCACTACACAATGCTAAGTAACATTTCAAATATCTTTTATCTGCCTGTCGGCCTTGTTTTTTAGGTTTCAATAATTTGTCAAGTGACTTTCTCTCGGAAGGGTTATTTTAATAGGGATCATATAAATCTGGTAGGGGTCCACTAGACAATGCTACATGCTAAATATCTAAGCTCTAGGCCTTGTGGTTTCAGAGAAGAAGATTTTTAAAGTTTTTCCTATATAAGCCTATGTAATGCCAAGTGACCCCCGAGCAGGGTCAATTTTGACCCGGGGCTCATAATTTGAACAATTTTGGTAGAAGTCCACTAGATAATGCCACATGCTAAATATCTAAGCTCTAGGTGTTGTGGTTGCAGAGAAGATTTTTTAAGTTTTTTCTATATAAGCCTATGTAATGCCAAGTGACCCCCGAGCAGGGTCAATTTTGTCCCGGGGCTCATAATTTGAACAATCTTGGTAGAGGTCCACTAGACAATGCCACATGCTAAATATCTAAGCTCTAGGCATTGTGGTTTCAGATTTTTAAAAGTTTTCCTATTTGTTGCCATAGCAACCAGAGTTCTGCATTTAATGGAATTCTTTGAACAGCTTTAATAGAGCTTCATGCAAGGAACATCCCTGCAAAGTTTCATCAATATTTGCCCAGTGGTTTCAGAGGAGATGTCATTTGAAGGAAATGGTGGACGGATGGACGGCGTACGACGGACCCCGGACGGAGAGTGATCCCAATAGCTCACTCTGGCATTTTGTGCCAGGTGAGCTAAAAACAAATGATATTCAGACGTTGTGATTGGGAAAGTGAGTCACAATGTTTCAACATTACGTCCCAAGTAATTCATGAGAGTCGTCTGGCATAGAAAGGGTGTCAGATCAGTTTTTCGGGCATGGGTTAAATCACCAGAAATGAATGCCAATCAGATATGTAAGAAAAATATTTCTAAATGATTCATTAGTTCTCAGCAAGTACATGACAACCTATTTTTAAAGTCATTTATTTTTCTGCAAAATGTAAATCTCAGGTGTCTTACATGTGTTTAGTGACAAGGGGAGATAATCCTTGTGATAAAGAGTCTTTGCCCTTGAATACAAACTGAAGAGGCATATTATACTGTTGTAGTTCAATATGTTTCAGTGAAATAGGATCATTTTGGAAGATGAGCAATTAAAGCAGTTAAAATGATTCAAAATATTATCAAATACCATAAGTTATAACTATTATAAATATAAAGTATTTACACTATAAACAAAACAAATTATAATTTCACCTACCCCTGAGTGGTCTCCCCTAACAAAGTTCTTCCGCTTCATTGCTTTACGTCGCTGTAATTTAACAGCACGGTCGTCCGACATTTTTTTGCCTTTTTTAAATACTTCCTCAATACATCCAGTCAAGAATAAATAAAATTTCCTATCACAATAATTCAACACAAATTCTTATTTCCAACTTCTTCATACATCACAACTTTCAAACACATTGAAAATATCACCAAGAAGCTTGAGATGTTTTGATATATTTACATATGTATATTTGTTGAGTAAACTTCATGATATTTCGCCAAAATATGATTACATCCATTTTCCATTCACAATAGCTTGTGTAGGAATATAAAACGTAATGTCATCTTGGTTGAGTGACTCCACATACACTCCCTATTTATAACCGCAGTTATACTCGACTTGTACGTAGTTTCTCTAGTATTTAGAATTCAAAACATGCCTTTGATTTTGACAGTAAAGGTACATCTTTCAAACTTTAAAATGTTTCCTTCAATATATATATCTTTATTTGCATAAAATATCTAATGCACCAAACTGCATAATTTTGATAAGCACGCTCATGCTTGTGTAGTTTAATATATATTATAAATCATCAACTGCACCACAAATCTAAATCCATTCAATCTGTAGATTTTACTACCTCTACTCATATATAGAATATTACCGAAAAATGTGTTTTAACCAATTCACCGAAATCAAACAAAATTCTCTGAAAAAGGAAAGAAATCCATCTCACTTTTCAAATTACAGAAAAACTGAACACACTGGTTCAAAACTTTAAATTAAATTTCAGCAATTTTTTTTTGAAACCATTAAAAAAGACAATAGATTTACATCCAACTAGATTTAAACAGCTTCTGGGAAAAACTTTACAAGATGAAATAATGTAAATTTCACCCTACACAATGTATCACTTCCTATCTATTTTGACCCAGACAAAGTATTACGGAAATGATATCCCTGCCTCCTCTTGCTATCTCTGGTATGTCAACCTGATTGTACTTTATTTCCTGACTTAAAAAAGATATATTGCTTTATAATTTTGATAAATCATTCTTTAAAGATGCCTAGGGACATTGCTTCCTTCCTTCATACAAAAACAAATAAAATTTAATGTTGACAAAATTTAATGTTTCCCCATGATCTTTGTCTCAAACACAGGCTGTATTACAGCACCAGACAGTTCCAATCCCACAGGAGTGAATTTAAATACTAAAATAGCAACTTTTCTCAATGTACAGATATGTGTAACTGAATTGTGAAGGTTGATGGTGATTTCCAGGAAGCTAGGGCACAAATTGATATACCATGTACATATAATATATTGAAATGTAAGTAATAAATGTTCCCACTGCTAGATTAATATCCTACTATTGTACATCGACTTTTTCGCGTTGATATAATTTTTGTTATTTTTTACAAATTCTACCCTTCCCTTAATAAAATATTTCATGAAAGATTTATTTCACATAGATTTATACTTTCGTGAATTTTTGATTGGCAAATAAGTGTGCCTGCTATAAGAACGTGAAATTTTAGTCCCTCTAAAATTCCCAAACTTACAGTATAATGTACACAGCACACTTTGTTGTCTCAAATTATAATATCCAACCTGTCTATATTTTTATCTAAATGTTTCTAGAAGGGGCATCTGTGCAATGTCAAGCAGATAGACAATGCCCACAACTATATGTATACAGATATAGGTCATTATAGGACCAAATTCATCTATAACAATTGTTATATTATCAAGTTACACTACGTTTTAATTGAAATACAGAATCAAGTTAAAACTGTTTTTAGGTGGTCTTACTCTTTACTGGTCTTACAACGACTGCAAGTAAGTGAGTGAATTGTTGAAGATGTGTAAAATTGTCAAGCTTAATTCTTAGGGCAGTTTTAAAATCTTAGAAAAACTGAGCAAGTAATTTGCATGTTTGTAAATTTTCTTTTTACACCTATTATTCTTAAAATTAAGTAACAGTTTCCAACACCAATATGAAAACGACATGTCTATACTAAGTATATTTGTCTGATGTGGCAATGTTATAGTAGATTGTTTCAGTATATCAAAGCTACCAGAAAGTAACAACTAAAAATTATTATTTTTTAATGCAATGAATTACTCTAACTGGTTTACTTAAAATAGCCTGAATGACTTTTATATGGACCTTTATTCTATTATCCTGCTGCAGGCAAATGAGTCTCTTTGTGACCAGTGCAGATCATGATCAGCCAGCCCATCTTGTACCCTGTCCTGTCATGGGCTCAAATTTAACACATGATGGTACAGTTCATCTTTTAAAAAAACTAGGATAGTGGTTGGTATCTACTGTCTAGTGTCAGCATAATAAATATAAAATTACAATGAATTAAACAAGAGCTGTCAGTAGGACAGCGCGCTCGACTTTTTTAGTGCTTGCCAATAAAACAAAACTTTGACAGTTAAGGGCACACAAGACTTTAACTAGGAATTTCTAAGTACAAATCAAGAGACTTTTACAGAGTTATCTTCTCTTGCTTACAGATAGGTCTCATGATGGTACATAAGTCTCCAACTTTCAAAGTAATATCTCAAATGGTTAAGTCAACAAGTGGACAGAATGAAAATTTTAACTGAGTTTCTAAGACAAAAGGGCCTAATTCACTAAAATCCTTGACAGATTACCTTCTCCTGCCCATGTTTTGGGATCATGATGGTAAACAAGTATTCAAACTTTCAAAGTAATATCTCGAACAGTTTAGTCAAAAAGTGGACTGGTACGAAAAACTTTACCAAGATTCTAAGTCGATAAAGGGGCTTAATTTTTAAAACAAACCCTCACAGAGTTACCTTCTCTTGCCTACAGATGGGGGTAATGATGTTAACAAGCTTCAAAGTTTCAAAGCACATCTCAAAGGGTTAAGGCAATAAGTGGATTTTACCCATATTCAATGTATTTTCTAAGTAAAAAGGGGCATAATTCTGTCAAAAACCTTGACAGAGTTATGTACTCTTGTCTGTTGATGTAGGTCATGATGGTAAACAAGTATGGTTAGTTTCAAAGCAAAACTCCAATGGTTTTGAAATAAAGTGAGGTGGTACGAAAAACTTAACCAAGCTCAATACACTTTCTAAGTCAAAAAAGGGCCTAATTCTGCCAAAAACCTTGACAGAGTTATGTACTCTTGTCTGTAGATGGAGGTTTGATGGTAAACAAGTATGGTAAGTTTCAAAGCCATACCTCCAATACTTTTGAAATAAAGTGGGGTGGTACAAAAACTTAACCAAGGTGTGATGCCAACGCCCCACCCCTAGTAGGATAGCTCCCCTTTTCATAGAAAACGGCAAAAAGTAATTAATCAGATAACCTTATATTTGAATGTAATTATACAATGATATTACTTACTGTACAATCTACTGTACATGTATAAACCAAATTAATCAAATACTAAGATAAAGTCTATACTGTCACATAGCCTATGTATTACAGTAATGACTTAGGGGCAACTTCAGGGACACAGCTTGCTATTTTTTATTTTAGGCACACAGGGGTCTGGTGTATTCTAGGGTCTCCATATAGGTCCACTGGCATAGTTCTCACAAGGTTCCTTAAAAGGCCCTTGTCCACCTTCCACTGTCTTGTGATTTATATACTATTTTTCGCCATAACTTTTTTTTTCCACATAATATTTTACATGTACATAATGTGCATATCACTCTCTATTCCCCTACACATTTAACTCGAATAACAATGATAAATGAATGAATTGCGTTACAGAACACGCCTTTATTTGTACTTCATATGAAACAAGACGGCAATGACCTTGGATCTCTAACCCAAATAAGGAATGGAAGGCTTTAACAGCTTCATTAAATATATTAATAGCTTCATTAATTATAAAATTGGTTATCATGACATAAAATGAAACTATTTTTCTATGATTTTTGGAAGGCTATCGCAGTCTCACTTCTTCCTCAGTGGGCAGGGCACCTTTTATAAACAAAATCAATCACTAAAGTCTGCAATATGACAGCAAGAGAAGTGTCTTGTACATTTAGTTCTTACTTATATGTTTCAAAAAGATTATCAATTAACCCAAATTTAAGGGTTAATCACTTACTTTATACTTATAAATAATTTCATCTGCATTTTCTAATTATGATGTAAAAAATATGCTGTAAAAAAACATGAATGAAAATGCTTGAATTTTGTTATCACATTGAATATGGTGACACTTATCCACTTTCTCACCAAGCAATATAGTTCACACTTTGTTAATTAGTTCCACATACTGATTTACAGGAATTCACCGCATTAAAATAAAATACACAATAGTATATCCATGTATAATATATGATGGGAGATATTCATTTTAACTATATCACAAGATTTATATACAATTGTCAAGATTTTTTTTCACATGTACTTTTTCCCCTCTACACAGTATTGCTTTCAACCTGCTTTTTCGAATAAATATCCAGTCTGGCTCAAGAATAGATCAGTACAGTACGTATAGGATAAATCGACAGTGATTCAGTGGATAAAGTCTATTCTAATTATATAAACCCCCTTTGCGAACTGCAGTTCATGAAATCATGAACATTTCAAGCCTTTCAAGAATGGTTCATGAACTGGACTTAGCGTGTTCTTGATTGGTGTTCATGAACTTTTGGACATGAACTGTTCTTAAAAAGGAGTTCATGAACAATTCATGAACTACTGAAGAATCATACAGTTCTTGAAATATCCATGATCTGATGTTATGGGACAATCACTGACATTTCATGAACCATAAGCATTCATAAACAGTTCATAAACTATTTAAGTTACATGAACAAAGAAGTCTTTTTTAATTGTGTAAACCCATCAGTTATTTTCCAGCATTGAAATCATTTGTGTATGCATGGTCTACAGTTTTCCTGCAATGGTTGTAAACCTTTTATGTACACATATCTGTTATGTCACATTATCCTGGATGTCTTGTAATCTCATCTTATCGCTGAACAGACGTGACAATCTTGTTTATCAACAGAAAAATTTCATGTGTGTAATTAGATGTTACATGCAATGATGAATTCTCTTACAATACAATCATTATCATTCACGGAAGTTTCAGTTTTTTTCTCTCATTTTATTGCTCAGCCTACCAGCAATTGAAAATAAACTTTTCTACAATTAACAAATTTAACTTTGTTTAATCAAACAGCAGAATCAAAATCTAAACTATCTAAAGGCATAAAATACATGCCCACAAAATTAAATGCTAACAGATATAGATGATTTCGCAGTATTATGTTTCTCATATAGTATATAATCACTTTCAATGAGACAATCATGTAGTTTAGTGACCATTTTATGAGTTTTTGGAAAGAGGTTAAAGTATGTAATGCACATTTAATATCTAAATGATAGTAAAATGTCAATCATTAGTGGTGACATCAATACGTCATTGGGGTAATTTACTGTAAACAGACTCATCAATATATACACATAAAAACTAATGTATATGTACAATAGATTTAGGGTAATGTCACAGTTACAACTATTGCATAAACAGGTAAAATAGAGTGTTTAATCCTTTCTCTTTCTCTCCAGAGCCAGACTTGATCCCGCATCTTTAAGCCTCCTAACATGTGCCCAACTACAGCCCTATATACCCATCTGGCATTAGCCTGTTTGATAAATTCAGGTCAGCTGCCTCGATCTCTTGGCCAAATACATGGGAAAACACAAACAACCTGATATACTTTCTCTAAATGAATCGGTCGTCCACCTGTTTGCGGTCAGTGTGACAGCTCAGCTGTATCCCAAAAGCAACTTCACCAGAGAAGCTGCATTATTTTCAGTGTTACAATTTTGTTCAAAGTATTTGAAATACTGATGGAAGGAGATTATTTTTATCTAATGAAAATTTAGTGAGATTTGGGTGTTTAGAAGCATTTTGTTATAGCCGGTACATTCTTTAACACTGAGTTATAATCAATAACATGTAAATAAATTAGCTTCAACTATTTGTCAACAGTTTTATGCATCAACAATTGTTCACATATTTTGTTAAATATTCATTTTTAATGCCCTCAACTGTATTTTATTCCTTTCATCAAAATCAGCTATTTGACTGGAGGAGATTGTCCCGTTCAAAAAATAATTTTATTTGATACCATCCTGGATGTTTTTAACAGGCAATATTTCCACTCATGAGGGACTCCTCCATGAAAATGCTGCTCATTTTACGCTGATATTAAATGATGCAAATAAAAAGAATAATTAAATAAAACTTCCATTATATCAAAAGATACCGTAATTCAATTCTCGATAATTGCATGTAAAATTACAAATTTGGGACAGGTAGTATGGTCTTTATGATAAGATTGACTATACAAAGGGAAGTAACTGCTGAGAGAGTATGTGACCTCCACACAGCAGTGTTACATCCAATTACAATATAAACTCCCCATTATATATATGAAATTGCAATTTAAAGATATTATTAAAACATCAAACCCACTTACATTATAAAATATCAACAAGAGAGCCAAAATGGCCATATATCGCTCACCTGAGACCTGCTTATGACACAATGTAACAAAAAGTCAGCCTAAACTATATATCATAATCCTTTTTACCCAAATTACTGAAAAAATTAAACACTTACCTTGAAAAACGAAAAAAATATGACAATTAGAAAAAAGGAAATCATATGATCACAAAGTCCACCATTTAATGTCAATGATGTTGCATAAACTACACGTTGCACATTTTCAGTATTAATAATTTTGTTATTTGTCAACAAAAATGGAAGTTTGGTTGGTAAACTTCAAACACAGCCTCTTAATAGATATATTCTTAAAGAATGGACTGATTTGCAGGGGCCACTGGTCAAACAGTAACAGTTGCTTAATGAAATTAATTTATATAGTCTAAACGTTCAGACGGGATTTGGAATGGTCAATCAATACAAAAGTCACTTAATACAAGTTGTCGCATGTACAAAGTTGACTGTATGACTCTATATAAAATCGAGTGACCGCTGGGCAGGGTCAATTTTGACTTGGCTTTCATAATTTGAACAACTTGGTAGAGAATCACTACACAATACCATATTTCAAATATCTAAGCCAACATGTCAATTTTGACCAAAGGGTCATGATTTCAAAGTACCAAAATATAAGGGGTAAAGAAAAAGAAAAAAATATAAATTTTTTGTAGTTATAAAGAGAAAAAAAAAAAATAAAAAAAAAATTTCAAAAAAAAAAAAATATTTTTTTTTTTTTTTTTATATTTTCTAAGTTCCAATCAGGTCGATGGATCTCGTTTAGTTTTGTAGTATCTTACCATATAGGTAATGAGCGCATTCTTTGATTTCAAATTATTTGTAAGCATTGAAGCATAGGATGCAATTTATCTTTTTTTTATTGTAAAGGCATTGTCAAGTTTGTCCATTAAGAAAAAAATTCATTTTTACTGTTTTACTGACAAAATTTTTTATTTTTAAAAATATAAAAATTTTTATAATATTATTAAAAAAAAAAAAAAAAAATTTATTTTTTATAAAATAATATTTTTTTTAAAAAAAAAAAATTTTTATATTTTTTTTTTTTTTAATTTTTTTTTTTTTTTAAAAAAAAAAGCCAACAGGTCAATTTTGACCAAGGGGTCATGACCTTAAAGTACCAAAATATCTAAGCTTTGGGATATGGTTTGGCAGTAGATGATTTTTAAAGATCTTTCTATTTTTAGTCCTGAAGGTGGCATTATTTTTCAGCCAACAGGAAACATTTGAGCAAATCTAAGAGAGCTCAATGCAAGGAGGCAAGTTTGATGAAAATTCCAAAAAATGATTCCCTAGAAGTGTGGAGGACAGAAAAACTTTGTGTGGATATCCTTTTGATCTTTCTTTGATCTTTTTCAACCTCTCAATACAAATTTAAACCCCACAATACTATTTTAACCCACTAATTATGGAATGAACTGGAGCAACTTTATAATGCTACGTTTCAATCAAACCTTAATCACATATAATGCCTCATGAATATGTACATTGTATGAAGGGACTGACAAACGATAGACATTCATCAATTCTGAAACTTTGTGGTGACGTGAGCTAATAATTCATTTGTATACTTAAAGTCTACATAGATTGAACATATTGACAAAAGAGCGGGTACACTGCTGTAATCCTGCGCACTTAACAGGAACTAAAATTATTTCATATCAACACCTGTTTTCACAAGAACAGGGATGGTGTGTAAATTTCTTGAACAAGAAGCATTATTGTACAAACAGGAACATTTAAATAAGCCAATTAACACCTACAGAAATATGTCAGATTTCCTTTACAGCTGACATGCCTGCTTGTCAAAATTTACATTACATCAGTTTTTCAGCCATTACTGTGCATGCAGATCTTTTGATAATATAGTTTGTTTCAAAGTTTATATCCATGGAAGGTTTTCTAATGAACTGAAAGTGTTTTCATCATCAAAAGCTCACAAAAATAGTCAAAAGAATCATACTTTGATTAAATGTACATTTTAACAATATTGTGTCAATCACTATATCTTCTCTGTTAAAATAAATTAACATCGTCAGTTTTCTTCTAAGTCCTATTCAATAATTATGAAATAACATCCGTTCGAGTGGGGTTCATCATTTAATAATAATTATAATAATAAATTCTTTATTTCAAGAAGGTAACATATTAAGGTTGTACAAGAAGAAATAAAAGCATATACCTTATTTACAACATGGCCTTCTATAAACTAATTAAGAGACAAACATTCACTTACATACACTGAAACTGTCCAGTTACACACAATCATTCACTAATTGACAGACACTCAAAATAAACTTATTATAAGTATTGTATAATTAAAGCATATGATAAATGATTAATCTGTAATACAACAAAAACAATAACAATAAATTGATTACATAACAGGATATTGCAACAAGTACTGTTTATATCTGCATTTAAAGGAATTTAATTTTTGGGGTGCCTGATATCGGAGGGAATATTATTCCAGATTTGCGCACTGTAGACTAGGTAGTATGTAAAAGAATCTTTATAATAGGTTGTCTTATACTGTGATGTAACCCATGTGAGTCACAAAAGAGAAAAGATCTGTTTATATATCTATTTCTTTATTGTTCATCTTATCATAAATATAACTTTAGTCCACACTTCATCCGGGTTGTGAAACAAACGGGTCACAATATAGACCAAATATACAGATCCATGAGTCTAAACCGACCTGAAAAATACATAACAAGGACTAATAAGTAAAAGTACAGTATTAACATGATCATTAAGATAAAACATTACATATAACATGGTTCGCTTGATTAGTACTCAAGCTGTGAGTTGAGAAAGGTTCCACTTTCTATTAAGGAATACCCTTAACAGTGTATACAAGTTTTTAACAATCCAGTGCTGTTCATTGTATTTCATACAATGAGAATTACTTAAGATAAAATATATACAATTATACAATTGTTATATAAACCATATTTACCTTCATCAATGGGATGAACATCTACATGGTAACCATACAACTCATAATACACTCCTGGCTTTCTCCCTGGTGCGGTGCATGTGTCGTGTTAATAAAAGGACTCTGAAAAGTACCAACCACCATTATAGTCATGCCGTTTAGTAAAGACAGTGGCTTTGCAAACCGAGTGACAGAATACGGACTTGGAACCAGACTCGCGAAAACCCATGACAATCCAAAATACAACAAGAGCACTGCAAAGCGCAGCAAGATACGCCCGAAGTGTTGTATCAGAGAATGGGAGCAAAATTTAGGCTGTTGAAGCCCAACGGACAGGAACAAGAATAAAAATTGGTTATTTAAAACATCTAAGTCCCCAACCAGAAAATCCTAACCTGGTACAAAAATGTAAAAAACACCAAAAATTGGAGGTACCATTCATGTTGTACCACAGAAAAGTGGTCTCGGTTTTTCCGTACTGCCAATAATAAAAAAGTTACAAAATATGCTATTGATAGTAACATAAAAGGGAAGTAATTCAATAAAAAAATTAAGCAAACAAAATAGAATCTCCCAAATAACAAGAGCTGTCACATGACAGCACGCTCGACTATTCGAAAGGTTGTTGGTAAAATGGGTTTTTTGCCTAAGAACAGGAGTATTGTGTAATTGTCTATAAGAATAAAGGTCAAAGATATGAAACTTGTTCAAAGACCTTTGTAAATGTACATTACATTCAAAGCCTTACTCTGGATTCTGTAAGCTAACTGGAGGGAGAAGGAGGGGGATAATTTCAAAGAAATACATAACCTTGTAAATTTGATCATGAATAACTTTGTAACTTTTCAAAATTGATATGTATTGAATTAAAAAAGCATGACCGCTGCATGCTGCATAATTATTCATGATATTTCAAAAGAAAGCCATTTCGAGTATTTCCATGTTAGTCTGGTAAAAACTGTGACAAAATTCTAAGTTAAAAGGGGCATAAATATGTCAAAAATCAAAAACATTGGGGAAGATGTTGACAGTAAACATACATTTTAAGTTTTAAGTCCATAAAAAAATCAAAAGTTAAAAAGGGGCATAAATCTGTCAAAAATAAAAAGAGAGTTATGGGGATTATTTGCTCAGATGATGATGTTGATGGTAGACACGTTTTAAGTCAATACCTTTGATAGTATTCAAGATATTTAAAGGTCCAATACTAATGAAAGCGAAAATTCAAATACATCTTAAAAAGCAGAGCAATAAGTTAGTTTTAATAAAAATGAAAGTTGGTATGTAGAAATTCTAAATAAATCACAGTACATGTACAATTATTCTTCTATGCATTATGAAGAAAGTTAAAAAGACCTGGGTAGTCATTTTGTCGATTCACTGAGATTTCAACATAAAACACATACTTTTCTTCGTGTTTCAAACACTTTCTGTACATTTTAACCTGCCAATCTTCATTATTTAGTGTCTTGCATAAGGTAATGTACTTGCCATTGAAATAACTGTCGCTTAGTAGTGGACCTTTAAATTAAAAAAAATCTTCAACAAAAAATTCTAAGTTAAAGAGGGGCATAAATCTGTCAAAAATCAAAAATCAAAACGGAGTTATGAGGATTGTTTCCTCAGGTGCAGATGTTGATGGTTAAGATATATTTTGAGTTTCAAGTCAATACCTTTGATAATATGCAAGATATTTGAATTTATAAAAAACTTTAACCAAAAATTCTAAGTTAAAAAGGGGCATAAATCTGTCAAAAATCAAAACAGAGTTATGGGGATTGTTTGCTCAGGTGTAGATGTTGATGGTAAAGATATATTTTGAGTTTCAAGTCAATACCTTTGATAATATACAAGATATTTGAATTTATAAAAAACTTTAACCAAAAAATCTAAGTTAAAAAGGGGCATAAATCTGTCAAAAATCAAAACAGAGTTATTGGGATTGTTTGCTCAGGTGTAGATGTTGATGGTAAACATATAGTTTGAGTTTCAAGTCAATACCTTTGATAGTATTCAAGATATTTGACTTTATTAAAAACTTTAACCAACGCAGACGCCGACGCCAACGCCGACGCGAGTGCAATAGCCTCCTTATTCTTCGAATAGTCCAGCTAAAAACAAGAGCACTGTAATCAAGAGCAAATGCAGAGCAATATCCACACAGTTATATGACGCTTGAACCCTAAGTGTGACCTTGACCTTGAAGTGAGCCATCCGGAACATGGCTTCTGCACATCGTCTCAATGTGGTAAACAATTGTGTCAGGTTTCTTCGAAATCCTTCAAGGGGTTCAAGAGTTACAGAGTGGAAGGGAAACAAAATCAACCCGAAGTGTGACCTTGACCTTGAATCCAGCCATCCGGAACATTGCTTCTGCACGTCATCTCAGTCTGGTTAACATTTGTGTCAGGTTTCTTTGAAATCCTTCAAGGGGTTCAAGAGTTACAGAGCGGAAGGGAAACAAAATCATATGACCTTTGACCCCTAAGTATGACCTTGACCTTGAATCCAGCCATCCGGAACATTGCTTCTGCACGTCGTCTCAGTCTGGTTAACATTTGTGTCAGGTTTGAAATCCTTCAAGGGGTTCAAGAGTTACAGAGCGGAAGGGAAATTCTAGCTAAAACAGACGGACAGACGTCCGGAACATTGCTTCTGCACATCGTCTCAGTCTGGTTAACATTTGTGTCAGGTTTCTTCGAAATCCTTCAAGGGGTTCAAGAGTTACAGAGCGGAAGGGAAACAAAATCATATGACCTTTGACCGCTAAGTATGACCTTGACCTTGAATCCAGCCATCTGGAACATTGCTTCTGCACGTCGTCTCAGTCTGGTTAACATTTGTGTCAGGTTTCTTCGAAATCCTTCAAGGGGTTCAAGAGTTACAGAGCGGAAGGGAAACAAAATCATATGACCTTTGACCGCTAAGTATGACCTTGACCTTGAATCCAGCCATCTGGAACATTGCTTCTGCACGTCGTCTCAGTCTGTTTAACATTTGTGTCAGGTTTCTTCGAAATCCTTTAAGGGGTTCAACAGTTAGAGAGCGGAAGGCGATAACATAATACGTCCCTTCGGGCGTATAACAAACTCATCCGACTAGATAAAACCGTAGAATTAATTACAATACAAGCAAACGACAGATAAATACTTGCTAATACATACTAGATCATCACTATCTAATTCTCTGACGATATGCCGAAGAAAACTCTACCACCTCTCACAAGCAAGAACACATCTTCCCATCTCTGACTACTGTGGTGAACAACTGGCAGAACCAAATCTAGCGCCAGACTAGTGAAAATTACTACACTAGTGACTAATTGACCAATCACTATCAAGAACTAAGGCTATTGTAAACTTTGACCTATATGTCAACTACTAAATGATGTAAGCTTACGCTGTAATAGAAGTATATTAATGCAGGTGTCGGACAACTAAATAAAATGTAAAACACCACTAAAACTCAACCCTGCTACAGTGATATAACCAGGTTATTACACGACGATGATCTCAGTCACTCTGTAATTTACATTTTTTGAGAATGTCCGTGATTCAGAAAAATAACCGGGAGCCATGTTTTTAAAGTATTTGAAAACTAATATAGCAGCGTGATATTTACATCTGTCTTGAAACGACAACCATTTCAAATTCAATAAATAAATCTTTAGATGGCATTTTAGCCGGTTTATTGAGTTAATTCTTGCTGCCCGTTTCTGGAATTTAGTTATCTTACTTATAGTGGATTGGGTTCTCTTCCCCCATATTGTACAACAGTAATCAAAAGTTGACATAATATAGGCGTTATAAAACATTTTCTTCATTTCAAAAGTCAAAAAATATACAATTCTTTTTAACATATATAACTTTCTGTTTAACTTTGAGCACATCTTATCTACTTGCGTATTCCAACTTTGCGTTCCATTTATATTAAGCATTTAAACTCGGAAGCATTCTTCAATTTATGTTTGCTACTTAAAGCGACTGCACTCCAAATTCTTTATAATTTTAATTTTTTGGTAAAATCAATATATATTCAATTTGTCAGCATCAAGATTTTTTCTTTGTGTAAGGCTAAAAATAAAGGTAGAAAAAAATATTTACCGAGCCAGGTTTTGAACTCGGATCTTTGCCCCTACAAAAAAATACAGCGGCTAACCTACTACACTACGGAGTCAGCTGATTTGATGCGAGTTAAAATTATTGGTATACCAAAGAGCCCACCCCGTTAGTCACGGGGTGATATTTTCTACAATAAAAGTAAGCAAAACAACACATTTTAATTGTTTCTTTTGTTAGAAAACTTGTCACGTTATCATAATACAATGCCCCTGATACAGTAATGACAATTGTTTTCTTGAAATTGAAAATTTTCTTTTTTTAGCGTAACTTGTCCATCTGGAGTGCAGTCGCTTTAATAGCATACATTTTGTTTTAACAGGATGAAGAGACATTCTATTTATACAGCACCAAAACTAAATATTATTAAGACCTTTTTGCAGGTTTTCTTGAATAGTAGTTACATTGTAATCAGTTACATATAGAGTTGAGTCATCTGCGTACAAATCAAAGCTGCTAAAACTGTCTACATTTAATGGCAAGTCATTTATGTATAACAAAAATAGTAGGGGACCTAGGATTTCAGCCTTGAGGAACACCTGACGTTATACGCCTGAGTGGTTAATAACTGCGCATCAGGACGACAAATCATTGTTTATTAGACGATAACTGTTGCAACGCTGAAAAGGATGTTATTTTGATTCTAACATGACCAAATATTACAAAAGGTGAATAAATGCAGTGTTATTTTCTACGGGAATGCTCATTAAATGTCATGTGGCACAATATGACGTCATGTTTACAGAATATCGGTTCCCACATTGTTTATGATTTATATAACGTAATTTTTCTACTCTTTGTATATAGAGACAAATTGTGAGTCATGTTAGAACTTTTAATAATACATGAAGTTCAGCATAGGATTTAAGAAACATACTATAGATTTCCAAAAATCAAGAAGCATGGTCATTGCATGACATCAGGTTGTATATATGCAAATCAATGTTTGCAGAAATGGCCGACGTGCAGAAAAGGCCGAATCGACTGTAAATCTATAACAACAAGAGCCATGTTACACATGGTTAATCCCCCCGCCGGGAAGAAGTTACCTGAAGGTTGTACTTTCGTACATTTTACTTGGTGAGAGGAAATCCTTAAAAAGCCGTATAGTTATGGTCATGCTGAGTACAGTTTTCAAGTAAGTGGAAAAAGAATAAGGCAATGAAGAGAAGGTTTGCAAAATTATATTAATGTTCATTATCAGTATAGGTATGATATTTTTCTATTTGACTAAAAGTAGGCAAGGTAGAGTTATTGTTCTTGCACACTGCACTTCCTACCAATGTGCTATGTCAGTGTATTAAGTTTGAAGAAAATCCCTCAAGTACTTTTGGAGTTATGCTCCGGAAATATTTTTTTCAAGTTAATCTGATAAAGGGGAATAACTCTAAAAGTAGGCAAGGTAGAGTTATTGTTCTTGCACACTGCAGTTCCTACCAATGTGCTATGTCAGTCTATTAAGTTTGAAGTAAAATCCTCAAGTACTTTTGGAGTTATGCTCTGGACAAAACTTTTAAAGTAAATCTGATAAAGGGGAATAACTCTTAAAGTAGGCAAGGTAGAGTTATTGTTCTTGCACACTGCACTTCCTACCAATGTGCTATGTCAGTTTATTAAGTTTGAAGAAAATCCTTCAAGTACTTTTGGAGTTATGCTTCGAACAAGTAAATCTGATAAAGGGGAATAACTCTAAAAGTAGGCAAGGTAGAGTTATTGTTCTTGCACACTGCACTTCCTACCAATGTGCTCTGTCAGTGTATGAAGTTTGAAGAAAATCGCTCAAGTACTTTTGGAGTTATGCTCCAGACAAAATTGGGACGGACCGCACGGACAGACACCCATACGAAGGTGTTATTAGGTGGTATTTCCATTGTTCTCGAACAAAAGAATGACCACTTAAGGGACAAAAGACGGAATGAAGACAATAGATTTCTATTGTTTTAGGCCACACCTCCTACCACCCAAGGTACCCATCGTGTGTGCGGACGGACGGATGGACGGACGGATGGAGACCATTTCTAATATCCCCTTCGCCTGTGGCGGGGGGATAATAATCATGGGGTTAACGCATGAATGTTGTATCTCCTTCTTTATTGTATATGAGATTCAATTTTCATGTGCTAACACCATGCATTGTCAAGCGTATCAAACAAAAAACGTGCCATCAAAACAAGAGGGCCAAGATGGCCTTATATCGGTCACCTGGCTACCATTGGCTATAATACAAGGTCAGCAATCACGTCACAGAAAGGGTCTGACTCATTTTTACCTGGGGGTTCAACAGTCTTCAAGGTAAAAAATCACATCATTTCCTTTATTATGCAAAATCAAATGACCCACCACGCAAAGTCAATTTGACCCTGGATCATAATTTGAACACGCTTGTTAGAGTTCCACTGGACAATGCTACATATGCTACGTAGTGTCCGTGGCTACGCATTTTGCATAATTAATGATATAACATTGAAGTCTGTCTTTTCTCGAATTCAGAAGTCAATCTTAATACTATCATTTCATTGCATTTGTTTCCTTTCTTTTTCTTTTTTTTGCTCTGCAAATTTAACTCGGTGTGCTTCAGTGTGGCTATGGCACTGCTATCAGGTGTTTGAGAAGAAGATTTTTTAAGCTATTCCTTTCCATTGCCATGACAACCAGAGTTCTGCATGGAATGAAATTATTTGAACAAATTTGATAGAGCTCCATACATAGTGGTTTCAGATGTTCAGAGATCCCGTTTAAAGAAAATTTTGAACAGACGTACTGTGCGACGGATGATGAGCATGCTCACCCTGGCACTTTGTGGCAAGTGAGTTAACAACTGGGTTTGTTTGTTTGTTATTCAATGCCTTTTTCTATTTGACATTGCACAACTGCAACTTCTTAGCTAAAACGTGATAAGAAATATCCCCGTGGGAAGCCGAATGAAAATGGCATTGCACTACCGCAACTTCTTAGCTAAAACATGATGAAAATATCACTGAGAGAAGCAGAATGAAAAATTCGGATCACATCGGCGCAAGAATGACTGAGGGGATCCGATTGTAAAATGCACTGGGCGGACTTGTTTGGTTACTTCAGAATTACATCGCATATTCCATTGTGCTCATTGTAACAATCTCAATTGTTCTATGCAAGTTTTGTCTCAGGATGTATGTTTGTTCCTTCAAAGAATACAGTTAATTTTTTTCACAATATTTCAACTATTAACTGCTTCAGTATAACGATGTTTATTTCATGTTCATTGATTTTGATATGTACATATTTCATTGTTTTAATTTCTCTTTCAGTTTTTTTCACTCTGAACAAAATCCATTAAAGGTCATTCATGGGTCATACCAGTTATTAGGCTGTGCTTCTGCCATAGTTCATTTGAGTAGGGTTGTGACTCTTACTAGTTTTCAATCATCAGTTGGTTGATAGTTTTCAATAAATAAACTTCACATGTTGATGAGGGGCAATGGGGAGATAGTGTACATCATTTCAAAATTTTGATCAGATCACAACTGTGGTCGCTATGGTAAATAAATCGTTACAAATGGGGGGTTTTCTAGCAATAACTGTAAAAGTATACACGATAGGTTCATGAAACTTCACATGTAGTTGAAGGGCAATGGGGAGATATAGTGCACATCATTTTAATTTTGATGCGAAAGTCTTAATTGTTGGCAATGAAATCATGAAAAATGGGGGTTTTCTAGTAATAACTCTAAAAGTATACATGATAGGTTCATGAAACTGAGTAAGGTATCCTTCCACTGTCAAGGACACGGGAAATGCACTTTCAAAATGTTTCCAGGTGATAGCTGTAACACGATTTAACGTAATAGTTACAAACCCAATAGTCATGTTGTTCTGGATGTTCTTTTCTCATGTGTTTAAAATACACAAATTTGTGGAGTATCAATATTTAAAGTCCCAGGATCACATTGACAAGTAATGTCTTATGCAGACCTGGGCATGACTTTGAATGTAATTGATTAAATTACAATTACAATGTCTTACATAATGTAATTGATTACTTATGATTACTTAATGTTTTCAATGTAATTGATTAAATTACAATTACATTTGAAATGTAATTGATTACATTTACTGTTTATAATTCAAAATTATTAAATATAATAATTTGTTTTCTCATTTGTAAACAGTCTGTGAGCTTTAGTGGCATAAATCATTAAATCAGTATGAAACATATGTATTTATTTAGAGAATAATACACTGCTGATCCGGGCCGGGATGTGATAATTGGCACGCAAGGAGCATAATGGCACGAGGGCTTTACACAGCTGCAATTAATTGTCAATGACATCTTAAAGTGAACAATTACATTTAATCATTTACCGGGTCTAAATATTTTGCCAGCCACACTGAAAAGCCTTACATTTGATGCAGAGGAGGCAGGGACAGCTAAATATTTTCTGGCTAGAACAGATTATTTAGGTAATATCTAGGCACTTATCTACCAGAACATAATATTATGTAGATTTTTAGCTTGCTCAGTGCATGGAAGAACTAGGTACTCATGGATTTCAAGCTGGTTTTCATGAAACTGAAGAAACTGGTTTTCATTTTTTTCATAGGTGGGGAGGTGTCATTGTCATTTGTATTTTCATTGTTTTAAAGCAAACTGATTGTCTTGTTTTTCACACCTAATGATCAGTAACATTGACTGGGTAATATATATTGTTGATTGAGAACAATTTGCATGCGCTTGGGTCATTAAATATCCATTCACGAAAAAGAATACTATAAAGTGAACCACTGATCATCTATCCCATTACATTTATTACTTTAAATGTCAATATATAAATCTTCAACTACAAAACCATTTAAAAGTGATTGCTAGAAAGATGAGTCATTTGTGGTCTATTCATTAAAAGTTAGACTAAGCTTACAAGATTAAAAAATATCAATTTAAAAAGATCAGACTACATTTTAAATCAATAATGTTTCTATTGTAATATTCAGGTTCTATATTATAGAATGCAAGTTTATCACCTTCTTTAGAACATTTAAAACATAAATGTAATCATAAAGTAATCAAAATGTAATCATGATCACACATGATTTCACAATGTAATTGATTACATTTCAATTATGTAATCAAAAAATGCTCTTGATTACTGATTACATCTGATTACTTCAAAGTTTGTAATTAATTACAGCTGATTACGATTACTGATTATGATTACCCCAGATCTGGTCTTATGGGCGAAAATGACCTTTATTTGTACCAAAAACATTGATAACTTTTTTAAATCGATGTACATGTTAGAAATGTAGATGAATATTTTTGCAATGATATTGCAAAAATTAAACAAAGCGTGCTAGACTTTTTTAGTGCTTGCCAATAAAATAAAACTTTGACAGTTAAAGGCAAAACAAGGATCCTTCTTTCTCCCCGATCCGAGGTTTCTCCGTGATTCGCATGATAGTTATTTCAGACAAATGGTCGCACGCGAAATAATTCCAAAACTCCGGATTCTATGCAAGTTTGGTATTGAGCGATTTTACACGTTTACAGGAAAAATCATGCGAATCAAGCTGGTATTTGAAGAATTATCATGCAAAAAATACTTTTGTCTTCAAAAGTATTAAAAAAAACTACTTCATTTTAACATATTAAATGGAAATAAGCTGAAAATTCTTATCCTCCATTTTGCCCTTGGTCAGGAGTGATTATTTCCCTTGCGTCTAGAACATACTTACTGAATTTACTTTTAAAAAGTGCTGGAAGCACATAATGGAACAGCCAAATTTCAGCCAATCAGAATCCTCGGATCGCAGAGAAAGTGTCAGAGTGTATCAGAGAGTCAGAGGTCATAACATATCAGGTAATTTTGTGTAAACAACAAATGACTGCATTAAATTGTGTTTCTAAAGGGAATAATGAATAGTTACCTAAATTTTTTAGAGTTAAATTTCATTTGAAAAACGTATTTTTAAACATAGAAAATGCAGAATCATTCCTTAGACCCTCGAATCGCGGAGAAAGAAGCAGATATGTTTAAAGAAGGGCCAAAAGTAGCAAGATAATAAGTCAAGAAGTATCAAACTTAAATGTTTGATATCCCTGAATACTACAGAAAAGTTGTAGATTAATACTTCAAGTGGTTGATATATGTGCATAAGTACTCCAACTTTCAAAGTAATATCTCAAGTCAACAAGAGGACAAAAATGAAAATTTTAACTGAGTTTACAAGTCGAAAAGGGCCATAATTCATATAAAATCCTTTACGGAGTTTCCTTTTCCTGACCGTTTGGGGATCATGATGGTAAACAAGTATTCCAACTTTCAAAGTAATATCTCAAACAGTGGATTGGTACGGTAAATTTAACCGAGATTTTAACTCGATAAAGGGCCTTGAAATTAAAAAAAAAACCTTGACAGAGTTACCTTCTCTCGTCTACAGATGGGTGTAATGATGCAAACAAGTAGATTTCTATTCCATGTTTCAAAGTGTAATAGGCCTCTTACCCACCCTGTGTATTTACAAGTTGTCCGTACACGTTACGAGCATTTCGTGCATTTCATGTATTTGTCCACGTACTTATTATTTCACTTTTGTGATTTACATGGTCGTATTTGATTGGTTTGCGTACCAGCCGACTACAGCGTTACGTCTTTCTGATTGGTCTTTAAGTTCCTTGGCGGGAATATGTTCCTATATATCTGACCATTCCGCCTTGGAGCGGCGGACCTAGGTCAATCACACTTAGATCTCATTGGTCGCCGTGATTGGCCTTCTCTTTGGCAACCAATCAAATTCAACATTTGACTATACTGGCTGGAAATTGCAGTCAGGTAAATCTCTCCTATTTTGGAAACAGAAAAAACACTTTTGATAGGTATAGGCATGATGGGAGACATGCCGAGGTCTCATCCACAAATTCAAGCTAACATATTTGCTCTTATGGACGGACCTTTATAAAATTTGCTTCAAATCAAAATCAAATCAAATGGAGCGGCAGACTAGGTCAATCACACACTAGATCTCATTGGTCGCCGTGATTGACCTAATTTTTGGCAACCAATCAAATTCAATCTTTGGCAAAAACTGGCTGGAAATTGCAGTCAGGTAAATCTCTCCTATTTCGGACACAGAAAAACACTTGATAGGTATGGTTTCGTTGGGGGCCGGGGGGGGAGAAAGGGGGGGGGGGGGGAAAAACCCCCCCGGGTAAAAAAAAAAAAGGGGGGGGGGGGTATAAAAAAAAAAAAAAAAAAAAAAAAAAAAAAAAGGGGGGGGTGTTTTTAAACCCCGGAAAAAAAAAAAGAAAAAGGGAAAGAAAAAAAAAGAAAAACCACCCCCCCCCCCCCCCCAAAACCCTGGCGGAAACCCCCCAAAAAAAAAAAAAAACCCCCCCCCCCAAAAAAAAAAAAAAAAAAAAAAAAAAAAAAAAACCAGGGGGGGGGGGGGGAGAAAAAAGGCCCCCCCCCCCCAAAAATAAAAAAAAAAAAAAAAAAAAAAAAAAAAAAAAAAAAAAAAAAAAAAAAAAAAACCACCCCCCTCCCAAAAAAAAAAAAAACAAAAAAAACCACACAAAAGAAAAAAAAAAAAAAAAAAAAAAAAAACAAAAAAAAAAAGAAAAAGGGGGGAAAAACAAAAAAAGGGGGCCCCAGGGGGGGGGGGGGGGCGCCCCCCCCCCCCCGCCCCCCCCCCCCCGGGGGGGGGGGCAACCAAAAAAAAAAACAAAAAATGGTGGGGGGGGGGGGGGGGGGGGATAGGCATGGTGGGAGACATGCCGAGGTCTCATCCACAAATACTAGCTAACATAGTTGCTCTTATGGACGGATGTTTATAAAATTTGCCTCAAATCAAATAAAATCAAATGGAGCGGTGGAGTCGAACTGTTGTCAAAGACGGTATAACTTCCACTTTCTGTACCTTTAAACAATGTGTCACGGTCACGTGACCCTTGTTTTAGTAGGCAATTTTGAAAACGACTCAGCGTTTGCCCCGGACAGTTTGAACAGCCATAGACTCCCCTTTCGCCTGCAAAGTAGATCGGCTTTTGCCGAAACGCGTTGAAACCGTATTTGCGAAAGTTTTTTTTCACTGAAATTCTTCAAGTCAAAAATCGGCTGAAACTATTAGGATAAGATATAAGTCATGTACTTCGGTAGATTCTATTAATTATTTTTTGGAGGTTATTTCGTTTGGCATCAGTTATAAGGTATGTCCCTTTCAGAAAAAAATATTGCAGTACCAGTAAAGACAGGCTTATCTTCCCCATATGATAGGTATGTTAATTCAAAATACGATATCGGTAGGCCTCGTTTTGACCTGGGTCCTATTGTATTAGGACCCAGTTTTGACACACTCACGTATACTAGACAATATTTCAATGATTTTGAGTTCCATTGTACAGTAGCGTTGCATAGTTCCGCAGACATGGCAAAAGCTTTTTTTGTTAAATCTTAGTGACAATGCTAGGTACATTTTGAGTACGCTATCACCTGAGGCAAAATACAATTATGTAACCATGAAAAAAGAAATTATGGCCTTGTTATTACCAGACTATAGGGAAGCTGTTGAAAATTTTATTGCAACTGAAAGGGAGTCTGGGGAATCTATTCAAGTCACAGACACAGTCTACGAACACGGGTCAAAGGTCAAATTACATGATGAATCTATGGAGATTCAAAATAAATTAGATCGGGTTTTAAATATAAAATTAAAAGGCCACAGAACCCAAATCCTGCTAGATACCAAGGCCCGAATCTCCGAAACACGGCGCCTCTCAGCGAAATAGAGTGTTTCGTGTGCCATCAAATGGGTCACATAGCCTCTAAGTGTCCTACTAGAAATGTGCAAATACCAAATTCGGGAAACTAGTGCAGGCTGGGTTTGAGGCGGAAAACTCAGCCAAACAAAAGAGGTCATTTGATACACAAGATACGTCACAACTCGAACCACTTCACTTTGTCAGTAAATTTTTTGAGAAACCATTGCAGACAACGGTGTCTTGCACAAGTTCTGGTAAAAGGGATTGTCCGGGGCCCGACAGCAAGATTGTAGAAATAAAGTCTGATTTAGATGGTGTTTCATGTGCCCTTACAGAAAAATCTCAGATAGTTAACACGACCGTGTATGAGTCTCAGTGTGTTAAAAATAATGAGGATGAGTTGGTCTCGTGTAAGTCTGACCTTACATCGGTAGTCACATTAGAAAAGGCTACAGTGTCACATGGCACTACCGATTCTATGATTACAGATTTTGAGGTCACCACTAAGTCTGTCAACTCACCTCAGTGTGTTTAAAAAGATGAAGATGAGATACTTCCATGTAATTCTGACCCTTCATCAGTAGCCACGTCAGAAAAGGCTACGGTAGTGACGTCACATGACACTACCAACTCTGTCAACCAACCACAGGAACCGAATGATTTACAGACAAAACATATCCCTAAGAATCTTTGTGCGAGAATTATGTTGTCAGAAAATGATACAGTTATTCACAGTGCTCCTTTCAGGGTCATGGATCCTGTGATCCTACAAAAGATTCGATGGTAAGGAATCCACCGAGTTCAATGCATACATAGAATAGGTTAGGGACGCCTCGCACTTTTCTATTAAAATGAAATTAATCCCCAGTGGCTACACATAAATGTTTCCGATTTGTAAAAGCATAGATCTAGGGTCGGGATGTTTTCTTCTTAATATGGTACATATTTCAATTACTATAAAATAATATATAAGAATATATATATCTGTAAATTATTTAGTTTGTAGTTTTTTATAGGACATCTTCTAAAAACATTTTCTATCATCTCCAGTTGAACTCACTAATTTTTAAAAAAATAAAGTGAGCGTTGCTTTGTCAGATTTGCATGAAATTTCGGACTCCGAACATACAGATATGACCTCTGCTCCTACCATGTTTAATCTAAATGGAGCCGCTATTAACTCTATTACCGTTGCATTGAAACACGTAATGCAAAGTGAAATGGCATCAATGATTGACAGTGCCGTCGGATCTATTGTTAAAGGTGTAACTGATGGGCTTCGAGCCAAAGTGGATGAACTCGAAATTGAAAATGAGGCTCTCAAGGACGAGGTTTCGTGCTTCATCTCAAGGCGAACGCTGCGGAGCAATACAGCCGACGCGACAGCGTGCGTATATCCGGTGTACCTGAGGACCTGGTGAAATCACTCGCGTATGTTTTGGAAATGGCTAAAGCTATTGGAGTTTCTATAGCACTTCCTGATGTTGCTGTGTCTCATCGAGTTGGAAAGCCTATAATTTCTAAACCTAGAGACATTATTGTAAAATTCGTATCTCGTCGGTCACGTGTTTCGATCTACAACAAACGTGTTCTTCTTAAGAGCAACGGCTTCGAGGGTGTGTACTTAAATGAGGACTTAACTCGGCACAGATCTGATTTGCTGTATTTAGGACTTATACGACTTTACCCCCAGCACAGCTATTCAAAAAGTGTCCTCTTACGGTTGTAAGAGGACACTTTGTACACGTTTGTTTATACAAATAATCTTGTTCTAACCGCATGCTTTGCACGTGCTTTTATTGATAGCGATTAGCAAGAGTGTTAGAAATACTTTGAAATCTGTAAGGTTAAAATTAAAATATACACAATGTATGTAAAATGTAATATTAGTTCATTTTTTTATTTGTAAGATTATTCTTTTCATTTGAAAAAAGGCGTTATTAGACTACATGCATTTCTAATATACCTACTGGAGACCACTTTTAGCGCACAACTGATCGGATTCGTTACGTCAGATATTTTTAGAAGACTGAAACTTCACTTGAACCAGTATTGAAAGTTGCATTATAAAAAAGTAGAAAGTCATTAACACCTATACAGATATTAGGATATAATCTGATTATGTCGGCTGGGAGAACGAAATGGAACTTTGTTTGCCTTATTTTGAAGTGGTAATACAAAGATCTTACCTAGTTATCGCCAGTAACATATTTGTACCAGAAAATGTTTGTATGCAGATATCAATACAAACGAGTAAAACGAACAGTAGTTAAAAACGTCACACAAATTGACAGAAATAAAAAAAATCCAAATTTGTGAAAATTCATTGGATAACGTAACCGTTACGATTATATATCTTTACTTGCACGCATGATATTGTCGTAAACCTTTGTGTACGCGTATATCTATCACATTATCCTAAATAAACTCATTACGTAGTTAGCAAATATCATTTGTGGCGTTGTGGTAACATACAACCAATTCCGTTCATTCCATAGGTTGACGGAAATATTTATGTTGACAATCAAGGCAAGTTCTGATGTTTTGAATATATGTTTTCGTTCAAATCCGTATGATTTTACTTTCTCAAAAAAACGTTTGTAAAAGTCAAAGTTTGTATAGCAATACAATGACTGCACATTATAGGACAGTCAGAGTTTACCCAACTATCCTTCCGGGGATAGTGGTCATAATGATTTTAAGTCAGCGGCTCGATCCTCTCGATAACGGAGGCAAACGTACATGCAAAGCGCATTGTGTTACCTAAATGTATATAATTTACCTTTCAGGAGTGGCCCGTGAAGTAATCTTCTATGCCTGCAAGCGCACACTTGCTTTCCAAATATTCTTAAGTTACTAAAACATACTAAGGAAGCATTCGCCTTTTCCTTCGAATATATCGTTTATTTGATGGTGTAAGCACAACCACTTCATTTCTAGTTGTTCCACTTAAACAAGGGCGGATTCCCCGTGCAAAAATACATTTAAACAAACAAAACAGATTAGGCCGATACTATATTATCTGTAGGTTCAGCACTGATTTATACGTATAAAAATGACTTAATAAAGTTCTTTTTTCACACAAATCCAATAATCCTGCAAGAAATGTCCAAGAATCATGTTTGCTAAACAAACGTCATATAAGTCAGATACATGTACTCGTTTAACTGTAAAAGTGTCATCTTACAACCGTAAGAAGTATATTTTATACACAAGCGCAACCAAATTGTCCTCGGCTTCGCCTCGGACAATTTAGTTGCGCTTGTGTATAAAGTATACTTCTTACGGTTGTAAGAAGACACTTTTACAGCAAAACTCGTACTGTATCTATTACTTAACTTGGTAAAGAATCGAAACATTCTTGGCGCATGGTCTATGAATGGCATAGTGCACGTTAAAGCTATTAAGGATTCTAAGACCAGTGTTCATCGCATATTCTGTCAGAAGGATCTTGTCCCGTTTAAGTATTATTCTGTTCCTGCTACTCCTGAGAAAATAGATGGAACAGCATCTGACGTCACTGATAAATAAAATATGAACTTTTCATACTTGGGACATTATATTGTCAATGCATTAAAAGTTACACTTTATTTACCTGTTTGAATATAACATCAGGTAAAATTTAGAACACTCATGCTTTTTACGTGCTATTTCGCATCATGCAGTCATTACTTGTTTATATATCACTGTCTAAAGCGATGAAAACATTATAACGATATTACTTACATTTAGTGGTAACCAAAAGCATGCAATGCACAATGTAAACGTTGTTGCCAGTCAATTTGTTTTTGTTTGTATGCGCTTATATAAATGTGACCTTTGCATTAGTCAGTTGAGCATATACCATTTAATATTTATAGCAAGAGTTTATATGGTACATGTATATGTTGACGTGTTAAGCAAACACACTCGTTCATTAAACATATAATTTATTTAATTAATAAGCACATTGATTGAGTAAGTGCATATACTCTATATAACTAATGTGTACTTGTACACTGGTACTAAATAGTTGTTAGTGCTTGCCTCACAGACAATTACGAATATGCTGATAAATACTTGAACATTGTATTATTTTTCAAACCTCGCTTATGTGACTAATTTTCTCATGTAAGCTTTTTCTAAAATGTATGCTCATACACTGCTATTTTTCGCCCTCGGATATTGTCGTTTTTACAATCACGGAAGTTTATATACGTGCACATTTGTACAAAACGTAATTTCCATACATGGTTATTTTTTGCCTCGCAGACATTTTCAAACTTGGTGTTAAATCAAAGCGCTGTGAGCGCTGAAGGCCTGGGGCTATAGGTTGACTCCCCGAAAAACAACTTTTGACCTACGTGTTTTGCGCTGAGCCTTACCTAAAGCGCGGGCCGAAATGTGCAGAGGACGAAATTCAATATATGACACAGAATGAATGATTCACAAATATATGGGTGGCAGGGAAGTTTGTTTTATTATAAAACGTACGTTAAATGAAAAATAATCACATAGTCAACATTATAAATTGTTTAAGCCAATAAAAATAATTCGATCTGCGCTTTGTACAACTTCAAGCGATATGATCTGATGATGTGGATCGAAAAGTATTGTGTACCAAGGACAAGACCTTAAAACAGAAATAAACAAAGCAAAACCAGCAATGAAATATAAATACAGTACTGTACAATGTGTATAACAGAGAAAACCAAACATGATTCTGGGTTACCTTGTAGTTGTAATCGGTGAAACCGATCACTGGGCCATGACATGCAGCGTCCTCGATAAATGGCGGGTGATTTTGATCACGTGAGTTCCTTCTCGGGAATGTACCTAAATTATATCCTTTTTTTAGAGAAATTTATTTTTAGGTAAATATATATGTAATCGTTCGTGAATAACAAAGTTGTCAATGAAATATCATCGGAAATTTGAAAATCAAACTACAAACTCTTATATCGAGCTCCGTACGTTTCCGTAATTTTACGTAAATATCCGTACTTTTCTGTGATATGCATATGATAATCTACCGTAATCAGCTAACAGCGCATTAATTTCTAAAGCAGAAAAAATGTGTAATGCAGCCCGTAAGCTATATACCTTTCTGCAATCGTATAGTTTTATTAATTAAGTGAAACAGACACCAAGTTCGGTCATTATTACGCTTAGTTTTTTATTGCCTACTTAATCATATATCTATTCTAAATATACATGTAGTATCAAAATTAGCCTTCACCCATTCATCATCCACATACAATGTATCTACCTCACTATCTACTACTTTACCTTTTACCTGTTTCTCCTGTTATCAAGAACAAAATTTCTTTCTCTCGCGTCTCCTGCAATGAAAATGTTGAATTTGTCTTTCATGCATCCTGTACGTATGACATGACGGCTATGCACTTGTTCCTTATATTTTTACTGTCAATAATATAAAATCACACAAATACAAACTGCCCGTCATGTTTACATACAGGTATAGAGGGTTCCTACCATTGCAAACACATGTACATGGCTACTTACCCTAATATTAATGGCAGATGACATTCATTCAAATCCAGGACCATTATCCTACGGCTCATCTTCGCATGTCTCACTAGATTTAAGTTAAGATGCAAAATAATTTTTGCATTACTTTTCGTTTGTGCACTTGAATGTTCAGATCATTCAAAATATATTGGACTTGCTTTACACTGAGCTATATGAGTATGATATCCTTGCCTTCACAGAAACATGGTTAAACAGTAACATTGCAACAGATAACATCAGGCTGCATTCATTTCATGTTCCTGAAAGGCGTGACAGAAAAGGTGACTCACATGGAGGGGTTGTAGTGTATATCAAAGATAACATTTACTATAAACGTCGACCTGATCTGGAGTTGGCACATCTTGATTGTATTTGGCTAGAGGTTGAAGTTCGTAAGAACAAGCGAATCCTATTTGGCTGTTTCTATCACTCTTACATTGAAGACTCTATTGGACTTGCTGTTGATTCCAATGTCTCTGACATCACTGTCACGGGTGACTTTAATTACAATGCTCTTAATGATTTGACAGAAAATTACATGTATGTCTATTTCTCAACAATTCTCTCTAGAGCAGATTATACATGAACCTACAACATGTATGTCTATTTCTCAACAATTCTCTCTAGAGCAGATTATACATGAACCTACACATTACACAGAGCAATTTCATTCTCTTCTACATTTAATTTTTGTATCCAATCGTGATTGTGTCCTCCATTCAGGAGTTAGTGAGCACTTTCTTTAACAGGAGTTAAGATATCATTGTCCTATATTTAGTGTTAAAATTTCCTAAGTCCAAGCGAATATGTATTGAGCGTTATATGTGGAAATATGAACTTGGTGATTATATTAAGCTTCGATCTGACCTTGCTTGCTTTAACTGGAACTGTTGTTTTGACGATAACATTAATGTCTATACATCAAACTTTACCAGTGAAATACTTGACATATCGAAGCAAAATATTCCAAACACCGTCATAAAAACAGACTAAATGAACCTCCTTGGATCACTAGTGAAATTCGAAAAATGATTCGTAAAAGAAAAAGGATGTACAGAAAAGCCAAGAAAACACAGCCACCTCATCAGTTGCACACAATTAAGCCGTACAGGAATAAGGTAGTGCTTACTTCAACAAACACACATTACTTCAATAAACTCGCTAGCAAACTCAAAGAAGGCTCCCACTCAACAAAGGACTGGTGGAAAATTCTCAGATCATTTATATCTACCAACAACAATAACACAATTCCTCCTTTATACAACTCTTGTACAAACCATATTGCTTCATCTGATTTGGATAAGGCGAATGTCTTAAACTATTACTTTCAACAGCAAACAATTCTTCATGACGACGGCAAGGAAGTACCAATTCTACAGCCTCTTGACCCGAACATGTGTCTGAGTAAGATAACCATATTACTCACAGAGGTTTGTGATTTCCTTAAATCTGTTAACGTTAATAAAGCCTCAGGACCAGACGGTATAAGTCACAGAATACTTTGAAAGCGGCTGTTGAACTCTCTTATCCTCTCTGCGACCTCTTTAACTATTCACTTCAGCGATGTCAACTGCCCTCGGCGTGGAAAGAAGCAAATGTCACTGCAGTGCATTAAAAGGAGATGTTTCTCTTCCGAACAACTATAGGCCAATCTCCTTACTGAATACTGTCGAAAAGGTGTTTGAACGGATTGTTTTTAAGCATGTGTTCAACCATCTAAGAGAAATTCAATTTTTGACTCCTGCCCAGTCTGGTTTTGTCCCATGGTATTCCACAGTTAACCAACTGACTTATATCTACAATACACTGTGCAAGGCACTCGATGATGGCCTAGAAGTTCGTACAATAGTTTTTGATATCAGCAAGGCCTTCGACAACGTTTGGCAGAAGGGCTTGCTAGCAAAACTTCGATCGGTAGGATCAGGTACAAAATGTATCATAACCTTGTACCTGATTATTTGTCGTCACTTGTCACGGCAACGAAATACCCGGTATAATATATCTTAGAAATGAGCAGAATGTCCCCGGAATCAGTTTTAGAACATCACTTTATCTCAACTCTTTTCTTCCAACTTATATCCGTGAGTTGAATGCCCTTCCGCTAGAAACAAGAAACGCACAACCTCTGACACCTTTTAAGAATCACTTTAATCGAAACGTGTATCGATTACCTACATACTATTTCTCATGAACGAGAAAACTCCAAGTATTACATACTCGATTACGTACTAAATGTAGTTCACTTAATTACCACCTGTATCTTTGTAACATTTCTCCGACAGCTCTCTGTAAATGTGGACAAATAGAGTCAAATTATCATTTCTTCTTCGAGTGTCATCTTTTTCAAGATATCCGTATTTTACTCCTTGACCACCTTCATAACTCTGAAGTTAACTTAAGCGTACTCCTTCTTTGGTGATTCAATCCTCTCGTACCTAGAAAATACCTTCATTTTCAACCAGGTTCAATGTTATATACGTGATAGCAAGCGATTCACATCATTCATATTCATGCTTGAGACGTTTCTTACGTCTTCTCTTTTTTTCTGTCTCTTCTTCTAAATTCTTTAGCGATTTTTGAATTTCATCATACTATGATGACAAAAATATATGTCCTTCGATACTGTATATTCCAGGCTTATTGTTTCTACTTATATTTAACACATAATTCCCAACTTTACAAGAAAAACGTTTTATTGAGCGTAAATTTACTAAGAAGTCTTGTTAAAGAGAAGAATCTAATAAGTCTTTCGTTCTAATCCTTTTTCTCTGTGTACAATTATGTATCTGTTAATATGTATGTACAATTTTTATTTATTTGGGTGTAAAATTTGTTTAAACAAACTACTCGCATTTCAAAAACCTCTTGACACAGTTGTGAATGTTTTTTAAGCCAACAAAAACTAATATTGGAAAAGTAAATAGAGAAGAGCTTTTAAAAGGAAGAGATTGCCAACAACAACGATAATCTCGGAAAATTTTATGTCCAAACATGTAATCCCTTGGCGGAGCTTAACGAACATTTTATGTACCAAAATAGGCTTTTGTCAATATGGTATCTCTTATTAATATTAGATTGATCCGAAATCACCTGGCCAAATTGTACAAGTATACAATTTCACTGTTTGTTTGCAATAAATAAGGAATACAGCTCTGTATACAACTGCACAGCATCAAGAGGGTCAAATGGTGCCCGCATGTCCGGTTCTATAAGATACACCATTTCCACAAATTCAGAAAGGCATTAATGCTTTGAAACACAGTAATGTCGACGCATGCTTGTACGTCTAATAAATCTACAGGCGTGCCAAAGCTATGTCCATCAAAGATCTCTGGTGTAAAATACATAATATCTGGTTTTCCACAGGGTAGTTCTCTGTTACATTTATGTGGCCTTATTATGTGAGTGTTCCAGTGCTGTGCAATCCTGTCAAGTTTTGTTTGGAGAACGTCCATAAAACAAAACTTCAAACATTTTTGTTGAACCGGGTCTACAAAATCCAATCTGTTCGAGTCCTTCAAATGTTTAAACATGTTTATCCACCAATGCATTCCATTTCGCCGCAGAATTCCCCACCATGCTTCAATACGTTGATAAGACTTACTTTGACTGTACATAAAGCTTCTCACTCCATGCATAGAGTCCCTAGCATTACTTCTGAAGAAAGGCTGGAGATAGTTAACAACAGAATTTTCAGTTCCGTAGTCCGATCTTACTAATCTGGGTGCACATTTCATTTATTAAAGAGTATCGAGATAATACTTCGCAATGAGGTTAGGATTTTTGTTCGATGGCGATACTTCCAACCACATCAAGCGACGGCTATAACCGTCTATACAAGCGTGAATTCAAAATCCGTATGGTTTTAATTTGTCATAACCATCTATATGCCACATATAGTTGGGTCCATTTAAGATATATGTTCTTCTTTTAAGGCGATGTGTTTTCTACTCTTGCATCCTTCTTTGACCTGTCTTGATTTTGGGTCATGGCAATTTTCCAACTGTATTTGCTAAAATTATAAAACGTTTTGTTAAAAAAGGTTACGACCCAACTGTTTTGAGACACACCGCATGTTTGGTGTTCAACCCGTTTACAGTTGGACGCTATGCTTCCCTCTTTGATTGTGTCTGACGGAAGAGGGGGAGGACTCTGTGATGGGCAGTTTTTAAATCCCACTGGGACGAAGCTGTTTTGATTTCTGTCCTCTGGCCTGTTTCGTCGGGCCCTTAAGGGTGTTTCTCTTGGTGCTCTGCCTTTTCCAAAGGCATTGGGTACATACGTTTTTTGGTTCTCAAGGTTTGCTTTTTATATATTTATACACGAGCATTTTTGTGTTTTACATACCATGCCTTTTGTTTCCATTGCGTGTGTTAGAGATTCACCTAGCAGGGATTACTTTTATTTACACTGTCCTGTGACTTTGGAACATGGTGGGGGTAAGAGTGAGGTTGGGTGCGCACCATAAACCGGTTTAAGCTCCCCAGTGGTGTTTTTGCCACTGACCGTTCCAAGGCGGTGCCCCACTGTGTTCCTTTAATTGTTCGTTTTGTCCTCGTGTGTTTTCTTTGTATGCTAGTGTGTGTTGGTAGTGTGTGTGTGTGTGTGTGTGTGTGTGTTGGTGGTGTGCACTTCTGGGTGCTGTGGGGCTCGTTTTGGGGAGGCTGCGTTTTTGGTACGTGGCATTCCCTGTTTGATATTATTTTTGTTTTGAAGCATAAGTCACTTCCTATCGTCTACGCAGACTTGCTTTAGATAGTATTTGTTTCAGATGGCTGAGACTCAACGAAATATTATGTCTAGATAATAATAGAATGAGGATCTCTTTGAAGGTAAACCCGTTTTGGAAATATGCTAAGATCAAGTCGAATCGCAATTACCCAATATCGGAAGGAAGGTAAGTAGGGACGACTGTGTCAGTCGCGATTGCGAAATGGCACAGCAATACCAAACGACACAAGATACGATTTATCTGAATAGAAAAATTATTATTTTAGATGGAGGCGGATCATTTGCTTGTGCGCTGTTCGCGCCAAACGTTTTGAAGGACATAAACAATCATCAAAAGCCTACCTTGATAAAGAAATATATATCTAAAGTTTATCAACCGTACCGGTCAACGTAAAACAAAATTTTCTTACGGTTTAGGGGGGGGGGGGTTCAAGCACATTTATATTATCGTATTCGTTGTACTTTTCATATACTTATCATACCCACTTCCCTCGTTTTGACCATGCCAAGAAATTATTCGGAAGAATATTTTTCTGTGAATGCCATAAAACAAAACGCATGACAAGGGTATGTATCACGCAGGTTTCCACCATACTCCAAGAAATGTTAAAGTAGTTCGCTCTTCAATATTTGCGCCAACAGACCAACTAACTGCCCAACGAAAGGGACTATCAAGCTGAACCCCATGCCTCCCCCTAAATTTCATTTGCAGGGGTATGCTTATAGTTCAAATTCTGAATGTACCTGTTTGATTACTCACCATTGTGACATTTCGAGTTCCGGAGCTTGACTGCTTCTTGGTCTTGTGAAGTTATTCTTTCCCGTTTGTTCTGAAATTATCACTTATAAGTTATTAATTAATTGTTGACACGTATAAGCTAATAGTTATTAATTAATTGTTAACACTTATCTGTTAATAGTTATCAGTTAATACTTAAACCTTATGAGTTGATACTTAACAGTAAGCATAATTTTCAAAATACGAAAGATGAAAAACATACGTTTTCCCCCACCGTCCATATGTTTTGAGCCATGAATGAGAGGCGAACTTATGGTGGTATATAATGCTGACATATATTTGTGTAACCTTTTTTTAGCATGTTATATGATCCAGTGCCCAATAAGGTGACCCCACGGTCCAAATTCTTATATCCCGTTGTGTGTTTTAAATATTTACAAACTGGATTGTATTACATGTAGAAAGGGTATTGAAGCATAATGATCTGTACATAAAAAAGGGTCAATCATTATGTGGATTAACTCAGTTTTACAATTTAAGAGTAGGAACTAGGTCAATCACAAGTAGGATGTCATTGGTCAATGTGATTGACCTAAATTACAAGAACCAATAAAAACAAGCTGCAATCTGTCAGTCTTTGATAAGATCTCCTATTTTCGACATCTTTAGAAAGGGGCATGAACAGGAGTACATGCCGGGTCGTACCGCATATTTACCTCGCTCGAGAGTGGTGGACCTAATAAGCACATATACAAACAAACAAAAACTGTAACCTTTCATTGGGGCGGATAACAGAATACTACAGGGCGACGGAAATGGGGAAAACAAGATGTCTCCGGCCCGTTAGGCATAAGGAGACATACTTTACATTGGAAATATTTGTTACTAGTCACATAGGTATATTGTTTACTTGATACTTTTTTGTCTTGATTAGTTTGTATAAATTTTAATGAAGCATTTACCATGCAGTTAGTCCAAATAATTGTACTTAACGGATGAATATCGTTATAGTTTTTGCTAGGCGTTATCCAGTCTCCGTAAAAGCGCAGATATCTATAAAATGTTCGTATGTAGAATGGGTCTGAGTTTGGAGTGTTTGGAGTCGAATTAATAAGACTACAATGCAGTTGACTTTCAAAAGCCTGATCAGGTAATGCGACAAGCTTGCCAAGTAAACATTTATTCATTATCGTTGAGCATTATGATTACACTGTAGATAAAGGGAGTTTATTACCTTATACCCATTGTAATTTCGTTGTTTAGAATATACATTCATTATAGGGGTGGCGTCAGTGTCGTAGAAATGTTCAAAATAACTCTACATTTCTACGTTTTCAAATTCTTTTTACTTTAACTGGCCCTTGTAATCATAAATGCTTCCAAATACACAAAGACTAATACATTTTCATAATCAGGAAGGATTAGATGCAGGACAGTCATTTTTATTTGTTTGTGAAACAAACAAATTTACTTACCGTTTTCCGAAGCCTGCTCCTTAAGTACCAAATCTGAAAGTAGCTCCGGCACGTCAGTCAGCATATAATCCCAAATTATGATTCTTCATTTGAAACCATATGGCCATTGTAAACATGAAAGTTGTATTGTTTAAATATATAATGTAATAAACTCATGCAGTATCAGCTACATTTTGTAAATATAACTAAAGTAAACTGTTTTCGAATAAGAACCGCGGATGTATTTCATTTTACAATGATGCGTAAAAATAACGGACGATTTACTTTATATATACACCCTATCGAAATAGTTCCGATTTCTTAACCCGCCGGCCATTTCTTTAACCTTGTGCGGAAAGAAAACATATGTTTTGGAGTTTCTGTGACAACAAAATGTCTAACCCTGATCCTCATTTTAAAAAATGAAGTATTTTGAACAGCCGCATGTTTACCCATTCTCATTTACTTTTATCTACAGCTCTTTTGCTGCACATTTCACTTTCTGTCTTATCTTGTATATTTTTATTCTTAATAGCTAACTCCGGCTGTACTTCTTCTGTGGTTTTAACCTGATCTTTGGGTTTCCTTGGTGGTGAATTGATCACTTCCTTATTTGTGGCATTTGTTAGTACTTGTACAGGCATAGGTTGAGTTTGTTTTCTTATTATTCTTCCTTCTCTGATATTGTTTACTCTACGAATGTCTTCATCAGAGTGTCTTGTATCTTTATCTGTTTTGTTGGTGGTCTTATCTTCATCAATAATGACCTTTTGTTTCTCAATTTGCATTTCGTCATTCTGGTCGCTTTCTTCTCCTAAACTTATATCAGGGTCACTTCCAACGTCTAAATTACTATCAGAACTGCTTTATTGGCACACTGTGCTTTGTTCTGTCTTTATTGTGCTCTGCTGACGGTACCATCTTGATATTTGGCATGCTTTTCTTCTTGTTGTCTCTTTCCACTGTTCGAACTTTCCACTCTCTTAGTGTCCATGTTTCCATGCTTTCTCTTTTCATGCTGTCTAGCGTAAGATACCTTTTTAAATGTAAGTCCACATATTCTACATTTGACGCAACGCACATCTCACCACATGATCTGTATACTCCGCCTTCTCCATTAATCAGTTGTCAAATAGTAAATACCCTGATTGTACATGTATGCAAACAAAACAGGATTTTATAAAAAAAGTACGAAAGGTAATCAGAGCTCGTGAATGAATGTAATAAATACATTCTATAAATGTATTAATCCGACTTCAACATAAAGGTCCTCAAATAACTCGTTGCTCATAAGATATATGACAGCAGAAAAACATGTAAAATTTCCATGGTTCGGATAAAAACAAAAATAATATCAAACAGGGAATGCCACGTACCAAAAACGCAGCCTCCCCAAAACGAGCCCCACAGCACCCAGAAGTGCACACCACCAACACACACACACACACACACACACGCACACACACACAATCATGTACACACACACATATACACCACCAACACACACCAGCATACAAAGCAAACACACGAGGACAAAACGAACAATTAAAGGAACACAGTGGGGCACCGCCTTGGAACGGTCAGTGGCAAAAACACCACTGGGGAGCTTAAACCGGTTTATGGTGCGCACCCAACCTCACTCTTACCCCCACCATGTTCCAAAGTCACAGGACAGTGTAAATAAAAGTAATCCCTGCTAGGTGAATCTCTAACACACGCAATGGAAACAAAAGGCATGGTATGTAAAACACAAAAATGCTCGTGTATAAATATAAAAAAGCAAACCTTGAGAACCAAAAAACGTATGTACTCAATGCCTTTGCAGAAGGCAGAGCACCAAGAGAAACACCCTTAAGGGCCCGACGAAACAGGCCAGAGGACAGAAATCAAAACAGTTTCGTCCCAGTGGGATTTAAGAAACTGCCCATCACAGAGTCCTCCCCCTCTTCCGTCAGACACAATCAAAGAGGGAAGCATAGCGTCCAACTGTAAACGGGTTGAACACCAAACATGCGGTGTGTCTCAAAACAGTTGGGTCGTAACCTCTTTTAACAAAACGTTTTATAATTTTAGCAAATACAGTTGGAAAATTGCCATGACCCAAAATCTTACGAAGTTTGTAAACCACATCCCCATAAAAATCGGGTTTTGAAATACCTTCTCGCAGAAGAGTCTTTAGATTACTATTGAATTTCAAAACCAAATCAGAATTACGATAGTAAAATTTAGCAAAATATTTACGCAATTTGTAATAACGGTAACTCGAGAACCCGGATAACTCGAGCATTTTACTCGTCCCCTTGCGACCTCGACTTATCGAGGTTTTACTGTATTTGCTTTCTGCAACACTTTCCTTGCATATGGAAAAGATTACCTGTGGACATGCGCTTTTTGTTGTCTTTGTCTTTGCCATTCTGAAAATAGAATGAACATAGTCTTGTAAATAAGACGGTTTGCAAATTTTTCTTCCAAACCTACTCGTCACATTTTCTTCTTGTTCTGACTCATCAGTATCTATAATAGTTTCAAAACACATGGTTGAGTCATTGTTATCCAAAGGTCTTACATTTTTGTTAACTTCGTCTTGTGTTTCGCCTTGAAGTATCTGTTCTTTGGCTTTCAGCATTTTATTTACGTGTACGATCTGAAATGATGCAAACTGACCACAGTTACTTTGTACAACACAATAGATAGCTTTTTAACTACTTCAAATGGTCCTCTCCAATATGATGTAAGTTTTGACGAACAGCCAGTTTTTCAAACTGGAAAATACACAAACACTTTATCACCTTCTTGAAAATTATTAAAAGACAGTTTTGAATCATGATACATTTTCTGCCTTTTTAAATGTGAGGATTTTCAAATCCTTACATTTATCGTACCCGGTTTCTGAGAACAGCAGTTTCTACTTTTAAAACCGAATTATCCCTCAATTCTAAATAATCTTTCAGATTGATAACATCTCATATTTATAGAAAGTAACATAAGTAATCAACAGTTTTGGTGTTGGTATGATTGCAAAGATTAACATTGTTTCAAAGATAAGAAATATATGCGACAATTTATCATAAAAAAGAATTTAGTCAACTTTTCTAAGTTAATGTGCACAGGTTGTAAGTTTTTCTTAAACGTTCGACAGATACAGCATTATGGCACTTAAGTAGTCTGTTTCTTACTACGCAGTTTAGACATGCACTACTTTAAAAAGCAGCCGATCAAAACGCTCTGAAAGTGACACACCTCATACACATTTATACTGGCAATACTTTACCTACATTGCATTCATCGGTTACGTGTATTAATGACAATGTAGGTTCTGATAACAGACGTAATGTCGTTCTGGTAAACTACGCGGTTACGGTATTTTTTCAATCCAAAATCGAAAGTAGCGAAGTCAAGAAGATACTACGCAGTTGGGAGTTTAACTATATACTTTATGAAGAAAAGAGCCAGTTTTTAAGTTGCTGTCGCTAAAAGCGATAATTGTGAAATATACCCTTTATCTGCCATACTCAGGGAAGCACCTTGGTGTGCATTTTTTAATATAGTTGAACTTGCGAAATAGACTGTTAAAATGCATCGAAGATCTTAACTAGTAGCAAAATAGTTTTAACCACCTTTTCAACAGTGTTTCAATAGACATGTGTCCTTAATATCGTTGAATGAAATTATTGATTGATTTCTATGATTATTTACAATAATATACAGTGATTCATTCATTTTGAAATAACTATCAATCGTGTGTTTTGCATGGTTCAGTGTAATGAAATAACAAAATTTGAGCCGCGTCATGGGAAAACCAACATAATGGACTTTGCCACCATGCCAGCAGGCTGGTCTGGATCGATACTGGTCGCCCATCAATGTGTAAGCAGTTCTGTTTAATGTTGTGTTTTATGGTATATGTTACATGTACCATACGCTTATAGAAAAGAGCCAGTTTTTAAGTTGTTGTCGCTAAAAGCGATAATTGTGAAATATACCATTTAACTGCCATATTCAGGGAAGCACCGTGGTGTGCATTTGTTAATATAGTTGAACTTGCAAAATAGACTGTTAAAATGCACCGAAGATTTTGTTAGTAAGCTTGACTAGTAGCAAAATAGTTTTAACCACCTTTTCAACAGTGTTTCTTCAACAGTGCTTAAACCGGTTTAAGCTCCCCAGTGGTGTTTTTGCCACTGACCGTTCCAAGGCGGTGCCCCACTGTGTTCCTTTAATTGTTCGTTTTGTCCTCGTGTGTTTGCTTTGTATGCTAGTGTATGTGTGCGTGTGTGTGTGCGTGTGCGTGTGCGTGTGTGTGTGTTGGTGGTGTGCACTTCTGGGTGCTGTGGGGCTCGTTTTGAGGAGGCTGCGTTTTTGGTACGTGGCATTCCCTGTTTGATATTATTTTTGTTTCAATAGACAGCTATCGTTGATTTTATTGATTAGTTACTATGATTATTTACAATAATATACAGTGATTTGAGCCGCGTCATGGGAAAACAAACATAATGGACTTTGCGACCATGTCAGCAGGCTGGTCTGGATCGATACTGGTCGCCCATCAATGTGTAAGCAGTCTCTGTTAATGTTGTGTTTTATGGTATATGTTACATGTGTTGTTTAATTATTTCGCGTATTTTATGTATTATACCATGAATGCAATCGATCATTACTTTTCATGTCGATATTAAAGAAATGTCCTGTGTTGATGTTTACAATAGTGAAAAATGACGTTGTAAGCCATGCTCAAGTGCTCAGTACAATGTATACTATGCATTAATATTCAGACTTTGTTCTTTATTCATTACCTAAAAATGAAAACTTTCTCCCAACAAGAGACGTGGTCAGTAGCGGGGCTCGATCAAAAGACTCACAATAATTGAAAAGTTTCAGCTTCTCTAACCACTTGACTAAGGAGGAATCTCACGGTCCGTTACATTATTCAATATGCTGTTACATCAAGTGGTCATATGTTCCACTTAAAACTATCAAACATATTGCAAAACATGTGTGCAGCATTCCTCTCATAAGTTCCAATCCTAACGATAATCTATGTTTCAGACCGAACATTTTCAGTGCCTTCAGCGCTTTGATTATTGAATGCCTTGTAGTATGTCTTACCAGAGGATAAGCTAATTCGAGTCTTTCTTGTAACTCCCAGACCCATTGTAACGTTGGGACTGACTTCATAACTGGTGGCATTTCAAATGCAATGTCTAAAGGTACTGTAAAAGACTGCACATTTCTGAAACAGTAAACTTTCGAACTGTTTTCCTTGATCGGAATGAATTGTATTAGGAATACCAAATCTGGCTATGATTTCTTCAACAAGTATTTTTGCAACGGTAATAGCTAACATATCAGCCATAGCAAAGCTTTCAGTCTACTTAGTAAAATAATCCGCTACGACTTATACATATTTATTACCTTTCTCAGACTCAGGTAACGGTCCTAGTATATCTAACGCTATTCGTTCCATGGCGTAACCTGATTGTACTGTTTGCATGGGGGCTTTGTTTGTTTTTAATGGACTTTTACGTTTATTACACGCCTCACAACCAGTCACGTATGATCTGACGTCGTTTTGCAATCCAGGTCAGTAATATCGTTGCCTAATTTTACTCAAAAGTTTTCCTAGTACCAAGATGACCTGATGCTTTAATATCGTGTGAATATTTTAAAACAGTACGCCTGTATTTCAAAGGTATGACTGCCTGCCAGTGAATTATATATGTACCTAAAACATCTCATCTTCGAACTAGCAATTCATTCTGAACGAATAATCGAATTAATAATTAGAAAATAACTTTCCGAGCTAATTGTTTTAAAGTCAGGTTTACTATCTTCTGCTAACCACTTTCTTACACTCTGAAAATCTTCATTATCTAATTGTGCTTGTTTGAGTGATAAGTCATCCAGAACTTCTACATCTATTTCTGTTTGTTGGAGGTCTGAAAGCTGATGTTGCTTATTTTCAACGATTGGGTGATGAAGAGTTCCACACTGTCGACATGGGATTCGACTTAAAGCATCTGCATTTCTGTGTAGTCTTACAGGCCTATGTTCAATTTTCATATTATAGGCCGACAGTATCTCCAACCATTTAGCAACCTGACCTTCTGGATTTTTGAAGTTCATGAGCCAGCGTAAAGATCCGTGATCTGTTCTGATCAAAAACTCTTTTCCGTAAAGGTAATGCCGAAAATATTTCACAAAATATACGAGCGCTTACTGTTCTTTTCTGACTTGGTTAGTGTACGACTTGCATAAGCAATTACTCTTTCTTTACTATCAATTTTCTGTGAAAGTACAGCGGCTACTGCTTGATCACTAGCGTCGCAGTCTAAAATAAACGAATGTGAAAAAGCAGGGTGTGCTAATATTGGTGATTTAAGTAACTTTTGTTTTTAAGTTGCAAATGCTTCTAAACAGTCTTTGTCCATGCGAACTTGCTAGTCTTTTCTGTCAGTTTATGTAGAGATTTTGCAATTTCAGAAAAATTACAAATAAATTTTCTGTGGTAACTACATAAGCCTAAAAATGAACGATCTTCTCGAACATTGTTTGTAGTAGGCCAGTCTCTTATACATTCAGTCTTTTTAGGATCAGCTTCTACTCTATCTGCGGAAACAATATGACCTAAAACTCTACTCGTTTTGCACATAAGCAACATTTCTTTGCTTTGAGTTTTAACCCAGCTTCTTGTAGACGTTGAGAAACTTTGTCTAAGTTGTACAGCTTATCGTAGAAAGTTTTTCTTGTTATAATTATATCATTTAGGTATCTAAGACATATTTGCCAATGCAGACCAGCTAAAACTGTTTCTATGAGGCGTTCAAAGGTTTCTGGTGCATTACAAAGTCCAAATGGCATTACCTGAAACTCAAATAAACCTTGTCTAGTCATAAATGCTGTTTTACACTGATCTTTATGGTCAACTTCTACTTGCCAATATCCCGAACATAAATCTAAACCAGAAAACTATTGCTTTCGGGTTAACTGATCTAAAGACTCGTCTATTCTTGGCAATGGATATGCATCATTAATTGTTACATTATTTAATTTTCTGAAGTCAACGCAAAATCTTTGAGTTCCATCCTTCTTTTTCACAAGAACGACCCCACTAGCCAGAGGCTAGACGATGGCTTAACTGAGGGTACCGTTCTATTAACAAGTGCAATGCTAAGAGGTGCGAGGGGGTAAGAGTGAGGTTGGGTGCGTCCTCGTGTGTTTGCTTTGTATGCTAGTGTGTGTTGGTAGTGTATGTTTGTGTGTGTACATGATTGTGTGTGTGTGTGTGTGTGTGTGTGTGTGTGGGTGTGGGTGTGGGTGTGGGTGTGGTTGTGTGTGTGTGTTGGTGGTGTGCACTTCTGGGTGCTGTGGGGCTCGTTTTGGGGAGGCTGCGTTTTTGGTACGTGGCATTCCCTGTTTGATATTATTATTATTTTATTTTATTTTTTTTTAACTATACCTTAATTCAACATATCCTGAACTTGTTTTTCAACCTCTTTATTTATCCCCCCGCCGAAGGCGAAGGGGATATTAGAAATGGTTTTCGTCCGTCCGTGCGTCCGTCTTTTGTCCGGAGCATAACTCCAAAAGTACTTGAGCGATTTTCTTTAAACTTCATACACTGACAGAGCACATTGAGAAGAAGTGCAGTGTGTAAGAACAATAACTCTACCTTGCCTACTTTTAGAATTATTCCCCTTTATCAGATTTACTTGAAAAACAATTTCCGGAGCATAACTCCAAAAGTACTTGAGGGATTTTCTTCAAACTTAATACACTGACATAGCACATTGGTAGGAAGTGCAGTGTGCAAGAACAATAACTCTACCTTGCCTACTTTTAGTCAAATAGAAAAATATCATACCTATACTGATAATGAACATTAATATAATTTTGCAAACCTTCTCTTCATTGCCTTATTCTTTTTCCACTTACTTGAAAACTGTACTCAGCATGACCATAACTATACGGCTTTTTAAGGATTTCCTCTCACCAAGTAAAATGTACGAAAGTACAACCTTCAGGTAACTTCTTCCAGGCGGGGGGATTAACCATGTGTAACATGGCTCTTGTTCATGTGTTCAGGTAGTCTACGCAACGGTTGTTTTATAGGTCTCGCATCACCAGTCGGTATTTGGTGACGTGTGATTCCAGTCCTACCTTCATCAATGTCGGATTTTGAAAATACTTCAGAATATTTCAGAAGTAATTTAGCCACTTGCTGACATTGATTCTTGTCAAGATATTGTCTTGCTCGATTGTATAAATCAACAATATGGGAAGACAGTTGTTGCTCCGTCTTATGAATACTAAGTGGTTTTCTTACACTAATTACGGGACTCAGAGATGCAATATTAGTTCCAGGATGTAAAGTTTGATTTTCGTCTGAGAGATTCATGACTCTGACCGGTGCTTTTTCAGCTGCTTCAACAACAGATCTTGCAATTACGCGATAATTATTCAGCATTGGCCTGTCTGTCTGTTCTATGAGAAATAATCCTTTAGCTGGAAGTGTTTTACCTTGTATCTTTCCTTCAATAAGTACTTCTGACCTAGCTGGAATACTAGTTCTGTCAAGCGCAACTATTCTGTAACAGCCTACGGGTCCATGACAATTAAGCGGACATTGTTTACCTTGTATCAATTTTTGTCGAGCCGCTTGCGAAAGCTCGATATAGTTGTCCAAATGACAGTTCGGTGTATGTGCGTGCGTGCGTGCGTCAGTGCGTGCGTCCGTCCGAGTTCAGTTTGTCCGGAGCATATCTTCTTCATGCATGGAGGGATTTTGATGTAACTTGGTACAAATGTTCATCATCATGAGATGGAATGTCATCCACAAGAACCAGGTCTCTAGGTCTAAGATCAAAGTCACACTTAGAGGTTAGTGGTCAAATTGAAGCTCCCAAAACAAAACCCCACAACACCAAAAAACACACCCCAAAAACACAAAAACACAAACCCACAAACCCACCCCCCCCCCCCCCCCCCCCCCCCCCCACAACACCCCCCCCCAAAAAAAACAAAAACAAAAAAAAAAAAAAAAAAAAAAAAAAAAAAAAAAAAAAAACAAAAACAAACCAAACCCCCCCCCCACACCCCCAAAAAAAACCAATTCAACGGAACACAGTGGACCCTTTGTAACGGCGGAGCACATGGGGAGCTACTTAGAGTCAGTGCAAATTCAAGAAGACCCCTTTTCTTTTTTTTCTGGGATTTTTATGTAACTTGGTAAAAAAATCGCAATTATGAGATAGAGTGTCACCCGCAAGAACCAGGTCCCTAGTTCCAAGGTCAAGGTCACACTTAGAGCCCAAAGGTCAGATGCAAGAATAATTCAAGAATGACTTTGTCCGGAGCATTTCTTCTTCATGCATGGAGGGCTTTTGATGTTACTTGGCACAAATGTTCACCACCATGAAACGGAGTGTTCCAAGGTCAAGGTCACACTTAGAGCCCAAAGGTCAGATGCAAGAATAATTCTAGAATGACTTTGTCCGGAGCATTTCTTCTTCATGCATGGAGGGCTTTTGATGTTACTTGGCACAAATGTTCACCACCATGAAACGGAGTGTCATGCGCAAGAACCAGGTCCCTAGTTCCAACGTCAAGGTCACACTTAGAGGTTAAAAGTCAATTTCAAGAATATCTTTGGCCGGAGCATTTCTTTTTCATGCATTTAGGGGTTTTGATGTAACTTGGCACAAATTTTACCACCATGTGCTACCCTTGTTTTTTAGAATTATTTCCCTTTGTTGTCACTATAAATAGCTTATATTGTAACTATTACTATTTTATTACTTGCCGTAGAGTAAAATCGAGACCACTTTTCTGTGGTACAACATGCATGTTACATCCGATATTTAGGTGTATTTTGACCTATCTCTTCTTGGTTAGGAGTTAGCCCTTTTGACAGCTGGCGGCTGCACGTGGGCATCTAGTTATGTTCTGTGATTTCATGAAGTCGAGACCTAACACTATATCGACATTGATATCTGAAACAACCACATCAACAGAGCATTCACACCCTTCGATTTCTAAAATAATCGAAGTCTTTCCCTGTGTCTGCAATGGCTGACCCGAAGCTGTAACTATGTCACTTTTAAATGCTTCTCAAAAGTTTTTCTTCATTGGGTATATTAAGTCCATAAGTTCTGACGAAACTACAGAGAGAGTTGCACCTGTATCTATCAAACAGTTTGCTGTAATACCATGTATTCTTGCTTCTACAAAAAGGCCTGATCCAGATCTACTGAATGATTTTACATTATGACCGTCTTTGTCAAACTTTCTTGTCCCACGCGTTTCTTGCCGCTTAGGACATTTAGACTGTATATGACCTATCTCGCCACTTTCAAAACATTTTATCGATTGGCATTTGAACCACGCGTTGGTGGGCCTTGATTAGGTTTGTCTTGAAACGTTCTGCTACGAGATATATCTTCTCTTCTGGATCTTGATGTGTGCAGTGCTTTAAACATGTCTTTTATTTCTTGCATATACTTCTTTAATGTTTCTACCTCGTTGTTTTTATTTGAGTCAGAACGTTAACTGATATTTACTCCCCGCATATAGACTTGTGCCTCTAGTGATTTCTTTTCGGCCCTATTAAATGCCTCTTATTCGACTGCACGTCTCACTCTCACTGCGTCATTTAAGCTTGTTGGACGAGCTCGTTTAATTCGAAGACGCATATCTAAACATATTAAAGAATCTACAAATTGTTCCTTTGCTAACGTCTCGCGAACATCAGCTGGGACTGGTGGATAAGTTAAACTTTACTTCAAATATGGGGTGGGGTTAAGAAAAGGTAAAACTTTACTGATGCAAAGTACATTGTAGCCCCACATTTGGCTAATGCTGAATACAAATTATGAAGTAAAGGTACAAGCACAGATTGCAATAGGCAATAGGCACTTTTTCACATTTACTTGCAGTGTTATCAATTTGAAATTTGTAAACAGGCCATATCAAATTCTTACTCATTTATAGACGAATGAATTAACTTGTGACTGAACCATTTATGGTTTCTAGCAGACCTTTATCTTAAAGTTGAAATTTTATGCACTTTTAGTGCCAATGAACATGACTGTAACAGGGTGAATGTATTTCACAGAAACTTTTTCTGTATTATATTTCTGCCACCACATAACCAATTAATTATCACGTTATATTAACTAGTTAGTCACTTAATTATCATGATAAATATCTGATTAACGCGTTAACTTTAATGTTAACAGATACTTATGTCAAAACAAAAAGTGTATGTTACTGCTCACTACTGCCAACAGATACCTAAATAATGATATTTTAGATATCTATTAAGTGGTTAACGTGTTATGTAACTAGTTAGTTAGATAAGTATCGTGATAATTATGTCGTTAACTAATTAATCAGATAAGTATCGTGATACTTATGTGGTTAACTAGTTATGTAACTAGTTAGTCAGATAAATATCGTGATAATTATGTCGTTAACTAGTTATGTAACTAGTTAGTCAGATAATTATCGTGTTAATTATGTGGTTAACTAGTTATGTAACTAGTTAACGACATAATTATCACGATACTTATTAACTAGTTAGTCAGATAAGTATCGTGTTAATTATGTGATTAACTAGTTACATAACTAGTTAACCACATAATTATCACGATACTTATTAACTAGTTAGTGAGATAAGTATCGTGATAATTATGTCGTTAACTAGTTATGTAACTAGTTAATCAGATAATTAACACGATAATTATCTGACTAACTAGTTACATAACTAGTTGACGACATAACTATTGTGTTAATTATGGGATTAACTAGTTACATAACTAGTTAACCACATAATTATCACGGTACTTATTAACTAGTTAATGAGATAAGTATCGTGATAATTATGTCGTTAACTAGTTATGTAACTAGTTAATCAGATAATTAACACGATAATTATCTGATTAACTAGTTACATAACTAGTTAACGACATAATTATCATGATATTTATCTGACTAACTAGTTACATAACTAGTTAACCACATAATTATCACAATACTTATCTCACTAACTAGTTAACGTCATAATTATCACGATACTTATCTCACTAACTAGTTAACGACATAATTATCACGATACTTATCTCCTTAACTAGTTACATAACACGTTAACCACTTAATAGATATTTAAAATATCATTATGTAGGTATCTGTTGGCAGTAGTGGGCAGTAACATACACTTTTTTGTGTTGACATAAGTATCTGTTAAGATAAAAATTAACAAGTTAATTAGATATTTATCATGATAATTAAGTGACTAACTAGTTATATAACGTGATAATTATGTGGTTATGTGGTGGCAGAAATATGCCACCTTAGTATTAACAGTATAACAACAGTCATATAAAATAAGTCAATAATTATGAGGCTAGAAATATAATACTGTACAGGTGAAAGTGTGTGAGTGATCACCTAAATAAAGCACCAGTTTCTTTACACTAAATCAGCCTTTTGAAAATGCTGAAGAGCTAACAAAAAACTTAGCATTCAGCTTTAGACAGAGTGATTATTGTGATGTAGCTTTAGACAGAATGATTATTGTGATGTGGCTTAACACAGGTTGACTGTACTTTAAGCCACCATGTGTCTTTTCTTTTTTGCATTTCCTTTTAGGTGGGATCTTTAAACCTGGGATCTACTTAAAATTACTGAATATTCAAGGAGTAAACACATTTTAGAGACTTCGTTAAAATAAAGATGTAAAAGTTATTCAATACTTAGTTCTGCTGAAATTGTAATGGATACATAATTTGTGTGCAAAAGATTGCCTTCAAAGATTTCTTGTGATGTTGGTATGAAAGAGTGTTTTCTTCCAAACACTTCTACAGATATCTCAACATTATTAGTTTTTTATTTCTTTTTATCTAAACATTGTTGAAATACAAAACAAGGTGCATGTATAACATGAAACTTTTCAAGTTCTTGTTTAATGTCTCACAAGTACTTTGTTCTAAATAGCAGCAAAGTACAGATACATTGTATTTGATTTAATAGTCACTTCAGAGGAATGTTATACTTGTGTGCATCAAAAGTTTTCTTTCATAGTGCACACTTCTGTTCTATGATTCTGTCTTGGCTGTTTTCGATATTTTGTTACCAGTTAGGTAAGTGGGTAGCTGGAGCACATTCCTCTTAAAAATAATTTACAGTAGGTTATGTTACAAAGACACAAAATTAATATGTATATGGCTGTTTTCTGCATCTGACACCTTTAAAGCTGTTATTGTGAATATTGTGTTCTCTCTTTGAAGTTTTCTGCATACTTGCATTAATCAATATCATACAGTCTCTCCACCTAAAATGAATACAAAAATATATGAATAAAGATTCTAGTACATGTAGTTTAATTGTTGACTATTTCTCATCATGCATATATCTAATTAAAGAATACAAATGTATTTATTTCTACAACTAAGAAAATAAATTTAGTAACTTAACACAGAGATAGTTTATTGTAACAGTTATTAAAAAGTTTTGACGCATTCTTCTTACACAATGATGTAACTCAGTGTTTCAATTTAATCATTTGAATTGGAACCAAAACAAAAATACCTTTTGTCTCAAAGACATGATTCAGCATGGGTCCAGCCGTTCTTTGCTGCTATCACTAATTAATGATTTAACTGCCATGGTCGTACCTGCAACAGAATAATTTCACAGAGATGTTTAAATTTAAAACTCTATTAAAGAGACAAGAGGGCCAAGATGGCCCTATATAGCTCACCTGAAACCTACTTATGACCATATAATTGTGACAAAACTTCAACCCTAAACTATATATCATAAACTCAAACATTCTGTTTGACCATTCTGACCAATTAACATGATGATTGGCTATAAAATATAACTTCTAGAGTACCAACAAGGTTTTCAGCGGAATTTACCTGCTGACATAGTTTTTAATCCAATGTGATCCACACCAACATTCTGACCAATTTTCATGATGATTGGGCTGTTAAAGTAACCTGTATGGCATACACAAGGTTTTTATCTGGGTGACTTAGTTTTTTACCTAAAATGACCCATATTCGAACTCTACCTAAATTTCATGAAGACAATTATACTGATCAAGTTTCATGAAGATCCAATGAAAAATGCAACCTATATTACATACACAAGGCTTTTCTTTGATTTGACCCTGTGACCTAGTTTTTGACCCAAGATGATCCATATTCAAAGTCGATCTAGATTTTATCAAAATAAGCTAACCAGGTTGCTTCTAATAAAAATATCTGTGAAATTTAATGATTACTTCTTAAACATATGGACTTATTTACCTGAAATGTCACACTTCAGCAGACCTGCATGTACACTGTGTATGATTTTTAACTTGTTTACAGTAGACATTTCTGAATACTTACCAACACATTTCTTAAGACACGCATGGATAAACGCATTTACTTGAATTACCAATCACAATTCCACAATTATGTGGAAAACTTCCTTCAATAGAGTATCGAACCATTACTTTACTGAAATTATTTCATGCATTCTCTACACTTGTGACTTTGTCCAGGTCATATTTCTAAGTGTTCTTAGAAGACCAGTGAGATCAGAGGCACTGGAATTTGTGTACCCAAACAAATTCAGTGCCTTCAGCGCTTTAATTTAAGATGTACTCTTAAGATGTACTTAGCAGACGATGCAGTAATATTTGCTGAATCTCAAAATAATTTGATTACAACCTTGAATGCGTTGGCATAATATTGTGATATATGGAAACTTACTGCAAACTCAGGTAAAACTAATATTGTTATAATTCAGGGTTCTAGGGTACGCTAAATTCCGCGTATTTGTACGTATTTGTATGTATACCTTTTGCAAAATAATGCTTTAGTTTACGGTGTATTTGCTGAGAAGTTTTTTTTTCAGGACCGTCGACAAACTTGTTGCCAAATTTTTAAAATGTTTCATCAATCAGGTGAAAAACGAATTGGAACTGTTTCGTTGTATCCTAAATTGGAGTCTGAATCGTTGTATTGCTGAAAATGTAGATTTTTGCCTATAGACATACCAGATCGGTAAACTACGACTATAATCTTACGAGATTTGACCAAAGTTACATGTCAGTGCATTTGTTTTATCCTAAACACCTAACTTCGCTAATTTTGTGCAAAATCAATGTATTTTGATCTGTTTTGCACTGGTTACCGTTGAATCCTCAGCATTCAACTTGCATTACTTTCACACGCACGGAAAAAGCCGACAAGCTACGATCATGCAGGACAGGCGTGGGCATTCCGTAAGCAGAATTTGCGAGTAACTATAAAAAAAAATACACGAATCTGTTATACTCTTGTGTGTTTTGTTTATGAAATCGGCCATGATTAGTTGGAGCCTTGTCGTTACGTTAGTCGGAGCAGCTTCGTTACCTTTAGCTGATACAGTGTGGTGTTTGCAATGAAGTGACTCGAAAATTATTTTGTTTTCGGCCTAATGACCTCTAGTTTTCGTAACCGTTTACGAGTTAACAGATGTCATCAGTGTTCGATTTTTAATTGTTTCAGCTATGAAATGTTTGCAGAGAAATTACCCGAAAATTGGCGCATTTGCTTGGCGAATTGCGTCCTTTTCTTCGACCCGTGCATGATTTACGCTCATATTAAAATCAAAGCGCTGAAGACACTGGATTTGTTTGTGTATTCAAAATAGTTGTCCTTTGTTTTGTTCTGACGGCTATTTCATTCTGTAATCTTCATTAGTTAAGGCTATACCAGTTGGTAATAAGATATGAACAGAATGCAACAGTTATAAATCGTATTTTGGATCAAATTGTCTCTGTTTCTGTGGTCGAATAATAATTCCCGGTACATATAGACCGCAGGGATATTCACCGTACTCAACAAAATGTTTTCACCTACTGTCTAAAATCAGACACTGCGCAGCTAGTAACGGCGCTACTCAAAATCAATATGAATACCACGAAAATTGATACTTTTGGGCCAAATGCGGTAAAAAATTATTGTGAGAAAAACGCTTGCAAAGTTTTGCGAGATTTTCACGTGTTAATCTGCGTACCTGCCTTCATTAAATTCAATTCTGTGAACGTTATCGTTCAGTAGTGTCGATATCTCGGCCGCTCCATTTTCAAGAAAACTACGAACAACCTCTTATTTATATTTTCGTATTTTTCTGGTTTCCCATTTCTAAAATAAGATCATTACTGTGTGGCGGGTGACGTAATTGATCTGTGTTACCTGAATGACTCAAATGGGGATTACGGACGTGTATCTATTTCAGTCGATTATTTGTTGTTTTTGCTTCGAATGGATTTGATTTATAGAGGTACGTATAACTTATGCTTATTTTGATGATGAATCTGTTTTAGACATCTTTGGTGTTGCTAATTTGTGGGTAAATTGGGCAATGTTTTATTTATCCGGAAGTTGAAAATGGAACTGTCTCCTCGTCCGGTTAGACCCAGAGTCTCGGCGTCCAGTTGAGACAAATGGGGATTTATCTCCCTGTCCGGCTCTATTTTTTGAAACAAAAATTTTTAGATACAAGAATATTTATTTAACATCGGATACGTATATAACAGATCTCAGCAATACTGTACCTACATTGTACTAGAGTTATTTTCCGACAATGTTCAACACAAAACAATTTTCAGTATCCGTTGATCATTGACTCATAATCAAACGTGTTGGTTTGATCCTGGTCACCAAGTTAAGGATATGTGAATATTACTTTTAGTAGGCTAATACTGTATGGAATAATAATCTTAAGGACACAATTTAACACCTGTGGTGTTTTGCATTTAATTGCCATTCTAATATCAGACGCAGATGCGCAATAAAATATAATTTTTCGGTTTGTATGTGATGCATTTATACAAATGTTAAGTGAAAACAAGGCGGAGACATTTTAATGATTTAAGTATACAAATCAAAATTACACATTACGGTAATAATTACACTTACTATATACAATATATTTCTGTCGTTCCGGTCAAGCAAATGTTTCAAAAGTAATTAAGTTTATTGATACGTTACAAGTCAAAACACCAAGAAAATGCCAGTGTTTTGGAGTTGCTGTGAGCCATCAGGTACATGTAACTTGTTGATTTTACTGTATTTATCAAAAGTATGTTTGTAATAATCAGACATTATATAAGTAATCGATTAATTAGTTCTAATTATAACTACCCTATTTTTTCACCACTGGTTATTGTAATTTCTTTGTAATTTCTTTGTAATTTGTTTTTCAGCTATGGAATGTGGCGGGTTATATGTGGACTTCATAATGATATTGCATTTACCAGGGTAGCTTAATGGAGGCAGACCATACAAAGTTCAGTCCTGACTGGCACTTTGGTTTATGGAAGGTAAATGAAAAATGTTAATTGATTAAAATAGGCTGTAAACATGCGTTAAGCTACAATCAGTACAAAGTATTACATCAAAACAAAATGGTGTATTACATGCATATAAATGCATTTGGCTTTGTTTAACTTATTCAATATTTATATTTTTACTTAGAGCTATGGTTTCTATAGAAGTTTATCCTTTGACCAATATCATACAACTTGCAGTATGAAAAAGAAAGCAGTATTGCTTTATTTGCCCTGCCTGAAGTTTTAGCTCACCTGAGCATGAAGTGCTCAAGTTAGCTATGTCCACCGGTGTCCAGTCTCAACAGTTTGATTGAGATGAGGAGCAGTGGTGTAGAGGTTAAGGTGTCTGTCGCTTATCCCGGATGTTGCGGATTCAAATCCCACTGGGAATCGCAACAGTTACTGTATCTCCTCATATGACACCAGTATTGGTTTTTCCAGGTTAGCTTCAAGTTTTTTTCCACAATAGTGCTAAAAGAATCATAGAAAAAACTTATGTGCATGTATTTTGAAAGCAACTTTTCAATAGTTTGTTTAAGACATTTGATTCATTCCACAAATCATACTCTCTTTATTAACCAGGTTTTCCGAAGGAAAAATGCTGGTTATTAGATTGGGGTATGTCGGCGGGCGGGCGTAAACAATTTCTTCTGTGCGCAACTCCTCCTACATTTCTCAACGGATTTCAACCAAACTTTCACAGAAGTATTGTCATGAAGTGCCCTGGCGCACATTTTCCGGGTTTTGTGATTTGGTTATTTTTCACAGAATTATGGCCCTTTGTTTTTTTTCACATGCAATTCTTCTGTGCGCAACTCCTTCTACACTTCTCAAGGGATTTCAACCAAACTTTCACAGAATTATTGTCACCAAGTGCCCTGGCGCATATTGTCGGGGTTTTGTGATTTGATCATTTTTGACAGAATTATGGGCCTTTTTTTTCCCACATAATGTAATATATATATAGAGAAATACTCTTCTGTGTGCAACTCCTACATTTCTCAAGGGATTTCAACCAAACTTTCACAGAACTATAATTGTGAACTAAAGAATTTTGAATATATAATGTTCTGCCCCTGGTCGTCCGTCCGTCCGTTAGCAATTTTGTGTCTCCTTATTTAAGTATATATAAAAGGGAGAATACTCTGTTATTATAAAAGGGAGAATACTCTGTTATTACTGTCTATTTTTAGAATAGATTACTAGTCCTGTATACTTTGGAGTATTCTGTTACAGTAAGATGACAAAATTTCTCATGAGACCAGCGGTTCAAACCCCACACAGAGCAAGTTTTTTTTTTTTTTTTTTTTAAAATAATTTTGCCTGAATTATGGCCCTTTGCTTTTTTTCCACATATGTTATATATAGAAGAATACTGTCACGTGCCCACTTCCTCCTACATTTCTCAAGATATTTAAACCAAACTCTCACACAACTGTTGTCATCAAGTGCCCTCGTGCATATTGTCTGGGTTTTGTGTTTGGATCAATTTTGCCTGAATTATGGCCCTTTGCTTTTTTTACACATGTAATATATAGAAGAAGACCTTTGTTTCTTTTTCACATTATGTATATCTACTGACTTTAAAACACATTTGCGCTCGGCCAGCAGACTGGAAAATGAAAACCTGGTTTTGTGACAATTTCCTGTCACTTGTTTTATTTTTTACATTTACTAGTGTGTACATACATCTTCCTAGAATTTAGAGAATTTATTCTCTGATTGTTTCTTTTCAGAGTGTCCTTGGTCGGACCATGTATTGTGTTTTCCAGTCAGTATGCACAGGATGAGGAAGAAGAAATTAAAATTCTAAAGAAAAATGTTGATGTGTCTGGCTTCCCTGACAGGTTGCAAATAACAGGGATGGAAGCAACAAGACAGTAGTACAGTAACTTGCACAGCTTTTAAATTCATTTAACGGTTGGATTATAAGGCACCTTTTATCAGATTTTCATATCAATGTAAAAATATTTACACGCGACCACTGGTGTAATTTCAGACTACATATACTGCCTTGCTGTCGAACCGTAGAAATGCTTTGACAAACCAAACCAAATCAGAGGCAAAACTTCTTTATACACATAGAGTTGACCTGCCAAAGCACCAGGCAGATCAAACATACGAAATAGATGATATATCTTTGAGGTATAATTGTGATTCTCACAGGTTCGCAGATGTTATGAACACCGGATGTAACATAATGAACTATAAACAAAAAAAATCCCAAATTCATTTTTGGCTTAATATTATTTTCTAAAACTTTGCATACGAGTCAAATATCATAAATTCTATCATATTTATGTGTATTTTATACAATTAAGTAGATACAACGCCTGTATTAAGTAGATTCATGTAATCGAAAACCATTCCGGTAGATTCCGGTAGTGTAGTCGATTCCGGTATTCATTGTAACCCTCAAATCTTATTATGTTTGATAGCACTTAGTAATCTTCGATGATATTTATTGTGAACAAATTTCAATGTTAAGAATAATACTGTTTTCTTATTTTCACTTGCAACACACGAATTATTGAATGAATAAATATCATTCTGACAGTGAAAACTTTCTTTTTCATTTCTGTTACTAACAAGACTTAAAAGTGCCGTAATTCCATAAAAAATGGAATTTCGCCTTCAAATTTTGGAATCTAACTCTCGAAAGACATTTAAAATGGCTCTCCACGGGTTAATGATTCACTCCATTTAAGATTACACTGTTGAAATGTATTATACTTTGTATGCCACAATTATGATCATCATATAAAACAAGCTATAATTTTTTCCACATGTGTAAAATTATAAATTATATCATTATATTATTCATGTTTGAATGAGCCTCATGTATGAAACTTCTCTCGTATATTACCTCTTTTTGTCATGCATACTTGCATGATATGAGTGGAATAAAGGTTTTTGACTTGGCTTTTGACATAAGGCCAAAAAAAAACTTGTTTCTGCTAACGGCCCAGAAAAAAATAGGGTAGGTAGATAGGTAAACTTTTTTTTTTTTTTTTTTTTTTGGAAGCTTGTTGCAGATATTTAGGAAATCTACTTTAAAGATATTTGAATAAACCATCTACATATATATGAATTGTAAATAACATTGACCCCGTTGTTATAAATTGTCTGTTCAGTGTTTTTTTTTCAGCCTGAGGAGAAAGGCGGCGGGCCTTTCGGGAGGGGAATTTTTAGTCATTTTGCCAGAAAACGGGAAATTTTTTAGAACGTTTATAAAATATATTGTTTAACAATGTAATAAAGAACCAAAACTATCAAGTATGTTAATGACTTTATTTTTTTGCCAAATATAAAGAGAAAACATAAAAATTTCGCATAACAAAATTTTATATAAAGATACTGGTGTCAGGAACATAAATTAGCAGCACAAGTGTTAAACACACGTAAATAATAAGTATTACTGCTATTTTCAATTATCTTTTTTAATCTTTGGAACACCGTTTTCGTTGAAAAAATAACAAAAATCGTGGACGCGAAAATAGGTGACAAACGAATAATCGGCTATTTTCAGGAGTTTATTTTACATGTAAGGTATCAAATAGTTTCAAGAAATGATTCTGAAGCGTTTTAATTTCTGAAACTTACGTTTTTAAAACAAGTTTGGCCAACTCTTGATTAAATAAATCAAATATTTTTTTTCATCATTTTTAGAGGAATTTTTTCTAAAAAATGGGGAAAATACATATTAATTTTGCAGGGGAATGGGGCCGATTTAACTAAACTGTTATGATCTGGATTTGTATTACACTTGAAGGTATGACTTCACTAAATCGGTGGGTTATTTGTTTGTTAGATGTGATTATGGTCCACCATCCTTTTTCATGGTACCTTGTTTATATACCCGGTGTAAAGCACCGATACACGTGAGACTACCTCTTGGTTTCCTCTAGATGGGTAGGAAACACCGACAGGCGTCGCTGAAATTTCCAGTGCCCTGGATTCTAACCGGGGACCTCCGGATTGGTAGTCCAGAGCGTTCACCACTCAACCACCACACCACCCTCTAGATTGGTGGGACTTGTAACCAGCCAATTTGTTTAGCGAACTTGCGGACCATTTAGTTATCTGTGGTCTCTAATTGGTCCAAAATGATTGGTAGCACTAAAATTTTCTTTAATTAAAATTGAAAGTACAATGGTTGAGCATTACAAAAAAATAGTTTAAGAATTTTCAGATTGATATTATGGTGTCCTATTGCTATCTGAAAATATTGAATTTTTTAACAGAATGTAAACAAAAATCCTACGGACGAGGAGGTGATGTCCTAATGGCTTAATTTTTGGCTATAAAGTAATACATTATGCTTATAAAAAAGGGGCATTTTTGGATGTAACTAAAGTGGTTCTACAGGTTTACAGGGGTGTAAGTACTCAACAAATATTTTGGTATAAGGACCTTGCTTAAATGTTATACAGTAAGACTATGGAAAAAGATTTAATGTAGTCATACCTCAAAGCCATCGTTCTTAATTCTCCGAGTTAAAGAACGAAATGGCGCATAGAAACGAAATGGACGAATTAGAAGTTTAAAACTAAAATTAGTCAATTCAAAAAAAAAATATATAAAAAGTCTTAGGGTTGGCGGAAAAAAAAGGTCGGTCGGGTTAGCAGAAACAAGCTACTTTTTTCTTTTGGCCTAATATAATCACTGATCACTACGTCCGATTCAACAGAGTTCGCGTTGTGTTATCAAACTGTTAGTGTTAAAAACACCCTCATTATCCGTCACAGTGTCCATTTCAACCGTGTGTCAACCGACTAATTTTAACATTTTTTAATTGAGTGTTGTGAATTGGCAGTTCAAACTGATTGTATTAATAACGACATATTTAATTAACAGAACAGAACAGAACACACATTTTATTTTTAGATTGAACCAATAAGGTTCATCATCCATATACAATAACATATAACATACAGTCAAAAACAAGTATAAGATGTAGACGTATTTCGAGGATGAATCAATAACAGTAAAACGACATATTACGCTAATGAGTGATGTTAAGAGCGTGTTTACGAATCTCTACTGCTTTACCAATATAGTTGCACAAGTTAACTAAAACTTTCCTCCATGTACTATTTAACAAAATTGTATAAATTCAAACACTGAAGGACTTCGTATATAATACTTTGAAATGAATGATTTTTGTATGTCTTTGAACTTATCACACACAACAACAAAATTGATTTAATTGATTTGATATTATTTGTATTTCAAAGAAATACTTATATTTTTTTCTGTTTAATTTTGTCTGATGTGACCGTCAAAATAATCACACCTATCATAACTAAATCATCGAAAAATCTGAAAACATTAATCAGTGACAAAATTAAAATCCCTTTAATGCATTTTTATATTATGTTACTGTACACCAAACCATATTGCACAAATTTTACATAATATTTATTTATTTATATTTTAAAGTTAATACTTTAAAAAACTGGGCCGTTCTGGACTGGTCCGTTCTGGATCGGTCCGTTCTGGTAGTGGGTCGTTCTGGTATATAGCCGATAACACAAACGAGCAGGAAATAGCACCGATCAACAAGAAAAACTGTGATACAAAGTATCACAGCGGGCCAACAAACAATAATCCCATGTAAATATTTTGGAAATTGGTGATGGTTGATATTGAGGCATGGTCCTAAAAGAACTCGAGAAAACCAATTCTGGTTGAACAAGCAAAACCTGACACGACACCACATCTACTGACTGACCTGTAGTATCGAAACTTTACTGTTATCAAATAATATTTATACAGTATGTCCAGGAATGATCTATAGACCGTTCCTGGTATGTCTCAATTTTTTATTAAAGCTAAAAATGATGATTTAAACAGCAGAACGTTTTTTTTAATTGGGTGTTGACGGGATTCGAACTCGTGGATTCGTAAAAGTATTGTTGTCAGTAACACTCTTGACCACTTAGACTCAAACAACATCCTGGTTGACAACCAAAATGGTTTTCGCTCACGTAGATCTTGTGAAACACAGCTAGTATGTTTTTTGCATGATCTTACCCAGTCAGTTAAAGTTGACGTTGCAATCATGGACTTTAGCAAAGCTTTTGATGTCGTTGATCATAGGGGACTCCTTCATAAACTTTCATTTTATGGGATCAGGGAAAATATTTACATGTGGATTCAGGCTTTTCTTAACAACAGAACTCAACAAGTGGTAGTTGATGGGGAAGTATCATCAGAAGCCACTGTAGACTCAGGCGTCCCCCAAGGTTCCGTTTTAGGACCTCTTCTATTTCTCCTCTTTATAAACGACCTCTCCTCCAGTGTCTGCTCCAATGTCCGACTCTTTGCTGATGACTGCATCTTCTACCGAGAAATACACTCAGCAAGAGACACTCAGATCCTCCAAGACGACCTTAACAACCTGGAAGAGTGGGAGAAGAAGTGGAAGATGTCTTTCAATGTGGACAAGTGTCATATTATGCAATCTCGGCAAACCAACATGGCAAAGTACACTCTTCACAATCAGCCACTATCACCTGTACAACAAGCTACATATCAAGGTATTGAACTATCTTCAAACCTCTCATGGACTCAACATATAAATGAAATTACCAGCAAAGCTAGCCAAAACCTTGGATTCCTAAAGCGAAACTTCCACTCAGCAAAACCAGAAACCAAAGCAGCAGCATACAAATCCATCGCCAGACCGACTCTAGAATAAAGTTCATCAGCTTGGGACCCTTACCAGGAGAATGATATTCAGAAACTTCACAACGTTCAAAGAAGAGCTGCACGCTTTGTAACCAACAACTACTCCAAGGCGCCTGGAACAGTAACAGACAGCCTTAACTTGCTACAGTGGGAATCCCTAGAGAGAAGAAGACAGAACAGCCGTCTCACTCTTTTCTATAAGATCCATTATGGGCTAGTTGATATAACACTGTCGCAATACATGACTCCCGACACTAGACACTCAAGACATTTCCATCATCTAGCTTATCAAATCCAACATACACCTTCAGATTATATGAAGTTCTCCTTTTTCCCACGTACTATAGTTGAATGGAACTCTCTGCCGGTCTGTGTAGTCAGTGCTGACACGGCTGTTGCATTCAGGGCAGCACTGGTTACATTGCCACACATACCTTAGACAGTACAGAGCTTTTATCTTTTTAACTGCACTAACATTCTTGTTTTCTTCACCACACATACATTCAATAGTAGATTTGCACTATTTTAGGTATCTTAAGGCTGAGATAGGCTTTTTGCACTTTTTTTATCACATTGCCAAAAACCTTCTGGGTGGATTGAGTAACCTAGGAGATTTGGCAATCTTTTAACTTTTTCTAACCCCCCACGCATGGCCATAATAGTCAGTTATGACGGTTAGCCATTAACAAAGATGATGATGATGATGAAGTACGCTTACACAAAAGTGTATCAAATATTGTCTTTACCCATTACACCACGGAGACAGATTTCTAAATGAAGGGAAAAAATGAGCTAAGATAATATCATTTATATTTAAAAATGGCCGTCGAAAAATATTCATTCAACTGCACTTTGTTTCTATAATGCCAAAGGCTGTGTAAGTGGATAAAAACAATCATATATCCATTCTTCTCAGCGTAGATTGCGCCTGAAACGTGAAAAGCGCTTTATTTTTTTTCTATTTTTATCAGCGTAGATTTGCGCTCTCTATGAAACGAACGACAACTCGATATCAAACGACAACTATTGCTTTTCCAAAAAAGTAGACTGTGTCTACAGTTTTCATCTCAGAAGTACCTCAATTTTATGGTTAAGAGAGACGCATATGTTCGATCTAGTGCTTAAGTCTCCATGCATCTATTACTCACCACATATTAAATATAGCGGGCTGCTGCTGCGGCCCGCAATAAGGGGATCAATTTAGTGTGCGGACCGGCAAAGTAATAATGCGTATCTAAAATACCACATTATACATTTATAGAACGAATATGGTTGAGACCAGGAAGTAACGAAAGATTTCAATTTTATATCAATTAAAAAATGAGGAAAATAGTTTCAAACTTGACTATCAAAAATCATGATGTCTTGTAGCTTTATATTGAGTAAAAGTTTGGGTTTCGCCTAAACAAGCACAAGGAACATTATTCTATGCGTCATCTGGGTATTATATGCTCCAAAAGTGCGCATTAGGTCGAATTATACACTTTTAATCATATAAATTCATGAAAAGTTTTCTCTTTTTAGATTATCAAAAGCCGGTCAGATGTCCAGCAAACAGGTTTAATTTCAAATTTGGGAAATCAACTCTCTGACTTCTTGTGTTGTGTACTGCATATTTATCAAATAATAGCCGCGGCATCATGTCATGGAAGTCAAGTGGAAGTACTAATTTTGAATTAGTTGATAATTTACATGGTATGTGGTTAAATGTAATAACTTTTTTATTTCTTGCCAAACTAAATTTAGATTGAGTGATCTGTCTTTTAGGTTGGGCAATATAGTGTGTGTTTGTTTTCTTATGCGTAGTGGAAGTTGAAAAATTGTAAGATATGATAAGTAATATGCATATAAGACAAGTCACGGACCTATTTACGAAATGTATATAGGTCCATGGACAAGTGAACTATTTATATCATAATTAGAAAGCATACATTTGTAGTCTTTAATGATCTATATGCATATTGGTTATAAAGGCAGGTTTACATTTTATTTCATTTGCATTTTGTAAAATATCATTAATCAATTAATTGAAAAAAACACTTTTCAAGTAGTTTTGATTTATTGACTGAGATAATTTGTAGAGTGCTTGGTCCAAAAAAACAAAAATAATATCAAACAGGGAATGCCACGTACCAAAAACCATCTGGCCAAGGTTAGCTTCAAATTCAAATGATTTTGGGCGAATCAACTGGCGGTTTCTCCACCAAGTTGTCACAATAGTGGTTTGGTGTATGTGCGTCCGTCTATTAAAAGAATTTGTACATTAGGCCTTGTCCAGTGTAACTCCTGCATGCATTGAAGGATTTTAAATTGACTTAGGACAATTGTTCACCACAATGAGATGGTGTGTCGCCTACAAGACCATTTTCTCTTCAATCCATAACAGTTGGCCAACACAGAACTTTAAGCATGGGCGTCAAGTGTATTAATATGGCAAAAATGATTTCTATATTCTACATGTAAAGCACATGGTCCTGGTCTTCTAGGTAAAAAAGAGCAAAAGTATAAGAGTTTGATTTGTTCTCTTATTTGCTAAAACATTTTCTTGTTAACTAGTTAGGTCATTGCAGTATTAGGTGACACAAGTGTTGGAAAGAATGACATGTTCATTATACAGACAACAAGAGCACCGCCTGCGGGTGCCTGACGCTCGTCGGATTTTATCCTTCTAAGTTTATTTATCACCATTTTTAGCTCGACTATTCAAAGAACAGGAGAGCTATCCTACTCGCCCCGGCGTCGGCGTGAGCGTCACACCAATGTTAAAGTTTGCGTACCACCCCAAATATTTTCAAAGTCCATTGAGATATTGCTTTGAAACTTTGCACACTTTATCACCATTATGACCCCAACCTGTACACAGGAGGAGGTAACTCTATCAAGCATTTTGACAGAATTATGCCCCTTTTTCGACTTAGAATTTATGTTAAAGTTTGCGTACCACCTCAAATATTTTCAAAGTGCATTGACATATGGCCTTGAAACTTTGCATACTTGTTCACCATTATGTCCCCAATCTCTACACAAGAGGAGGTAACTCTATCAAGCATTGTGACATAATTATGCCCCCTTTTGGACTTAGAATTTATGTTTAAGTGACCACAAACCGGTTGTCTTACAACTTGAAAAGAAACTTTGAATATTGCACAGCGTTTTTATGAAAACTGTGTTTTTAAAGTGACTCATTACGTAAATGATGCTAGTGTTATATGCAAGGAAAACGTTTGCCCATTTTATTTTGATTATGAACATTATATACATATTCATGCTCCACAATGATCATACGTTCAAGGGTGGACAGTTTAATATTTTATCAGTTATTGTGAAAACATTCTTACTTCTAATATAAATTTGTTGTTGAACTGCGAAAATACAGGAAGTGTCACCTTATTTATATTTTAATTAAAACTACATCCATCATTAGTGATAAGAATATACAACAATTTCTGGCAACAAGACTAATAATGATTATCCTGTTCCAAGTTCATATTGCAGCATGGATTATTACATCCATGACACAGCATTGCAGACCATACAGACAGTTTGAATAAAGGTGCTTATGCTCATTTCATATTGATCATATGAAATTAATTTATTTTCATTTCATGGTACTTATTTCATCTAGTTTACATGTGATTTTTCTACAAATCTTACATAAAAGTATAGGTATGTTATAAATTGTGAAAGACAAATTAGTAATCTATTATTGTGCCATTTGGTTTTCTAACTTATGTTGATGATGTTTCATTTATTGTAGCACCACCTGTCATATTGCTTTTATACTTAACACTACTTCACCCCAAAATGTCAAACATTACTTCACCCCAAAATGTCAAGCAGGTGATATTTTTTAAAATTATGGTCTTCTTTTTCATTTTGTTTAGAATTGGGCCTTTTACTTATAGCTTATATTATACAATCAAGCACTGAGAATAGTCGAGCTCGCTGTCAACTGACAGCTCTTGTTTAAGTAACAGTGTCCTTGACCTTGGCCCCAGAACACAATCCCACAAAAGGTTTTCATGATAATAACTAGACACTAAGTTTGGTCACAATATTTCAACTGCAAATAAAGATGTTTTTTTCCGCATTTTTCTATATTTAGAAAAAAAACCTGGACTTTAACCCCATGAGTCCCAAATACAATCCCAATTAATTAAAAAGTCTTTATCCATATGTATTACACGCTTAATAATTTATAGTTACATTATGTCAATTGTAACAAAAGATATTGAACATATTACTGTTTTTTCTATTTTTAGTTAGTGAGCTTGACAATGACCCCAGGAGCCCCAAAACCCAAACCTATCTTCTCAAATACTTACTACAAACAAACGTTTGTTACATTATGTCAACTGTAACTGAAGATATTGAATATAATACAGTTTTCCTATTCTTAGTAACAGTGACCTTGACCCCAGGAGCCCTAAAATACAATCCAATTAAAGATATTCATAAATACTTCTTATACACTAAGTTTGGTTGCATTATGTTGACTGTTACAAAAATATTGTGTGTGTGAAACTTTCTAAGTTTAGAAGGGGCAATAATCCAGCCAAATACATTACAGGGTTATGTAATTTGTAAAATTCTTCTTTTATACTATTGTACATTTGATAGTGAACAGGTTCCAAGTTTGAAAGTGATAGCTTTGATAGTTTGCATGTAAGTGACCCAAACGCAAAACTAAAATATCCCCCCTCAGATGAAACAGGTGAAACTCAGCATCTGTAGAATACAATGTGAAGAAGGGTATTAGATGAACAAGTTAACCAAGTTTCAAAGTGATATCTTTGATAGTTTCCATGTAAGTGACCTAAACGCAAAACTTAACCAACGCTGACGCCGACGACGACGACAATCAAGTGACGACAATAGCTCGTCATTTTTTTCAAAAATCAGACGAGTTAAAAACCTTAACACAGCTAACTTGCATTAAGATATATTAACATTTAAAAATGCTACACTTCATTTCAGCTAATGGCGTCATTAAATCCGAGAGAGTTTTAAATGTAATGAAGGCAGTGGACAGAAGGAACTTCTGTAAACGCAACCCTTATTCTGACATGCCACAAGGTATTGGATACCATGTCACTATCAGTGCCCCACATATGGTAAACACACATGCTTTTTTTAACTCTACTTGGTACTACATTATACATTCATAAGAGAATGAAAAATGAAAAGAAAATGAAAGGAAAATCTTGATTGATATATTGAATTAATTGGTAAACAATGTAGTTACATTCTCATAATGCCATGAATTGTATAGTTGCATTCACATGTGTTATGAATTGAAATTACTGAAGTACTCAAAGACTGCAGACATGAGCTTAATCCTACAATGTTCACGTTTTTATCATCAGGGGCCCTTGATCACTGAATCTTGAAGTAACTCATAGAAAGATGTCTTACCTACTAAATTCACCTTTTGTATGCCGTCAAAGGTGGGCATGTTAAAATCGCAGCATCTGTCTGCATGTGTGTCCGGCCTTACATTTTTTTGTGTCAGGGCTGTAACTTTGTCATGCATTGAAGGATTTTAAAATAACTTGGCACAAATGTTCAGCACATCAAGACAACATGTCGTCTGCAAGACATATGTCCCTACCTCAAAGTTCAAGGTCACAGAGTTTAAAGTAATGGAATACTTATGCACACATTTGTGGCCGGAATATAACTTTGTCATGCATTGAAGGATTCTAAAATATTTTTTTTTATTATATATTTCATTTTTTTCCAACATGTACATAATCACAATAAAAACAAAAGTAAATCACTACACGTGTATAGCATAAGGCACATGATAGACTTTTTTTAGAACAATTCAGTACATGTATATGACATTTAATATTCCGTATTTTTTCAAATATTTAAAACAATGTAATTAAGTTGGATCTAGCTATGAAGTCAGAGTATTAGAATTAACAATAAACTTGCTATATGAAGATATATATGTATTCTATAACATTTCCACTCTAAGGCTAATTATCATTCAAGCTTTAAAGCACATTTAGAACAAAAAGAAAGCGGCAACAATGAAGCAATGCATGTATGGTCAGGCCAGCCAATAAGAAAACGAAAGGTGCTAGACTGACGCTATGCATTTCTATCTACTCAATGTATATTGGCGCATCTTTTGGGTATTTTTCTAAACATTTTATTAGAAATTCCAGATGCATCTATACTTAATATAATCGATTATTTCAGTATACAAGCAGGTGTTTGTTAAATATGTTTATGACTTTATCATTAATATGCTTTCTTTTCAAGTATTCCGAAAGAGTTCTATATTCATATTTGAAGACTTGATACACGTTAATTGCCGTTTTACATTGAAGGTCAAGGTCACACTTAGAGGTCAGACAGTATAAAATCCTGTATATTGTAACTCTGTTATACGCTGAAAGATTTTAAAATGAATTGGAACAAATGTTCAGCACATCGAGATAAAGTGTCATGCGAAAGTACTTGGTCCACACCTTGAAGGTCAAGGTTACATACTGTGAGGCTTCTCTTTGGGGACATTCGTCACTTATTAGGTACAGCTCTTGTGTGTACAAACATTTGTAACATTGCTTTCTTAATTGGAAGTACATGTAATAAATGGTTCAAAGCATTATTCTCAATAATATTGCAAAAACTAAGAAAGGCTTTTTTAACAACACCATTTTGTGAAGAAAAGACAGAAGTACAAAAAAAACACATTATGTAAACATTGTTTCAGACTTCTAGTAAATCGTCGTCCGTCAATATTTTGATTCAAACGACATCTCTGAAACCACTCGGCCAATGTTGATAAAACTATGCAGGGATGTTCCTTGCATGAAGCTCTACCAAAATTGTTCAAAGAATTCCATTCCATGTAGAACTGTGGATGCTGTGGCAAAAATAAGAAAAAAACCTTAAAAATCTTCTCTGAAACCACAGGGCCTAGAGCTTAGATATTTGGCATGTAGCATTGTGCAGTGGACCTCTACCAAGATTGTTCAAATTATAACCCCCGGATTGAAATTGACCCAGCCCGGAGGGTCATTTAGTTTTACATAGGCTTATATAGCAAAAACTTTTAAAACCTTCTTCTCTGAAACCACAGGGCCTAGAGCTTAGATATTTAGCATGTAGCATTGCCTAGTAGACCTCTACCAAGAATGTGCAAATCATGACACCCGATTCAAAATTGACCCCTCCTCCCAGGGGGTCTCTTGATTTTACATATGGTTATATAGGCAAAACTTCAAAACTCCTCTGGTCTAGAACTACTAGGCCAAGACCTTAGAAATTTGGCATGTAGCTTTATGTAGCGGGCCTCTACAAAGATTATTCAAATCAAGACCCCCAGTCAAAACTGACCTAAATTGTTCAAATCTTGCCTGTTGGGTCAAAATTGACCACACTCACCAGGCAAGTGTACTAAGGTGAGCGATATAGGGCCATCACGTCCCTCTTGTTACAGTCTTATTTTAGTAGAAGTCGCCATACTTTGTAGTGCAATCAAATGCTCCTATGTCATTGTTCTAACAACATTTTAAAATCATTTCTTTACTTAGATGAAAAAAGACATCATTTTAGATTTTAAATAAGAGAATTAAATGAAGATTTGGTATATTACAGCATGCAAAGGCTTTGGAGATTCTGTCAGAGCACCTGAAGGAAGGTGCTAAAGTTCTTGATGTTGGTTCTGGTAGTGGATATCTTACAGCCTGTATGGCACTAATGGTAAGTTGAAGTGAGCTCTGTTGTGAGAACTGGCATCATGTATGCAGTTACTGTTCATACAGGTATAACTTAAGATGATGCAGAAATACCAAAGTGATAAGACATTGGCAAGATTTCAAAACTACAATAGGATAATGTGAAAGAACAATAGGATAATAGTATATGTATGTGAGGAATTTTGGACTACTGTAAATTGCTTTAAATTCGCGAAAGTTTCATTTTCGCTAATATTCGCGAAACTACGAGGACGCAAATTGCGACCATATGCGAAAAATGATTCATGTTATTTTGTCAATATCTGTGAACTGCCATTTCTCGATTATGAAGTTTTAGATATTTTAGAAATGAGTATTTTGGACAAAATTATATAAATATGTGTCTATTATTAACAGGGGTGTGATTGTTCCGTGGATTTCCGCGAATCAGATAGACCCTGGGGTCATTTCTGTGAATCGTGTAAATCCGCAGAGGTATTTGGGTGGGTTGGTGGGGGAAGGGGTAGTAGGAAAGACCAATTACATACTGGCTTTTGACTTTGATAGAGTTTGCAACCAAACTGAGAAGTTATGTTCGCAATAACTTTCTTGGTGTCGTTCTCATTTTGAATATACGTTCACGCTAAAACATTTACATATAATTAACATGTCAATATAAGAAACCTAATCTACATGCAGTTTTGTCAGTTCGCTTTAATCTGACATTTATTATTTAAAGACAATTGAAAAGGAATGTGAGATATGTGGCCACAGGGTCCAGTCAGGCCTGTGTATTCACAGCAGGGGTCTTACCCAATGACAGACTAGCTTCTGTTTTTCATGATCAGCCACTACATAGCTACATTTACAGTAGATAAAAGTTGATAAATGATGGTGTACATGTTTAAAAGGTAAACAACTTCTAATTTGAAAAAAAGGATAAAATGAATAAAATTATTAAGTTTATTAAAATTTTATGCTTTTCAATAGCATCCACGCACATTTAACATATATGATAGTTAGTACATTGTCAATGTCATGCCATAAAGGATTCCATTTTCTCTCTCAAAGTGCTGAGTTATGTAAATAAATTTTCTAAGTAAGTAAATGTCGAAGAAAATTGCATTTTCCCGAAACATTTAATTTTGATAAAACTTTTCAAACTTTCACATAATTCTCTAAAGTGAGAATAAGTTTTCTGCATGTAAAATGTGTTCAAAAGTATCAAACATTGCTCAATATGCCTAAGAAAACACATGTAAAATATCGAAGTAAATGCTTTTTTGTTATAAAAAAACTTTTTCACTGTTAGGTAATAAGCTAATTTCTTAAATAAACGCTCACCTGGCTAACTCAAACTAGATTTCATCTAGGCAATCATACGGACCAAGTTTCATAAAGATCCAATAAAAAAAGCAACCTCTATTGCACACACAAGGTTTCTCTATGATTTGACCCCATGACCTTCTTTTTGACCTCAGATGACCCATATTTGAACTCGACCTACATTTCATCAAGGCAGTCATTCTGACCAACTTTCATGTAGTTCCACTGAAAAATACAGACAACATTGCATACACAAGATTTTTCTATGATTTGACTCCGTGACCTTGCTTTTGACCCAAAATAACCCATATTCAAACTCAAGCTAGATTTCATAAAGCTTATTATACTGACCAAGTTTCATGAAAATCCGATGAACAAAAGCTGTCAGCAGAACAGCGCGCTCGACTTTTTTAGTGCTTGCCAATAAAACAAAACTTTGACAGTTAAAGGCACACACGACTTTAACTAGGAATTTCTAAGTACAAATCAAGAAACATTTTCACAGAGTTATCTTCTCTTGCTTACAGATAGGTCTCATGATGGTACATGAGTACTCCAACTTTCAAAGAAATATCTCAAATGGTTAAAGTCAGCAAGTGGAAAAGAATGAAAATTTTAACTGAGTTTCTAAGTCAAAAAGGGCCATAATTCAAATAAAATCCTTGACAGAATTACCTTCTTCTGTCCATGACTGGGGATCATGATAGAAAAAAAGCATTCCAACTTTCAAATTAATATCTCAAACAGTTTAGTCAAAAAGTGGACTGGTACGAAAAACTTAACCAAGATTCTAAGTCGATAAAGGGCCTTAATTTTTAAAACAAATCCCTGACGGAGTTACCTTCTTTTGCCTACAGATGAGGGTAATGATGTTATCAAGCATTCAAAGTTTCAAAGCAATATCTCAAAGGTTTAAGGCAATAAATGGATTTTACCCACATCCAATGTATTTTCTAAGTAAAAGGGGTATAATTCTGTCAAAATCCTTGACAGAGTTATGTACTCTCGTCTGTTGATGTAGGTCATGATGGTAAACAAGTATGGTAAGCAATACCTCTAATGGTTTTGAAATAAAGTGATGTGGTACGAAAAACTTAACCAAGCTCAATAAGCTTTCTAAGTCAATAAAGGGCCATAATTCTGTCAAAAACATTGACAGAGTTCTGTACTCTTGTCTGTAGAGGTCATAATGTTAAACAAGTTTAGAAAGTTTCAAAGGCATACCTCTAATAGTTTTGAAATGAAGTGGGGTGGTACGAAACTTAACCAAGGTGTGACACCAACGCGGACGCGGATGCCGTGGCTAGTAGAATAGCTCCCTTTTCTTCGAAAAGTCGAGCTAAAAAAGCAACCTCTATTGCATACACAATAATTTTCAATGATTTGACCCCGTGACCTAGTTTTTGACCCAAGATGATCCATATTAAAACTCGACATAGATTTCATCAAGGCAATCAGACTGATCAAGTTCCATGAAGATCAAATAAAAAATGCAACCTCTATTGCATACACAATGTTTCTCCATACTTTGACCCCATGACCTACTTTTTGACCTCAGATGATCCATATTCTAACTCGACCTACATTTTATCAAGGCAGTCACTCTGACCAAGTTTCATGTAGTTCCACTAAAAAAAACAGACACCATTGCATACACAAGGTTTTTCTATCATTTGACCCTGTAACCTTGCTTTTGACCCAAGATGACCCATATTCAAATTAAACCTAGAATTCATAAAGGTTATCATACTGACCAAGTTTCATGAAAATCTAGTGAACAATGCAACCTCTATTGCATACAAAAGGTTTTTTTTATGATTTGACCCCGTGGCCTAGATTTTTACCCCAAATGACCAATATTCGAACTCGGCCTAGATCTCATCAAGGCAGTCATTCTGACCAAGTTTCAATTTTTCATGTAGTTCCAGTGAAAACTACAGACAACAATGCATACACAAGATTAAGTGTGGACGGACAGACGACAGACAGACGACGGAAACCAGGCGATCACAATAGCTCACATTTGAGCACTTCGTGCTCAGGTGAGCCAAAAAATATAGCAGTTCTGATAAAAGTGATAAGCCTTCACGACTTATATCAGATTCTTTTAGCCATTTTATTTCCAAACTGTTTACAAAATTTACATTTGGCTTTAATGATAATCATGGTTAGTAAAAATCTACATCACCATAATTATGTTACTTATACTTCATCTTTATTTATAAAAAAATACTCCTCCAGTGTATATGAACCTAAATATTCATGTCGGACTAACAGACAAACGATATATTGATTGACATTTCATTGAATACCTCCCTGGACAGTGTCTTTGCTACAAACTTTTACAGATACCTTATCAGGAAAATACTAAAATACTAAAAACAGTAAATACTTTACAAAACTTTCAATTCAATACAGAAATCAAAAATTGGGAAATCAACTTCAATACTACCTTGGATCTTTCATGTAATAAAAATATTCCCAAAAGGTCTTTTTCAAATACATTTAAAAGGCTTCTAAAAATCTGAAATACGATACATTAGAACCATTAGAGGAGTCCATCTGGAGTTTTAACAGTCACTTTTGTTGGCTCTTTCCTTAACATAGGTTTGAATGTATTAGAGAACTCTTTTTGAAAGCCTGCTTCCGGCTGTATGATAAAACAGTACAGGTGTTAAGAAAGTGTACATGAATTAGAGAAAAATCAATTTGTAGCATAAACAAGTGTCAATTTCTTGATTTCAAAATTATGAATATATATATGAAATGATCTTATGATAAAAGAGTAAAATATGAATATCTTATGTCATGCCATATAAGCATTCATTTACAGCAGATTAAATTTGCGCGACAAAAAACAAAACAATGTCAGTCGGCCGCGTGATCAATAAAAACATTCCAACCACTGCGTCGTCAGAATTTCCATGCTCCGTGAAACAATTACTATACAACTTTCTATACATATCTACACAATTTTAAAGTCGCTGTAACACATCTAGAAGCACAATAACCTCTTGCTAGCACCATATACAATTCATATTTAAATAATAAAACATTGAAAAAAACAATCTGCAGCCACTTCTTGCACAGTTTCCACTGCAGAACTATTTAACTCCGTTCTGTTGCACCTTGGGACGATAATCTCGCACCATCGTTACCATTTCCCGCATTCCTTTTATACTGTTTTTTTCTTTAAGTACTAAATCCTCTATAGTAATCTCAGGCTGTAGAGAGAACTCTTTTTCTATTTCTATACAGGTTTGAGGTATACAAAGCTTACTGCTTAAGAACTAAGATTATAATTTACAAGGACTTGTCCATGGCGGCCATTTCTGTAAAGATTATGTACCTTTTCTTCTTCCATAAACCATTCACATTAGGTCTCTCATCTTGTTGCTACTTTTTACTCTGGTTAAATGCAATGGCTCATGTAAACACTTTCAGAAAACTTAACTTCAGCCAGCGCTTTTATGCTTAAGCCCGAACACAGACACTCTGATAGGCACTATAAATGCTTCAAATGTTGTTTTTTTCCCTAGCTCTGCTCAATAAAACATGTTCATGATCGACCTCCCGTCAATTTATGGAAAATTTCAACATCGAGTGTCTGATTTTTATCCTGTGATCGCATTGATAGGAAGATGTAACTTCCAATAAATTCATGAACAACTTTGCAGTTTACACTTAGTGAAGAGAACACCACCTTTCCCTCTTCAAAGTCAAGAATAACGTTCTTCACTTCTCAGTTAACATGCCATAACCTAAAACTATCGTATCTCCAGGTTTTCAGGGAATCTCCAGAGTTCATGTCCATTCGAATCACTTTATTTGGATGTACTCCAAGAATTTCTTGTAAGCAAATAAAAAAGGCTGAAATTGATACATATTATGATACACCCAAATTTATTTACAAGGTTTTCAAAGAAGAGCGACAATAAACAGGATAATGTTTTAAATGTAACGGCACTAAAATTCTGCTTTCTTTAGGTTAGGTTTAAAAATAATAAGACATGGGCTACTTCCCTTAGACTACTATTCACATATTTCTCTGTTATTCATCCACATTGGCATATATCTGGCTGTATATCGAAACCTCTTTGCTGATAATGCACCAGATTCAACCTAGTTATATTAAATTTATATACCTACACCGGTATATGCCGGCGTGGATGAAACGTATAGTGTAATTGTTTTAGGATTACAAACCTCTTTCTTTCCATTCGCCATCTTGATTACAAAGTACGACACACCAAAATCTGGCAAGGCTTGCCATGCTCTAATGTATGCCAGTTTTGCTTCTACAAGACTCATGTCTCGAAAGTTTGAGTGAGCCTCCATTATATGATGCACAGTCAAAACAGAATACAGAAATCTTGAACATTTTCTATACACTAAATCTGCGGTTATAATTGTACTTCACTTGTATTGTCCAAATATAATTGGACCATCGCAGCAAATCACTCTTAAGCTTGTGCTGTTCGTAGATTTGCTTTTCATAGCTGAAGCTAAGTTTAAAACTTGCATGTCACTAAGGTTATGCCAAGCTCAGTGTAAGCCTTGCATCTTACGCTAACAGGTGTAAGCTTTGCTTAGCTATCCCTCTCCTGATTAAGGGGGGGGGCAGGCGACTTTCATTCTGGAGCATACGATCATTTTCATCAAAATATTCAACTAGTGTTTCCTCAAAATACTGTTTGCAGGAAGGTATGAACCTCATCTTATATGTTATGCATCTTATAGCTTAGGCTAAAAGGTATGCGTATTGTATAATTCAATTACCTGTTTTGCTTTCACTTTCTTGAAGTGTCTCGGTGACACAAAATCTTCTGGGTTGATATCGAGCTGGTTTGGCGTGATTATCTTGTTCTAGGGGGCTGTTTTCGTTTTCGGCATGCTCAACAACTTATGTAGCGACTGCACTTCTGTTTCGAAAGAACTATATGCCATTGTTTTTCCCTTTGATGCCAGTTTATATGCAGTCATCCATTTACAATATTGCTCTTCCTACAAAAAATTATTTATCACTTTAACCCTTCTAAATTTCAATAATGGACTTGTCAAGCATTCACATTAGATTGTACCATTAATTGTTCAAAGGGAGGGACATGGAAAATTTATAGACTGAAAAGTGAACAGTGCAGATAATGGTCGCAATAGCAGAACCCATTATGACAAGTAGGGAAAGAGTTAAATTCATGTAACATAGTTGGTATACAATACGTCAGTTTAACTGTAGATTAGAGATTACAAAAGTGTTTCAAGTTACCTGTCAAAGATTTAAATACAGTGCATCGAATATATTTACCAGGAAAATTTTATTCATTATCTTCATCAGAATTTGTCACTTGTGCAGTCTATATATTCTATATATTTGCTATATATCTTCATATCTGTTCTGTGTGGAAATATCATAATTATGACATAAAACATGTTTCACTTTGGTTTTATATGTCCATAAATAATAGAGATAGAAATTCTCTAATTTGTATGCAGGAGCCATGCCAAAAAACAGTCAATTGTTATTAACTCCAAACACTCATACATCTGTTTCTTTGCCTGTATGCTTGTTTTTGTTGTAAGTTGGTAGAATATCCTCTCAGCGAGCTAAAAGTTTGTGGTTCAAATTCTCTTCTGGGATATATCTTATATTTACACTTGGTACCTAACTTAGGTAACTGGTGACTGTAGGTAAAAGATATTGCATCCTCAGATTGTCTCACATACATTCATATTCTTCTATGGAGGAAATGTATAATATGGCACGTCTATTCCCTCGCCAATCAGCAACATCTTGGGGACATTTTTGTAGTCATTTTTTTTCTTTTCAAGTGGTGTGAGATCCAGTACATAATTCATGGGCAATATAATAGAGGTTCTAGAACATGTGTTGAGTTACAGACTTCCTGATCAATACTGTGTAATGAAGCAATCTAGTTCATTTGCCAGACAAAGTAAAATAATTCATGCAATACTTCATATAATATTTGATTTATCATTTGCTACTTTAGAAACGAAACTGGAAATGCAAAACGGAGATGAAAACTGATATATTCGCACTTATTTGAGAGACTGATGTCAACTTTGTGTAGTATTCAATTAACTTGTCAACAACCTGCGTTCATGTCTTCCTTAGACAATGTATTGCTTTTTTGTCTGTTTATCTTCTTTTTCAAGGATATTTTCAAAGTATGAGAGTGAAAAATCACACCAGACGATCTACTAAATGTTTTCTGAAAAAATATTTCAGGCACATTAGACCTAATGCATCAACAAGCATTTATCTGAGAGCAAATTAGCGCAATAACCCTATATAGTTGGTCATTATCAACCAAAACAAATCCCATATCTTCTTAAACTTCTCTTCCATAGACAACTTCCTCACCTAGGACTGACTCTCAAGAGTGAATAATCCTAGATACACTAACCTAAGTCTGCCAACATGGATTGAACCAACAACAATTACCTTGGTAATCTGATCCAGACTGTATGAATTACAGTGATACAAATGTACACTAGTATTATTGCTGCCTTATACATAAGTCAGTAAATGATATTCCCATAAAACTGTTCCAACAGTAAGCCAACTCAAACCCCCACAAAAATTGCTGAATGCAAACAATTCTGCCATTCTGACCACAGTTCAGCACAACCAGTCGTACTCGATCGGCAAACTTTAACTGAGCATCCAATAAATCAAATGACACTGACCAATCTACAGACTAGTTGGTCCAAGAGCAACACAAACAAAATAATAGTTATTAATTAACCAGAAAAGCAGACAAAATGCAGGATTTCTATTTCCCAAATTTTCAGAAAGTACAGAAGCAATTAGCAAACAAAACTCAAACTATCCCTCGTAACATCAGAACATACAGAATGTAATTTATGCTAAGAATTTAAGATTCTTGGCAAAGTTATTGTGTTTACTGGTATCTTAAAAGACACTCTTTTGTTTTTTGCTATTAGTAATGAGGTACTTGTTGTGGAATGAATGGTATTCAAATTACGTACATCTGAAACATTAAAAGCAGCAGTAACAATATAAAATATGCTATCATAATATGAATGTGTAACGGTGATACGTGAAAATGCTGAGAAAATACCAATTATGAATGTGTTTTGTAAGTATCGCATATAGAAATCAAACTTTTTACATTACATTAAAGATCAGCTTCAGTGACGTATGTTTTGTAATAAAATACTTCATAATTTTGTGTTTAAGGGATAGGCTAACATTAATATGTAATAAGTAAATGTTAATACATTTTGTATGTAATAAAAGATCTTTATCTCTATCTTATTTCTCATAAACAACTTTTTTTTTCAAAATTGTGATGTAAAAGTACAGCAACAGTGATTGAATACACCACAGTCAAGTATTTTTCTTAAGTTGGAAAACATCAACACCACAACTTTTTTTTTATATTAATAGCAAGATATCTTTTTCACTTTTATCTTTTCAAATTCTGACTGTAAGTATAGAAACAATGTTAACGTCAGAATTCCTGTCATATTTAGGTCAAAAACATCAACACCCCCAGCTTTCTTTTGTTAATCACAAAATATTTGTTTAATCTCTTAATGCGTATGAATTGCTTCATTCTATTAAAATTCTCAGTACGTTATTCTGGCTATCGTCTGTTCAGTAACTTTAGACCCTCAAAAAGATATTAACACTTACATCTGTTAAGCATATGCAAATTTATTTTAGCTGGATTATGACAATTTGGAAAATTATTGTGTCACTATTGGGTCTGCTTGTTAAGGAAATGCATGCTGCACTAGTGTTTTATGGGAAGGTTTGTCTTTGACCCTCAAACTCAACCCCCAGAATAGTTTGCAATCACAACCTTGCCTAGCTAAATGTCTGAAAGTATTACTTCTTCAAAACAGTTACTGGACAGCTTACGGTGTAGATCATGAGCGACCTGCATATACGTGCAGGTTTATCTGTACAGGTCACAAAGGCAGGACCACTTGACCCCCGGCCAATCCCTACAGTCAAACAAGAGTTTGAAACCCAGATAACAAGTAGTCATTTACCTTCTAATAACCTTAATAACCTATGAGGACCATTACCTTAAATGAACAATGTGCTTTTCACAACTTGAACTGAACAGACTTTACAATTAGCCAAGCGATTCATCAAACCACACAGCATGAAACTTCCCCTGATGTTTCAAATAGATAAATATACTGTCAAGCTGCAGTCCTACAAATTAATGTATTAAATCTTAACATTTTAACATATACTATAATAGTATAGATTTTAGAACTCAAATGAATGTCAAATACGCTTTTCCTCCACCTCACCTGCTGAGGCAAAGTATCTTCCTTATTTTCTTGCCTTCATTATAGTTTAGTGTAGTATTTAGGAAGAAACATAAACATATGTCAAACAACTAAAATTGCAATTTTATTTCTATTTGTGTGTGGGTTTTTCTTTAAATAATTGTTTTCCATGGTTTGTAACAAACATTGGCTCAACTTTAAACTTCTACTAATTAAGAGGTCCTTAAATATTATAGGAAACCCAAAAGAGACTGCATGCCAAGACATATAACCAGCCAGTTTTTTTGTTTTTTTTGAAAGAAAAAAAATTGCAAGTGCCTCCAGCCATTTCCTGGCAAGCAAACTGTACAGATATAACACGCATTTTAACAGTTGTTTCGGCAAGTTATTGAGTGTAAACTGTTTTTTTTTAATTTTACTAGCGTTACAGCGACCTTGACCCCAGGTAAGCATTTTGTAATGTATCTAATGTCAGTGGCCAATACGTGACCACTACTGATAAGCCCCGCTTTCCACTCTGCCTCTCTGATACAACATGTTGTAAACAGATATCAAAAAACTTATTTTGATAATATCATAAATTCATTGGCAGAGTGAAATAGTGGCTATTTTTCAAGAATCTGTTCTCATAACATTTCAAGATGGCAACTTCCACGGTGGGGAATCACGTGATCAAAATAATCTCTAAAGAAAAGTAAATCTATGAAAATGTTAAAAAATAATTAAAGTTGTTTAGCTTTAAATATGAAATGTAGCCTATCTTATGGCGACGTAAATGTATTCTAGAACTACATAGGTCTCAATCATAATATCCTGCCGATTGTAATAAACACTTCAGTACACTGAACTAATTTAGTTTTGAAGTGTTCAGCACAATCAGAAGATGATTGTTATTGAGACGTGAGTAGTTGTAGAATACGTTAATGTTGTCATAAGATAGTCTACTTTTTATAATCACAGCTGAACAGCTTTCATTATTTTATAACATTTTTCATATATTCACTTTTGTTTAGAGATTATTTTGACCATGTGATTCCCCACCGTGACTTCTTTTGAACCGCCAACGCCACGACCGTTCACAGTGATCGGACAAAACACGTGAAATTGAACCCAGAGACCCCAAATGAAATCCCAAGCTTTATGTCCATATAAGCAACCTACATATTAATTTTCATGGAAATAACTAATTCCGCCAGGAAACGTACCCCAGTATAATTTGTTGAAAAGCTGGTTAAAAATACAGCTTCTGTGAGGTCACTTGGGTTACCTGAGAAATACACTAACAGTATGAATACAGGCTGTTGTCATCCACCCTTTTAATAGGATCTGAATCCACACTTGCCGGAAAAAACCTGGTTTTTCTGCAACCTGGCTCATTTAATTCACTATGGATGGGTCACCTGCTGTATACTAGTATTAAAAAAGCTTTCCATAAGATCTGAACACATCAAACAAGAGACTAGTGCATTGGCTGCCATTCAAAGTGTTTACTTTGGCTGACTGCCATACAAGATGCAAACTGTATCAGGCGAAAATATTAACACTAATGCCAAAAACAAAACTTTTATGTAATGTCCCAGAATAGAGATAAACCTCAATGTTTTTGTCTAGTATAGATTGTTTAAGAGGAACGCACAGTACTTTCTTGACTTCTATGAATAATTTACAAATTAAAAAATAGCAGCAACTATCAATACGAACGAAGCAAACCCTGCAAAATAGTTGTAAGCAGTTTGCTCTTATTTTGGATCTTTTGAGATGAGTGAGGACCAGGACAAAGGAACATTGGTAGTGTGGTCAATACTTGATACAGTAAAGTTCCTCTAATAACATCACCATTCGGACCGGCATAAAGTGGTCTTAATATCCAAATGGTCTGTTTAGTGAGACCTTTCTACTAACATGAGTCATTTATTCTAAATGTCTGGTCTTAAGATCGACAGGTCTTAAATTAATAGCGGAACTTCGCTATCTGTCAGCTTTTTGAACTAATAATTGCATAAACAAATATGGCCAAGTCACAATAAAGCAATTAACTTTTAACTACATTTCTAATTAAGTTAATTGCTGTTAAAAGTTCCGGCAAGACCAAATACAGTTGCACTCTTCCTGTTATCGCATAATACTGCTAATACTAACTCTCATTAGAATAATTTTATCCGTTCCGCAGTACTAGATAATATGATATATGCAGTTGTGCAAGTATATATCTGAATGACGCTGCAAAGACACTCATTATGTATTATGACTTTTGTCATTTATGATGAATTGCTGTGTCCTATTTTAGCCGGAATGCCGTTCTTTTATATATGCCCATACTTTTGCATAATGTATTATATGCTGTAATATTTACTCATAACTTTTGTTTTTACAATATTTGAACAGATTTTGTAACATTTTCAAGAAACTGGAACAAAAATTATATTATTTTGACAGGTGAGTATGCAAAAACAATTAATTGCTGTACCATTTTGGCAAAACATTTGATGTACTAATATCAGCATTCTGTTTTTAAGTGTCTACATTGAAATTGCTATATGGAAATCAGCCTTTGCCACCCTGTTGTATGAGTGCTCAAACTATATATTGTTTATTGTTTTTTATTTAAAAAAAGACAGAAACTTAAATTATCATGTGATAAGATGACCAAAGAGTCGATACTGTAAGATAGGTCAGAGCTGAAGTCTTATCATATGGCAGCGAGCATAACCAGACAAAAACTACCACTGTGATACAATTTTTCCAGATTGTCTAGGCATGCTGCCGCGAATTTAAAACCTCGCGAATTATTTAAAACCAGAGAATTCGCGAAAAAAGGACCTCGTGAATTCAAAGCAATTTACAGTACTTCTAAATACTACAGTACAGAATGATCATGATAAACATAATAGAATACTATATGGCGCTTTAAATATGAGGTGCCAAATGTTGTTGTTTTTAAAGTGTTTTGAATTGACGTGTCTTAAATTGGTGCAAATCACATCACTCGCCAAAATAAAATGCAAAATACTACCAAAACACTGCATTTTGGTTGAAGATAGTCTTAAAAATGTATGTCATTAAGAAGGTATTATCATATAAATGTCGACATTGCGGGACTAAGTAACTTAATCTTACAATGTGAGTGAAGGTGGTATAGGAAGAGAGTCGATAGGTAAAACTATAGTGTATGGTTTTAATTACAAAGCCTTTGCATATGTTTTTGCATGTCTGCAATAAAATTGTTGAATACTGGTAATTTATACCAATTTTTGTACTAATGTGTGTACTAATACCGACTGATTAAATAAGCAGTTTCACACTTATGTTACCATATTTTAACATCATGTAATTGTGTTACATCTTGGTATAGTCATTCTGTGACTATGCCCAAAGCAAAATGTAGATCAAAGGACCAAAAGAGTGATAACGTAGCCGGACAACTTACCTGAGCGCAAGCATTAATTGATATAAGTGTGCTGAAGAAGACCTAAGATAATGTTGGAAGCATGGATATAAAGCTTTTCTGGAGTTGTTTTGCTTCCTTTTGCATCTCATTTAAATGTTAATCACATAAATTGTATCTGACTTTGCAAATCTGTTTAATTTTAATTGTTATCATCAGAAATCATGGATTTAAACTTGGCCAGTTGCCACGTGACCTCATTCTATCTCCTACATTAGTTGCTGTTGTAGTTGGATTTTATTTTCAGGTTGGTCCACAGGGTAAAGTAGTGGGCATTGATCACATCAAACAGTTAGTTGATGAGTCGGTAACTAACATAAAAAAAAATCCAAAATTAGGAGAGTTGTTAGAGACAGGACAAATTACGTTAGTGACTGGAGATGGTAGGAAAGGATACACGCCTAAGGCTCCATATGATGCTATACATGTTGGGGCGGCTGCTCCTTCTGTACCTCAAGATGTAAGTCAGTGTAATAAAATGTTTTGGAGACATTTTTGTGCATTTACATTTGCATATTTTAATTAAGTAGTTTGTCATGACCAATATATGACCCATATTGACGTTGAGTTTACCAAGGCAAGGTACCACACACATGTTCTTTGGGTATGTTAGATCACATACTTCAGCTATGACCACACTCTGTTTATAGTTAACATTAAAGTGTCTGCCCAAAATGCAAGGTAGGTCTACAGCATAATGCAATGTTGTTACTTTCAAGTCAGTTGGATCCATTGTGCCCTTAACTTTCTTACAGAGATTTTGAGATTGTGTAATTTTCAGTTGGTTGATCAGTTAAAACCAGGGGGTCGTCTCATTATGCCCGTCGGAGAATACCGTCAGACTCAACAACTTCAACTAATACATAGATTACCAGATGGATCGGTGGAGAAGAAAAACTTAATGAGTGTGATATATGTGCCGCTGACAAGCAAAGAAAAGCAATGGCCAGCAAGGTTTCGATAAAAGTTTCTCTGTTTCCTGCTGCATGGTTTAACCAGGTGTATATCACATTCCCTGCTTTACAACTGCACTTTCGTTGGTCTTTTCTTACCCTTAACCCTGATTTAGCTAAATTTCTAAAATGTGTTAGATAATCTTTCAATTAGGACAATGCCTTTAAAGCTGCTCGCTCTCAGATTTTGTTGAAAAAAGGAGGTTCTTTGAACTGTTTGAAATTAACACATTTTAGAACCAATCATCAGATGAAAAGGTTCCAGTAAAAAAACTATGTATGTTTTATAATTATACACTTTTGAAATTCCAATATACACATTTAGTGTCACAGTGCTGTCAAATCATGCTCAACAACATTTGCAACATATTTTCTCAAATTGCTGTGTAGATTTTTACTTGAGTTGTTGATTCTAGCCATTACTTTTAGTATATCATTTGGGAGCAATTTGATTTTTTTCACCGGAAACTGCAAACGAGCAGCTTTAATTGTTTAAAGGGTACCCATTAAGTACATAAAGATAGAATGGTAAACAGTATAGATCATGACCAGACTACATGGACGTGCAAGCTGATCATGATCTTCCAAGGTGGGTTGAAATTAGTCTGTTTCTGCAAAGGGTCTTGGGGCCTAACACACTCACCAGTATTTCAGATATCTTTTGTTCACAGTGCATGTACTTATACCACCTTACCATGACCTGTGTATGACCTTATAGATGTTCTAATAAACATTGTTTAATTTCTGATCAGTTCACATTGAAAAATGTCTAGGAAGCATATAATGTGTAATTTGCTGTTCAATGTTGTTTCATCATGAACAGTAATTAGACATTATAAAAAGCTGCTTAGATATGATTTTCATAGTGATGATGATTATGCCATAGTTTAAGGCATTGATATCAGGCCATGTTTGATATGGTGCTTGCTACTATGACCTGATGTCTGAAAAAAAAACACATTTGGTTCAAAACTATATGTTAGTGCATCTTATTTGATAACTTTATTTGTTAACTTGTTGCCTCTAAAACTTCAAACCCTGCAGGTGATTAGTATCTAAGTGCATCAACCTAGCTCTCAGTTTGGACACAGTAAGGCGGCTCTGTTGAATGTCAAACTATGGATCAAAACGTTTGTAAAATATAGCAAACATGACAATGTATGCCATTGTGCGGCTTTTGTCATATACCATAAATGCAGGGAGTAAGATAAAAATTATGGGAACAGGCTTTAGTGTCATAAATACTTGACTCCGAATATTTTGCAGATTCTTACCAGGTATGTACTTACAAAAATAGTTTGACATTTAACAACTGTCTATAACAAACCCAGCCTTTGTGGTAACATTATACATATATGCACAGTATATAATCAGTTATTACTTTGATATGCCGGATTAGTCCTTTTTCTGTAAGAACAGGTGCTTTACATTGCAGTTAAGTTTTCTTGTTTATGAATCTTCTTGAAATGTTTGCATCTGACACCGTGTTATATTTGAGCTGTTTAAAGAAGACAATTGATCTCTCTTGATGGGACATTTCTCAGCACATTGCTTAAATTGTCTGTCAGCAGAGAAATGGCAAATTGTTATAGAATCAACTAATGTTCAGGTATATTAGCTCGACTTTTCGAAGAAAAGGGGAGCTATATCCTACTCGCCTCGGCATTGGTGTCACACCTTGGTTAAGTTTTTTGTACCACCCAATTTATTTCAAAACTATTAGAGGTATGGCTTGAAACTTACCATACTTACTTACCATCATAACTTCCATCTACAGACAATAGTACATAACTCTGTCAAGGTTTTTGTCAGAATTATGGCCCTTTTTTACTTAGAAAATACATTGAATATGGGTAAAATCCACTTATTGACTTAACCCTTTGAGACATTACTTTGAATGCTTGGTAACATCATTACCCCCATCTGTAGGTAAGAGAAAGTAACTCTGTCAAGGATTTAAAGAAAAAAATATTGCCCTATTAAGTTTTTCGTACCAATTGAATTATGGCCCTTTTCGACTTTTTCATTCAAATTTCAAAATTTTCATTCTTGTCCACTTATTGACTTTTCCATTTGAGATATATCTCTGAAAGTTGGAATACTTATGTACCATTATGACACCTGTCTGTAGCGGAAGATAACCCTGTGAATGTGATGTGTCTTCTGTGCAACTGGCACTGCCACGCACATATATCATTAACCACTTGAAGTATTAATTAATTTAAAACTTTGCTATCGTATTCAGGGATATCAAACAATTAAGTTTGATAATCTTTATATATTTTGTATTTTGCTGCTTGTGGTCCTTGTTTATACACATCCTTGTTTTTGTTGTTTTTTTACGGACAAAATTTTGTTTTATTGGCAATCACTGAAAAAAGTCGAGCGCGCTGTCCTACTGACAGCTCTTATTATATCATACTGAATACTTGATATAAAAAAATTAAAATACATTGATAAACTGACAAATCTTCATTGTATGAAAATATCTTAAGGGGATTCACTGGTGAGGTTTTGGATTTTTGCACTTTCGGAAACTTTTATTTGTTATATTTAAAAAATTATGATTTAACTGGAAAAATATTATGCAGTAGTAAACTAAGGCACAATATGAATACTTAAGTGCCAAAAAAGTGAACATTTTTGAGAAAAAATATTTTGACCCCACATTTTGTGACTAAATTTGACAAATTTTGACATATATGCCAAAATGGAGGTAGGAGTACCAAAATAGTCATTTCTCAAAAACTGTTTAACATATTTACTTAAATCAAACTTTATTAAAAGAGGAATTGTTAGGATATAAAAATACATTAATAACAAGTTCCTGTTACAGTGTTTTGTTACAGACCTATGCCGTCATATCTCAAAGTTGGTTGAAATCTAAAAAACACATTTTTTGTTAGTATTTTATTGAATTTCTTTCTTATATGCACCTTGACCCCTATTTTTTATTTTATCATTATAAAACAAAGGTTTTAATCAAACTGAAGGAAAAATATCTCAAAAACCTTGTTATTCCTCTATCATGAAAAAAGTAATTTACCAAAAATTGAAAAAATGAATTTTAGTAAAGTGGGTGGGGTAATAATAAGGAGCGTGATATTTATTCAGATGATGATAAAATACCACGGTCCCTAATTTTTCATGCTAAAGTATTACACATTATATTAGAAAAGATGGAAATTTGATACCTGTTCTGAAATAAACACAACATACATAAAAGTTACAATACCAAAATTGCATTTAACACGTTGCTTTGATAGTGTATCTCTAAAGATTAATTTTGCGAAAAAGTTAAGTCGTCGACCCATCATTATTTTTCCAGAAATTAACTAGCAATATGTTAGTCTTTATAAAAAACAGGATCTCTAAAATTTCTTGTTATTTTGATTTTTAGCAGTGATTCCCCTTAAGTCTTGATTTTGATTTTAGGACATCTTTTATTAGTAGAGATGATTAAGGTAACACTGACTCAAGACTTTGAAAGCATTTAGGGGCATAAAATGTTGTTGGTTTTGTATTGAATTCTGTCCCTGATGGCAAAGTGGAAAGGTGATTAAGGATTGCAGGACTTTTAGCTCACCTGGCACGAAGTGGCAGGGTGAGTTATTCTGCATATGTCATACGTCCATTCACCATCTCCTCTGAAACCACCAGGCCAATATTAATGAAACTTGGTAGGGATGTTCCTTACATGAAGCTCTATCAAATTTGTTCAATAATTCCATTCCATGCAGAACTCTAGTTGCCATGGCAACAAATATGAAAATCTTTAAAAATCTTCTTCTCAAAAACCAGAAGGCCAAGAAACCAGAAAGCCCGGAGCTTAGATATTTAGCATGTAGCATTGTGTAGTGGATGTTTACTAAGAATGTTCAAATGATGACCCTAGGGTCAAATTGACCCCACCCTGGGGAGTCACTTGATTTTACATAGGCTTATATATAGGAAAAACTTTAAAAATCAGGCTGGCGTAGAGTTTAGATATTTAGCATGTAGCATTGCCTAGTAGACCTCCACCAAGAATGTGCAAATCATGATCCCTGAGTCAAAATTGACCCCGCCTCTCAGGAGGGTCTCTTGATTTTACATAGGGTTATATAGGCAAAACTTCAAAACTCCTCTGGTCTAGAACTACTAGGCCAAGACCTTAGAAATTTGGCATGTAGCATTATGTAGTGGGCCTCTACAAAGATTATTCAAATCAAGACCCTCGGTCAACATTGACCCATTCAGTTATTATTGATATGTAATAGCCAATGGTAGCCAGGTGAGCAATACAGAACCATCTTGGCTGTCTTGTCATAAAACTTGGATCAGTTGAACACCTCAGTGAAACAATATTCAGAATACATGTTACAACTGCACCATTTCAAGGACAAGGGCGTAACTTATGGTCCAAAGTTGGGCCCCTGAATTCCATGTCCTTTTTATATACATATATCATACACACCTCTGAAGTGTTTCATTTCAATTTGGTAAAGTGTTTGCCTCATCAGAAGGATATTCATGACCCTTTGGTCAAATGTTCAAATGGCAGGGGATATAGCTGTCTTTCATACTGTCTTGGTTTTTCTGTAGTGAATGTTAATGCTTGATGGCTTTTGATTGGGATCTTAAATCCTAGAATTGATTCATAGGCAAAATCAACAAAACTGTGTGCCCCACAAGTATTCGTGATTTCACAATATTTACTGTCTTTGAAGAAAGCAGGTACTTGTAACTGCAAATCTCTAATTGGTCTGTCATATTCTTTATTTGAAATGTGAAACCGCCCACATTTCTTCAATTATGCATATTTTCAGTTTTAGAGTATCACACTTTTTATTTTCAGTGCAAAGGACGAATTCTGACACGTGATATACTCACTAAATCTAGGACATACCGTTAAAATGGCATCCTAGCCAACCCTGATCTTGATCCTGCTGATACAAGTGCTTGCAGCCCTTCAATTAAGCTTCCAGTGATCATATTTCTGTGGATTGTTGCAGACGTATTTATTTGAAACTTGTTTTATGAAATGTTGTTCCACAGCTTTGAACAGGGGTTTAGTTTGTAAGATTTTTTTGAAATCCAGGTTTTGAATTAATGTTGCACATGTTTCCAAAGACATATGAGGGAGTGTCCTCAGTAGCTCGTAGTGTTGTTCTTTGACTAGAATATTTTCCAGATATACAGCCATTTATTTTTACAAACTATTCATACCGCAGCAATATTTCAGTGTCCGGAGTCTAAACATGAGTTTAGGGATAAAATGGCATGCTCATGTGATAAAATATGGTTTCTATGGCAAATGAAAAGTTCTATAAATGTTTGAAAAATGACAATGATGGGAAACCGTTTTAAATGACACAGCTATTACTGTATATAGGACTGAATCGCATCACATTACTCTCATTCTTTGATCATATTTCAAATATAAAATGCTTGTATCGTAGGATGTAGGCATTATAAGATATGACCTGCTAAGGCAATCCTATTGTAGGTTTTTAGATATCACGTTTGTAGTTCTATTTTTGAACGTCAAAATAAGACTTTTCTGGTTTGGTGTCAAGCAACTACATTGTAACTGTCTGTTTGACAAAGTAGAAAATGTAAATGGCTTTATACTGTTCTGGCATAACTATTGTTTCGTCAGATATTATCTGTCTGCTATTCCCAAGTCTTGAACTCTATTAAGACTATTGGCTGGGTCATGATGAGGTAATATCGCAGCCACAAATCCACATAAAACATCCATGTTTTAAGTTTTACTGGTTTTGTTCAGGCGGTATCAGTTAAATTTAAATCAATGTTGCCATAATGCTGCAGAAGTAAGCAAACTGGGGCTAAATACTACCTAGTAATATTCCTGCTTAACCTAGCAATATCCCTGCCATCCCTACCTAAAATGAAGTATTTCTGTATTTGCAACCAGTGTAGATCACGGTCACATTTGACCTTCATGTTGCGTGATCTTCGATTGATCTGGTATTCAGATGGTAAAACAGTCCAAATCAAAGCCTGGACAAGTCTAATTAAAAAAAAATAACAAGGTCATGTGAATACATTTTGTACTTTTAAGCATTATATTTTCAGTTCTTGTGCAGTCACGTGATTCTGAATGTTTGCCAGAAAGCATACTGCTTAGAGTCATATTGGACGAATGCATTTTTAAACCGCCGGGTTTTTTTAAAACTGGCCAATGTTCCATCATCCTCATCCCATCCTCCACAGCTTTGACGTTTTTGCTTTGCGGCCTTCCGTTATACTAAGTGGGCCCCGACGGGGTATTTTTATTGTATGTTTTTCCTACAGGATCTTTCGGACCTTTTGATTTGTTTTTTTGGCGTAATAATGTCTATATTGTATGATCTTGCATATGGGTTGAAGGCCAGGCTTTTTTGTACGAAAACCCGGATGGGCGTCCCTAAAACCTCCTATAGCGTATTCAGTCTTCTTTTAAAGTTTTTAATTCATAACTTTTCCGTCAAAATTGTAAACTTCTTTAAGGGTTTGATATGTTCTTTTGTTGATTCAATGTTCGTTTGCGACCAAGAAAGCACGCTAACTTTAAAGTGACGTCCGTGCTTTTAAAATGTTGCGTGATGCGCATGCGCAGTATCCGTTTCCCAACATGTTTACAGAAAAACCTATTGCAAGTTAGTTTGTTTTGCATTTTTCTTGCCATATATCGCAAGAAAAAATGGGTGTTGTTCACTTTCACCAAGGTGATGATTGCTTGTGCTGGTCAAAACATTGTTAAAATAAAGGTAGGGGTGCCGGATGTCCTCTGAACTACAGCACATTGTCAAGGATCTAAAAGGAACTTACTGATAAACATCAGATTCTGCTGGTATATCAACATAAACCAAAGAATACATTTTTATAATCAACTTATTTTACAAATTTGTGTTAGAAAGGTCCCTTGGGTTTAGATTCACACTTCCGGGTTAAGATAATTGTTACTTACATCTATAAAAAAATTAAGCTAAAGTGTTTTAAATGTTGATTCTTAATGTAAAGGAGTAAATAGCATAGGAACTCATTACAAGAGGCAAATTACTCTACAGTTCATTTTAGAAATACCCGTATTCAAATACATGTAGTCCTATTTTCATGCCCATAAAGGTAGGCATATAAATATCGCACCATCTGTCTATATGTCCAAGTCCGAAATGTAAATTCTCTTTGATATCATTAATTCCGTTTTGTGTATGTGGCTATTTCATGGCTAATGTGGCTATAAGGAACAATAGAGAGAACGAATGAATAGTCACACAACTGCCAGTTTTTAGTATGTCCGTCTGTGTATCCTGCACTCCATTTTTCGTGTTTGGAATGATGTCACCAGCAAGCACCACATCCCTACCTCAAAGGTTTAGGTCAGTCTTGGAGTTTAAAAGTAATCAAAACCTGTATATATGCACACATTTGTGTCAGGATTCTAACTCTGTTATGCACTGGAGGATTTTTTAATAACTTTGCGCAAATAATTTGCACATCAAGACACTGCGCCACTTGCAAAACCCACGACCCTACCGCAAGTCCTAAGTCCTTGCCTTGAAGGTCAAAGTCACACTAAGAGGGCAGAGCCTTTAGAATCCTGTATATATATTTGGAGTTAAGAGACCAATATGATATATAAGAGAAAAATTCCGTTCTGAAAATATTGGTCTCATTAGCGGGGTGGTTTCAAAATCGGGGTGGTTGCAAATAAGGTTTTTACTGTATGCACATGTTCATGTCCGGATTGTAACTCAGTCATACAATGAATGATTTTAAAATGAAATGGAAAAAATGTTCAGCACATGGAGATACAGTGTTGTATGCAATCATCGGGTCCACAACTTGAAGGTCAAGGTCACAGACTGTGGGATAATGCTTTTTGGGCATTCATCACTTATGAAGGACCGCTTTTGTCTTGGAATCAAGTACTGGAAGAAGAAAGTGTTTTATAAATGCTTATATTATTTAACTACCCACAGTTGTACATTTACAGGCTATAAAAGAATTATCAGTTTTGTAGACGAGCTTATGTCTCTGGATGTCTGTCCTTCAGAAATTAAATAGCTGTATGTGATCATTACAAAGGACTCTCAATGGGGGGACTTCAATAGCTCCGGGCATATGTCACCAGAACAGGAGGTCCCAATCAGAACACAAGGCGATATAAAGTGTTGTCTTTAGATAAGTCACTGATGCCACACATGCCTCCGTGAACAAAGCTGTAAATGTGTAGTAGCTGTGAAAAACTCTCTATCATGTGTAGATGATTACACCTGGAACGAGTATTTGAGAGCAATTCAATAAGCTTCAAATACAAATGTATGAAATTGCCTTTTCTTTTGTTTTAGCTGTGTGAGTTCACTGTTTGAACAGTACATAATAGTTTCAGTTGTACAATAATGGTTTGGTGTAAACAAGTAATTGGAAAGTTATACTGTTTTAAAAATATGTTTGCTTCATACTTTTGCCAAAATAGTACATTTTGAAACCTTGTTTTTTTAATTCTTCAGAATTTTCAAATTTTCTGTCAATTTCTGTCAATTTTGGTCACCTGTATTGTACTGAAGAAATGTGTCCCTGTTTTTTATCGTTTAATAAAATACAGTCAGGAATTCTGTCTCGTGATTTAATTTTTCGCATCCAACGACTAGCTGTATTTTATTACACGATGCATTTATTATTTCAATTCTAACACGAAATTGTCTTTGAAAAATACCACGAACTATGTTCGACGCGTAGCAACATTCCATAGTAACTTACAAGCACGGCCTTTGTGCCCCCAAAATTTTTTTTTGGGTGTAACTTTTGATATAGTACAAGGAACGAGCTAACTATTTCGATAATCATGACGTTTGATGGGTAATGTCGCGATTGAACGAATGCGACATATACCCATCAAACGTCATGTATTTTATCGTAAAATAATGTTAGCTTCTTTCCCTCTATATCTATATACGAAAAGTTGCGAACCGTGTTAGAATTTCATATAAAATGTTTGCGAGCACAAAGGCCATCTTCCTATTATTTAAGCAGCTGCAATAATGTCAGTTTTTATCGTTATTCCATGTACATGTGCTTTGTTTTCTGTATCATGCTGTAACGATGATTGCATACTGTTAGACTGATTTTACACTGTGATTGCATCTACATTTCGTGCATTTTATGCTATTTTTTGGATATTTAAATTTTGTTGATTCCATTTTATCATAGAAAAAGGCAAAGTTGAATTGCTCGTTGGGATTATAAATTTGTGAATCTGCTCACCAACGAAACCCACGGAAATTAGTGACCCGCAAAAAATATTGGTTTTACAGTAGAGGGGAGAAATTCCTATTATATAAGTAATGTTTGTAGATCATAAGTCTAACCTGTTTAAAGGTTGTTTTTTGTAACTGGCCATTTTAGACACGAACAAACTCTGGATTAAAATATTGTTTGCTTACTACTTTCGAAAAAAGGAAAACTGATTTTAGCCCAATTTTTGCAATCTTAGTCTGGGATTGAAAAAGTATCGGGTTACTTTGCGTCTGCCAGCAATCTAAGTTGAACTAGTATAGGTTTTTAGATTCGTTTTTGATACCAAGCAATGTTTGACTGTTTACTTGTTTCCTTTCAATGTCTAGCAATCTGGACCAGAAAAAGAAAGTTGGTGTGACAAAGCTTTAGTGCCTGAGATTCATGTCTTAAGAGATCCTACACATAATTTGAAAATAAGCTCTTGTTGTAATAAATAGACTTTTACTATCGACTGAGAGTGATCAAGTGCCGATGTCCACAAAAGTGTGTGTAGTACCAAAGAATGATGTGTGGACTTCTCACTCTATGAATAACGGTCCATAATATATAGTTATCATTAATTTCTGTGTTTTACGTAATTTCTGTGAGGTCTATGGCATAATAATTGTGGCCTATTGTTCAGTGGACCTGTCCTCGGTCAATATCACATTTTCAGAGGTCCACAAAGCTTTATATTGACCTCAGTAGTAGTCTTAAATTGTAAAATGTCATGTTTAGACTTGCTCAACATAGCCCAGAAATTTACTCTTAAGTATCTCACCATGTCTAATTTTTCGTCAAATTTCTAGATACAATAAGAAGTTGGTGTTACCTAGAATAGTATGCAGATAAGGGTGTGGAGTGTCGTAAATTTTGTTGTTGCTTATTTGCAGAGAAGTGCATTTTTCTAATTTTAACTTTCATGGCAGCTTTTTTATACATGAATCTGTCCTTAAAGTCTTTGTACACAGAGTGATGGCTTGATGTAGATTTGTTGACGTTACACTATTTCATTTTTTCAGTGTCTAACACTATGTCTTTTATATATGTTTATGTTACCTCTTGTAATATGTTTATGTTACCTCTTGTAGTGAATTGCATAAGAACAGCTTGTACAATGTTATGACCTTTGTTATTTTATACAATGAATTTAGAAAAATATCACTTTGTTCTTCTTTCATTTTAGCTCGACTTTTCAAAGAAAAGAGGAGCTACCCTACTCGCATCGGTATTGGCATCGGTGTTGGTGTCACACCTTGGTTATGTTTTTCGTACAACCCCACTTTATTTCAAAATCATTAGAGGTATTTCTTTGAAACTTACCATACTTGTTAACCATCATAACCTCTATCTACAGACAAGAGTACATAACTCTATCAAGGTTTTTGTTAGAATTATGGCCCTGTTAAGTTTTTAGTACCACCCCATTTCATTTCAAAACCATTAGATGTATTGCTTTGAAACTTACCATACTTGTTAACCATCATCCATCTACAGACAAGAGTACATAACTCTGTCAAGGTTTTTGTCAGAAAGATGGCCCTTTTTAGCTCACCTTGCACAAAATGCCAGAGTGAGCTATTAGGATCACTCCCCTTCCGGGGTCCGTCGTCCGTCCGTCTGGACACCATTTCTTTCAAACGACATCTCCTCTGAAACCACTGGGCCATTGTTGATGAAACTTTGCAGAGATGTTCCTTGCATGAAGCTCTATCAAAGGTATTCAAAGAATTTCATTCAATGCAGAACTCTGGTTACTATGGCAACGAATAGAAAAAAATTAAAAATCTTCTTCTCTGAAACCACAAGGCCTAGAGCTTAGATATTTAGCATGTGGCATTGTCTAGTGGACCTCTACCAAAATTGTTCAAATTATGACCCCTGGGTCAAAATTGACTCCGCCCGGGGGTCACTTGGTTTTACATAGGCTTATATAGGAAAAACTTAAAAATTTTTCTCTGAAACCACAAGGCCTAGAGATTTGATATTTGGCATGTAGAAATGTCTAGTGGACCTCTACCAAAATTGTTCAAATCATGACCCCCTGGTCAAAATTAACCCTTCCCAGGAGGGGGGAGGTCACTTGATTTCACATAGGCTTATGTAGGGAAAACTTTAAAAAACATAAGGTCGACAGACAGAGAATAGATATGTGAAATTTAACTTAGCATTGTGTAGTGGACCTCTACAAATTACGTTAGAATCATGACCCCTTGTATTATGTATTATAGCCAATGGTTGTCAGGTGAGCGATATAGGGCCATCATGGCCCTCTTGTTTGACTTAGAAAGTGTATTGAGCCTGGTTAAGTTTTTCATACTACCCCACTTTATTTCAAAGTCTGTAATATGACAGCAAGAGAAGTGTCTTGTACATTTAGTTCTTACTTATATGTTTCAAAAAGATGATCAATTAACCCTTAAATTTACTCAAGCACTTACTTTATACTTATAAATAATTTCATCTGCATTTTCTAATTATGATGTAAAAATTATGCTGTAAAAAACATGAATGAAAAATTGAAAATGCTTGAATTTTGTTATCACATTGAATGGTGACACTTATCCACTTTCTCACTTAAACCAAGCAATATAGTTCACACTTTGTTAATTAGTTCCACATACTTATTTACAGGAATTCACCACATTAAAATAAAATACACAATAGTATATCCATGTATAATATATGATGAGAGATATACATTGTAACTATATCACAAGATTTATTTACAATTATCTAGATTTTTTTTTCACATGTACTTTTTCCCCTCTACACAGTATTGCTTTCAACTGCTATTTAGATGAAATGTCCAGTCTGGCTCAAGAGTAGATCAGTACAGTACGTATAGGATAAATTGACAGTGATTCAGTGGATGAAGTCTATTTTAATTGTGTAAACCAATCGGTTATTTTTCAGCATTGAAATTATTTGTGTATGCATGGTCTGCAGTTTTCCTGCAATGGTTGTAAACCTTTTATGTACACATATCTGTTATGTCACATTATCCTGGATGTCTTGTAATCTCATCTTATCGCTGAACAGAGGTGACAATCTTGTTTATCAACAGAAAAATTTCATGTGTGTAATCAGATGTTACATGCAATGATGAATTCTCTTACAATACAATCATTATCATCCACGGAAGTTTCAGTTTTTTCTCTCATTTTGTTGCTCAGCCTACCAGCAAATAACTCATAAAATTGAAAATAAACTTTTCTACAATTTTCAAATTTAACTTTGTTTAATCAAACAGCATAATCAAAATCTAAACTATCTAAAGCCATAAAATACATGCCCACAAAATTAAATGCTAACAAATATGGATGATTTCACAGTATTATGTTTCTCATATAGTATATAATCACTTTCAATGAGACAATCATGTAGTTTAGTGACCATTTTATGAGTTTTTGGAAAGAGGTTAAAGTATGTCATGCGCGTTTAATATCTAAATGATAGTAAAATGTCAATCATTAGTGGTGACATCAATACGTCATTGGGGTAATTTACTGTAAACAGACTCATCAATATATACACATAAAAACTAATGTATATTAAATAAATTTAAGATAAATTAAAAATAAAAAAAAAAAAAAAAAAAAAAAAAAAAAAAATTTAAAACCCCTCCCCCCCCCCCCCCCAAACCAAACCCCCCCCCCCAAAACCCCCCAAAAAAAACCCCCCCAACCCCCCCACAACACCCCCCAAAAAAAAAAAACTTAAAAAAAAAAAAAAAAAAAAAAAAAAACCCCCCCCCCCCCCAAAAAAAAAAAAAAAAAAAAAAAAAAAAAAAAAACAAAAAAAAAAAAAAAAAAAAACCCCCCCCACAAAAAAAAAAAAAAAAAAAAAAAAAAAAAAAAAAAAAAAAAAAAAAAAAAAAAAAAAAAAAAAAAAAAAAAAAAAAAAAAAAAAAAAAAAAAAAAAAAAAAAAAAAAAAAAAAAAAAAAAAAAAAAAAAAAAAAAAAAAAAAAAAAAAAAAAAAAAAAAAAAAAAAAAAAAAAAAAAAAAAAAAAAAAAAAAAAAAAAAAAAAAAAAAAAAAAAAAAAAAAAAAAAAAAAAAAAAAAAAAAAAAAAAAAAAAAAAAAAAAAAAAAAAAAAATTTTTTTAAAAAAAAAAACAACCCCCCCCCCCCCACATCAAAAAAAAAAAAAAAAAAAAAAAAAAAAAAAAAAAAAAAAAAAAAAAAAAAAAAAAAAAAAAAAAAAAAAAAAAAAAAAAAAAAAAAAAAAAAAAAAAAAAAAAAAAAAAAAAAAAAAAAAAAAAAAAAAAAAAAAAAAAAAAAAAAAAAAAAAAAAAAAAAAAAAAAAAAAAAAAAAAAAAAAAAAAAAAAAAAAAAAAAAAAAAAAAAAAAAAAAAAAAAAAAAAAAAAAAAAAAAAAAAAAAAAAAAAAAAAAAAAAAAAAAAAAAAAAAAAAAAAAAAAAAAAAAAAAAAAAAAAAAAAAAAAAAAAAAAAAAAAAAAAAAAAAAAAAAAAAAAAAAAAAAAAAAAAAAAAAAAAAAAAAAAAAAAAAAAAAAAAAAAAAAAAAAAAAAAAAAAAAAAAAAAAAAAAAAAAAAAAAAAAAAAAAAAAAAAAAAAAAAAAAAAAAAAAAAAAAAAAAAAAAAAAAAAAAAAAAAAAAAAAAAAAAAAAAAAAAAAAAAAAAAAAAAAAAAAAAAAAAAAAAAAAAAAAAAAAAAAAAAAAAAAAAAAAAAAAAAAAAAAAAAAAAAAAAAAAAAAAAAAAAAAAAAAAAAAAAAAAAAAAAAAAAAAAAAAAAAAAAAAAAAAAAAAAAAAAAAAAAAAAAAAAAAAAAAAAAAAAAAAAAAAAAAAAAAAAAAAAAAAAAAAAAAAAAAAAAAAAAAAAAAAAAAAAAAAAAAAAAAAAAAAAAAAAAAAAAAAAAAAAAAAAAAAAAAAAAAAAAAAAAAAAAAAAAAAAAAAAAAAAAAAAAAAAAAAAAAAAAAAAAAAAAAAAAAAAAAAAAAAAAAAAAAAAAAAAAAAAAAAAAAAAAAAAAAAAAAAAAAAAAAAAAAAAAAAAAAAAAAAAAAAAAAAAAAAAAAAAAAAAAAAAAAAAAAAAAAAAAAAAAAAAAAAAAAAAAAAAAAAAAAAAAAAAAAAAAAAAAAAAAAAAAAAAAAAAAAAAAAAAAAAAAAAAAAAAAAAAAAAAAAAAAAAAAAAAAAAAAAAAAAAAAAAAAAAAAAAAAAAAAAAAAAAAAAAAAAAAAAAAAAAAAAAATATTTTTTATTATTTTTTTTTTTTTTTTTTTTTTTTTTTTTTTTATTTTATAAAATAAAAAAAAAAAAAAAAAAAAAAAAAAAAAAAAAAAAAAAAAAAAAAAAAAAAAAAAAAAAAAAAAAAAAAAAAAAAAAAAAAAAAAAAAAAAAAAAAAAAAAAAAAATCATTTGACTTTGTCAAGAAACTTGCACAAAAATTGAATATTTTTCATGCAAGTAACCCAAGAACTGAAATGACATGTTTTAACAATATTTGCAACAAAACACACCGATACAGAGTCTAAAAGCTTATATAACAGTAATTTGTTTGTGTATTATGTCAAAAGACCACCAGACTACATTTTAGTAACAGCGTCATTTTTTCACTGGTGGCCATTTTGTTTTGGACAAGTTACCTTAATAATTTCTTGATTTGTCAAGGATGTATAAAAAATACTAGCATGATGAAACATAAGATACAACCAGAGCTGTCTCATGACATGCTCCAAGGCTTTTCGATCAGTAAAATGTTTAAAATGGGGCAGGGTAACAAAAATTAAAGTTTGGTCGGTAAACTCCAAACACGGCCTATTAATAGATATATTCTTAAAGAATGGGACAATAAGCAGTAAAATGTAGATGTAGATGATACTGATTTTCAGGGGCCACTGATCGCACAGTAACAGTTGCTTAATGGAATTAATTTATATAGTGTAAACGTTCAGACGGGATTTGAAATGGTTGTTCAATACAATAGTCAATAATACAAGTTGTCGCATATACAAAGTTGACTGTATGACTCTATATACAATCGAGTGACCCCTGGGTGGGGTCAATTTTGACCCGGGTTTCATAATTTGAATAACTTGGTAGAGAATCCATAACAATACCACATTTCGAATATCTAAGCCATCAGGTCAATTTTGACCAAGGGGTCATGATTTGAACGTGCAAAATATCTAAGCATTGGGATATGGTTTGGGAGTAATTGATTTTCAAAGATTTTTCTATTTTTAGCTCTGGTGGCATTATTTTTCAGTCAACTGGAACCAATTGAGCAAATTAAAGAGAACTCAGTGCCAGGATATATCTGGCCAAATTTTATGAAAATTCCATGAAATGATTTATGAGTAAAAGTGTGGACGACAGATGAACTTTGTAAGGTTATCCCTTTGATCTTTCTTTGATCTTTTTTAACCTGTTTTTAGGGACTGAGGATGATAAACATTCATCGATCCTGAAACTCTGTGGTCAGGTGAGCTAATAATGCATTTGTATACTAAATCTACATAGACTGTATAACCTAGTTTGGATAATGTGACAGTGATGTAACAGATATATGTGTACACAAAAGTTTAGAAGCATTGCGTAAACAGGTAGAGCATGTATAAGAAAAGGATTATAGGCTTTAAAATACATGAACATATGATAGAGCGGTGTGTTGACGCAGTGGGTAGGGCGTTGGGCGTCTACAAATAAAGATTTACAGGACAGGTTCGATCCTCATTGAAGCTTAATATTTTTTTTCATTGAATTATTTCAGTATTACTTCAGGTAAAATTTTAATTGTATAGATATATGTTCTTTCAATCTTTTTAGACAAACAGTAAACAGTAAATGAAAGTTAAATGCTTAAAACTTTGAAAGATTCTATAACGATTTCAAGCACGAGGGTTTCGTGCTTACTGACATCATGTAATTGAATATGTACATTGAATTAGAATTACCAAAATCACGATGATTTGTCCAAGACAATTCTTCCACAAGTAAAGAAGGTATGTATATTGTTTCTATGAACTGTTGCTGTTTGATGAGTTGTCAAATAAAAGCAAAATTTGATCTTTATTTGATTGTTTAATTTGTTCTAAGTACAATGAGAAAAAACATGAACTAAAATGATAATAGAAGTAAACATATCAATGAAACAAAAAGAGAAGAAATAAATTAAAACTATCTTACTGAAAAAAGAGAGTAAAAATTGAATGTACATGTCCCTATATGAACTTCTGTTCGAAACTACCAAAGGAACCGGAGTCGTTACCTACTGCACTATAGTGACAGCGACTGTAAATAATGTACAATATAATATATATTGACATTAATTACGCCTAGTGCTCTCCCTTGTAATAAGATAACGTGTTTACCCGATAAAAGTAGACTCTTCTGCTCCGTCATTGTAAAATTATCCTAACCGGACAGTATGTTGCGATAAACTATCGGAAACATTTTGCGTTCTGATTGGATGAGAGTGCACAACGGCTGACGCCTTCAATTTTATCAGCTGTCAAACGGTGTAGATAAGTTTTATGCAAACCGTGGAATCGTTGTCGGATTATGAGCATTCTTTTCAAAAACGGTGTGTAAAAAGATATGCGGATTTAAGCATTTCTGTGAACCATTACTACTGGAATAGTAAACTAATGTTTGAAATAGGTGGGGGTTTTTTGTGTAAATACGCAAAAAATGTCAAATACGTCCTTAGAAATGCATGATTTCCTCCTAAAAAATATCTCCCGGCGAGTCATCCAAAAACCGGGCGATTTTGCAAAAATCTCCCGGCATTAACTCAATCCTTTGTGGCATGTATGGTAGATACATCCATTGCAAACCGTATCAAACAAAAAACGAACCATCAAAACAAGAGGGCCAAGATGGCCTTATATCGGTCACCTGGCTACCAAGGTCAACAATTATGTCACAGATAGGGTCAATTTCACCTGGGGGTCTTGAGTGCAACAGTCTTCAAGGTCAACAATCACATCACAGAAAGGGTCAATTTACCTAGGGTGCTGATTTGAACATTGTTCCCAAAGATCCACAACATAATACTATATTCCAAATATCTAAGCATTTTTAACATTTTTAAAGTTTTTTCCTATAGGCCCTCTACAACCCTGTAACCCCTTATAGTGATATATTAAAACAAAATAATAAAATAAAATATTAAAAAAAATCACTATATACATTATAGTACTAGTGAACTTTTTTTTAATTTAATTTTATTATTTTGTTTTAATACATCAGTATATGGGGTTACTGGGTTGTAGAGGGGTCATGGGGATGGGGGTCCATACCCCACGCCGGCTACCTGTGCATGGATTGAAACTAAACTAGACCTATCACTAAATGTGATTAATACCCCCGAAAGAATGCTTTATAAACTGAAGAAGTTCGTAGCAACAGAATGCTTGCAAAAAAGGAAAATAGAGATATTGTTCTTGGCAATAACTCTGTAATTAGTCAAGATAGATTTATGGTTATTGTACACTGCACTACCTCTCATTGTGCTGGACCATTGTATGAAGTTGTATTGAATTCCATAAAGTAGTTATCAAGTTATGCTCCGGACAAGGAAATTTAACAAAGAGCAATAACTCTGTAATGAGTCAAGATGGAGTTATGGTTCTTGTGCACTGCACTTCCTCTCAATGTACTTGACCATTGTATGAAGTTATATTGAATTCCAACCAGTAGTTTTCAAGTAATGCTCCGGACAAGGAAAAGTAACAAAGGAGACAAGAAAGAGTTATGGTTCCTGCACACTGCACTTCCTCTCATTGTACTCGACCATTGTATGAAGTTGTAGTTTTCAAGTTATGCTCCAGGCAAGGAAAAGTAACAAAGGGCAATAACCCTGTAATGAGTCAAGAAAGAGTTATGGTTCCTGTGCACTGTGCACACTTCCTTTCAATGTACTCGACCATTGTATGACGTTGTATTGAATTCCAACCAGCAGTTTTCAAGTTATGCTGTGGACAAGGAAAAGTAACAAAGGGCAATTACTCTGTAATGAGTCAAGAAAGAGTTATGGTTCCTGTGCACTGTACACACTTCCTTTCAATGTACTTGACCATTGTACGAAGTTGTATTGGATTCCAACCAGCAGTTTTCAAGTTATGCTATGGACAAGGAAAAGTAACAAAGGGCAATTACTCTGTAATGAGTCAAGAAAGAGTTATGGTTCCTGTGCACTGTGCACACTTCCTTTCAATGTACTTGACCATTGTACGAAGTTGTATTGGATTCCAACCAGCAGTTTTCAAGTTATGCTATGGACAAGGAAAAGTAACAAAGGGCAACAACTCTGTAATGAGTCAAGAAAGAGTTATGGTTCCTGTGCACTGTGCGCACGTCCTTTCAATGTACTTGACCATTGTATGTAGTTGTATTGAGTTCCAACCAGTAGTTTTCAAGTTATGCTCCGGACAAGGAAAATGCAACAGACCGCCTGACCGACCGACCGACCAACCACCACCGGTGGCACCGGGTGACTCCTATATACCCCCCCCCCCCCCAACCCACCCAAACTTCGTTTCGGCAGGGATACGTACTGTGGACGTACAATTGGGTTTGTTTGTTTTTGATATATATCTATTACGGTAGATTTCACCGGTTCATCACCCACATCTTCCAACGTTACTCGTGTATAGCGCTTTAAGAAAGAACGAAAATGACTCCTTTTCCCAAAAAGATTCCAAAATACGAAAACGATTTTCTCCTTTCAATGTATAAGAGTATAGTCTATATTGTGGGACTTCTAGAGTGATTTAATACTTTCGAAACTAAACAAAATAATTTGTTGAAACAGTGACTGTCTATTGCATATTCTAGAGACAGTTTGTTTTATGAGTTATTGTGATCGCCCGGTGTCCGTCGTCTGTGTGTCGTTTGTCTGTCTGTCCACACTTAACCTTCTGTATGCAATAGATTCTACATTTTCCACTGGATCTTCATGAAACTTGGTCAGAATCACAACCTTCATAAAATCTAGGTCGATTTCGAATATGGATCATCTGGGGATAAAAACTAGATCACGGGGTCAAAGTATATTAAACATGAGGGCCAAGATGGCCCTATATCGCTCACCTACGACTTATGACAATATGTGACCAAACTTCAAATCTAAACTATATATCATAAACACAAGCATTCTGTTTGACCCTGACAAGGCAAACCTTTTGACCAATTTACATGATGATTGGGTTGTAAATGTCACCTGTATGACATACACAAGGTTTTTAACCGGGTGACCTAGTTTTTTACCTCAGATTACCCATATCCATACTTGACCTAAATTTCATCAAGACAATCATACTAACCAAGTTTCAAGAAAATACAATGAAAAATGCAACCTCTATTGCATACACAAGGTTTTTCTATGATTTGACCGGTAGACCTAGTTTTTGACCTCAGATGACCCTTATTCAAACTTGACCTAGATTTTATCAAGGCAGTTGTACTGATGGTCCATATTCAAACTCGATTAAGATTGCATCAAAACTGGAACGAATATATACTATTAATATTATTGCTCCAGATCAATATAATCATTCTGACCAAGTTTCATGAAGATCCAATGAAAAATGCAACCTCTATTGCATACACAAGGTTTTTCTATGATTTGACCCCGTGACCTCGTTTTTGACCCCAGGTGACCCATATGCGAACTCAATCTAGAATTCATCAAGATTGTCATTCTGCTCAAGTTTAATGATTTTACAATGAAAAATGCAACCTATATTGAATACAGCTTGAATATGGGTAATCTGAGGTCAGAATGAGGTCAACTGGTTAAAAACCTTCTGTATGTCATACAGATGCTATTTACAACCTAATCATCATGTAAATTGGTCAAAATGTTTGTCATGTCAAGGTCAAACAGAATGTTTGTGTTTATGATATATAGTTAAGGGTTGATATTTGGACACGTATTGTCATAAGTAGGTCTGAGGTGAGCGATATAGGGCCATCTTGGCCCTCTTGTTTTATGTTTCTATGGCAATGTTTGTGGTGGGATGGCTAGGGCTTATTAAAGCCAGTTTGAACAGTATTTCAGTTATGTAATATTTTATCATATGTCTTCGCCCTTGACTCGTTGATTGGATACAGAGGGGCATTAAACTTAAATTACATGTCAAAAAATAAAAAAATTGTAAATGATCAATATAATCCCGTTATCATCTTCCTTATAAGCTTAATCCACATGTACTCAAATATTTGAAGAGGTCTAAATATTTGGAGACTTCTTCAATATTTTTGGAGTCTCTTATTGAATTACAGCTCTCTAAAAGTAATTATAGCTAGCTATAATTCTAAGAGGTCTTTAAATATTTGGAGAGCTCTCTTATTCAATTCATGATATCAAAAATGTATTTAAAGCGCAAAGTAAATGAATTTAAGACTTCTCCAATTCAATTACTGCCCGCTAAATAATTTTGATCTCATTCATTGAATTTGAGAGCTGTTTAAATATTTAAATTTCAAATTTGTCTTCAGATGTTTATGTATATGTAGATTTGGCGTTCCATATTCTTAGTTCAAGCAGTAGATTCGCTTCATGATATGCCGTCAGTGTTTTCGTTATCAAAATGATAAAGACAATGATAATTAATGCCCAAAATAATTATTACGTAATATTTATAAATAATTATGGCAAAACATCCTAAAAGGCGTTGGGTGAAGGTGTCGGGTAAAACACAAAGGCAGCATTCATCCTATAACTGATGACATATATACTTAAGGAAACTTCTAACGCACCACCTGCCCTTTTCCTTCTTTATTTAATTATCAACCCTTCCAATATCCGCCAGCTTATTTTTAGCTATTGGTGTACAAAAGCTATCATGTCTTGCATTTATGAAGACACTGGGTATATTCGTCCGTTACATGAATTTCAAAATGATCGCGTGGTACAAACTACTTAAGGACAAAAGTTCTGTCCGGTATAATTAAAGAAATACAAAAACTGAAGTTGGATATTTTGTTCATAATTAGAAAAGCATAAGAATATCATCATTTTCGAATCAATCTACACATTTCCAATGTTCGTGACGTCGATTAGAATGTTCGTGGGCTTTAAACGCACGTGCAACATGTGTTGTATGCTCACTGTCCTACAGCCGACATAAAACGCGCAAATTTTGCTATCTTGAAAGCTTCGTAATAACAACATATGTTGAGTATTTGTCTAAATATTTACGCCTTTCAATAGGACTATCCTTTGGTAACAAAAATCACTTGAAACTTGTGTGATTATAAGCTTCGTGTACATAAAATTTAGATAAATGTGAAATTCATGGTTTATGCCGTCATGGTTGATTGAATGTTTTTGTATAGAATTCTTAACACCTTGTAATGTAGCAAGTAGTCTCAAAATATAAATTTGCAAATAAAAAATTAAAAGCAAAGAACAATAGAAAATTATTTAAACAATTTTGAACCGGACAGAACATTTGTCCTTAAGTATATATTGCAGTGAATTTTAATCTAACGCTTAAACATCCGTATACTCAACTTGATGCTCTTCTTTGGGAAACCCACTCTTTATATTATTTTCCACATGAAATTTGTATCACTCGATCGGTTTGAAATTCATGTAACGAAAGTATCTACCCAATGTCTTCATAGATGCAAGACCTGATACAGTTCGTGCACCGAAAGCCAAAAATAAACTAGCAGATATTGGAAGGGTCGATGATCGAATAAAGAAGGAAAAGGGCAGGTGGTGCGTTAGAAGTTTCGTTTAGTATATATCCCATAGTGGAGCCAGAAGTTGCTGCTAATACATTCAACACTTTTTCTGTCTCAATATTTTCAATTCAACACAGACAGGAGACACCAATACTATTAAATCTATCTCTGTAGATATGACTGAAAATAGTTGTCAACATTTTGAATTACCACTGATAGATGAAAAGTATCATATAAAATTCAACTCAAAGACCTTGACCCAAAAAAGGCTACTAGCCTTGATTGATTAAGTGCAAGGTTCTTAAAGTGTTCATACAAGTTATCTCCAAACCATTAATGACAGTATTTAATCCAAGCGTAACAACAGGAATATTCCCAAAACAAGTCAAAATTGCAAATGAAACGGTCTTTTGATAACGCAGTTATTCTCCTGTTAAGTGTTTAATAACACTGATTTGCTCTTTTTTATGTTCAAAATGCATATGTGTACCTTAATTTCTATTTTTTTGTTCTATATTGTCAACTACTGCTTGATGTATGTTATAAGTGTGTTGTAAATACTGTACGCGGCCTAAAGGGGATATACGGCTTGTCCAACTGTGCAGCTTCTCAAAATAAAGTCGTTATTATTATTAATAATAATAAAATCCAGACACATCCACAGTAATTAAGACAAATCAACACAAATTGAACCCCATTACAATCCTTTTTATAATATGTTAACTATCATGATGGCAATCACACAATTCAATCACACAAATTAAATAAATATAAGTATCACTGACACGGAATTACATCATCGTGACTCAATAATATTATTAGATCGAGTTGTTACAATTCAATTATCACATATATATTAAATGTACAGGATAACCCGTGAAAGTCCTAAGACTTATTTCCAACGGGGTGATAGATCTTATATGTAGATGACTATGTTTAACATATGTCATCATATGAAACGAATAGAAAATTGTTATTTATAGTAATCATAACTATATGCTTGAGCGTACAGTACATTAAGATATAATGAGACCTAAAATGTGATGGACTGCTTGTTGTTCAGAATCTGGCACGAACAAGATATTAAAACAATAACTGTGTTCAATATTGAAATTGACAATCAATATACAAAGTCTGAATTTGTACTTGCTTTTAATTTATTTAGCAAGTACTTCTTAACAGCACGTTTAAAACAAATTTGGACTTTATGTTTTTGAACTTCTAAGGTAAAAGATCCCAGTCCTTAATACTGTAATAGTAAAAAGTACAATGCGTAAAATTACTTACATGTGGAACATAAAAATTGCCTTTCCTATTATAACTGTGCAGTTCAATTATCTTTACAAAGTTATTCTTTAAATAGTTAGGACAGTTATTATAAAAAAAATATTATGGGCATGATTCAATCTCATCTGCCTGCATCTTTCTTCAATATTAAAAAACCAAGTTCCTTAAAATCATTTACAGCCAATGATGTTCTAGAGTTGACAGTGTTAATGAACGTAATTACTTTACTTTGAGCTACCTGAAACCTAGTTTTTAGAAATTTTATCAGACCACAGTACTATGATGGGCAAGCATAATCGAAATGGCATTGTATAGGTGAGTTACAAAGAGTTACTCTCATTGATTTATTCAAGAAACTACTTTGCTTATACAAAAAATTAATTCTGGAGTTAACCTTTTTTACTATGTTATAAACAATCGATTCACCAGAAAGATCATTATCCAATGTACTACCAAAATACTTGACTGAGGTTTGAGCTTTGATAGTATTACCATAACATGTGACAGAGAAATCTGTTATATTATTAAGTCGACGATTTGAGCCAAACAAAATGCACTCTGTTTTGCCTAAATGAAGAGACAGCTTTTTGTCTACATGTAGTAACCAATTGCTACAGTTTTCTCTTTCGTTACCCAGGACTTAGCAGATGATTTCAGGCCGGCCTCTATGGGAGAAAAGGGTGGCACTATCATCTTCGTAAAGTATGAGTTTACATTTAGAACTGATGATTGTGCTCATATCATTTACGTGGCAAAGGAATTATAGCGGACCCAGAATGCTTCCCTGTGAAACACTACATACTATTTTTTCAGATTCCGAGCTGGCTCTATTTATATAAATAGACTGATTTCTCTTTGATAAATAAAAGCGCAACCATTCCATCGAGTAAACCCAATATGCTTTAGTTTATTACACAGGATCGTGTGATCGACTGTGTTGAACGCCTTGTGCTTCATACCAGATAGTAAATCTTTTGCTAATTGACCTCTTATGTGATCTGTAAGATGAATGAGACAAGTATAGGTGGAATACTTTCCTCTAAACCCACTGTGTAGCTCGTAAAGCAAACCATGTTAAACTAAACGGGATTCAAGCTGGTTGTAAACTGCACATGTTCAAGAACGTCAGAAACTATGACCAAAATACATACAGGTCTATAGTTAGACACATCTGATCTACTGCTTTTCTTAAATTACCAGTAGTAGGTACATCACTGTTAACAATGGAACTGTTTATTAAAAATGTAATATGTACTTTAAGATATGGAGCTGCATCTTTAAAAAATCTAGCAGGTAAATTGTCTAATCCAGTGCTTTTAGAACAATTTAATTTATAGTACTTTAAAAACAAATTCTTCACTGACATTATGAAGTCATCATACTGAATTTGATTTTTTTTTTATAGAAAGTACTAAAACCAGAATACCTCTAACTGTATAAATTTGTAGCGGCCAGAGGTTTACTGACCAAAGTGAATGCAACTGTAGTGAAAGATTTATTAAAATGATTTGCTATTACTTTCGGACCAAAATAAAATTCACTACGTACTTTTAGAACTGTTGAGACCATAATGTTTTAGGATTATTCTTTTTTACTTCTATCTTGTTTAAACAAAGTCAGATTTTGCCATTTTGACTTTTCTCTGTATCTTATTTCTAAGAGAACAATATAGTTTATAAAACTCCCTGATACCATTTTTTAAACATTTGTATAAGAAGATATCTCTACTTTTATTAATTCATAAAATTAATCTCTGAGTTCATCCACGGTTCTCTTCTTTGTTCGAGTCGTACTTTGTTGACAGAACCTGCAAACTTGTTCAACACTGATAAAAAGTATCTTTAAATACCAGCCATGTCAGTTTAGAAATAAAATTTCCTGCAGTGTAATTTTGCATACGTCTTATTACAACATTCTTATGTTCATTAGATTTTAATTAACTATTTTTTCTTGTGCAGAAAACTGGAAGATGATCGCTGAATCCAACTGGTGTCAGTGTACATGTATACGAACATGTTAGGCTAGCATGTACACTGTATAAATATCTTGTACCTAAACCTATAAAAATGTATGTCGATTGCCTATGCTGAATGCCTGGGTGAATAAAAGAAATCTTCTGTTCTGTTCTGTGCAAATGCCTCCCTGAAAAAAGAATCATGTGAATCCTATTTTGCATTCCATACTATATAGTCGTAAATACTAGTTTAAGACTTTGATCTATAATTAAATATAATCTACTGTATTATCTACTGTAAATATTTTGTTGACAAGTGTTGCTCTTTGTGTTACTAACTTCAAATGCTAAATAAATAAGTAAATAAAGCACCTAAAAGATAATAATTAAATGTTTTTTTATAAATTAGTTGTAAATAAAGACGGACCTATATACGTGTGTATATGCCGGTGTATAAAATAAATCAAAGAAATTGATTAAACACAAAAAAGGACAAAAAAGTCCTTTCCTTGCGTTGTGGCTTCTTTTTCGTTATAAAAAGGTCCTTTCCGCACCAAGCACAAAGTTAGAATTTTTACTGACACCGAAGGCCAAAGGTCAAGGTTGCTAACATTGACGCGAAGCAAATATCGAAAATTTGTAAACAAGACCTGTTCACACAGAAACGAGTGTCCATCTAAAGGCTCGTAAGAAAAAGTCAAAAGTGAGTTCCGTTCTTAAATGCATTGCTTACATTTGCTAACTGAAAAGGAATGAACAAGCTGCAAGGATTCAAACTAAAGTGCCAGTATCATGATATCCATTTTCTTGACCAAATTATAGATTTTTTGCAAAATGCCGCAATAACTTATCAGGTTTTAAAACCACAAAAGTAAATCCAAAGGAGAAAAATCCTTAGTCCCCAGCTGGGATTGTACCCTGACCTCCAGCAAGGGAAGTGGGTACCATTACCATGAATCATTAACCAGTCACATTAAGTTTGGACCCACCCAAAAGTCACTTTTATAAAAAACATGGACCTACTATCAAGCATAATACGAAATTAGGCAATACCTATATTGGGCGAAAGCATTACTAAATAACTCGTAGATGTATGGAAGATAACTTCAAAATTTGTGTGCGATGTTCTCGCACGAGTTACCTCTCTTGGTATGCGACAGAATGTCTAAGTGCACGCCTTTTTCTTTCTTCACAACATAATTATGTTTCAACTCGGTAAAAACTCCCATTCTAGTTCAAAAATGGTTACACACGTTATTATTCGTATCCATTTCATTCCTCGACAGATCCAATTTTCGCGGAATAGCTATTTACGGATTTTAGCCAATCCCAGCGCGTGATATGACATGGGAGATCTACGTCATTTTATTTGATCGATTATTTTTCAGAAATAATTTTCATTTACATTGGTTGTAAGATATAGTCAGAAGGGATATACATATTTTAAAATAGATAACAGTAAAATAAATGTTTTAGAATAATAAAAAACGGCCAGCAGAAGTTGTATAGACAGTGTAGCGTTATAAGTATTTATCGTATTTTCGACACTTTCTGATTTGACATGGGTATATCAGTTGAATTATTGTAATTGTTTTCAGTATTCATTTAAATACTCATACATACATTCAACTATAGTGGGGCTTCGCGCCCTTCGAGCTTTCGCCCGTAATATATATGCGAACCAAAAGTCATTTTTATAAAACACCTGTGGGGGGGGGGATCCAACCTTCATGTGACTGTGATCAGAACAAGACATCTGTTAATTAATGTATTCAGACTTTTATTTCAACTGTCATCTTTAATTACAATTCTCGGCTTCGCCATGACATCATACTGGCTGGTTAACCAATCTGATTATTAGATCGCTTTCGTTTCTTCTTTAAAACACAGAAACGAGTCACCTGGTGGTTGGTCGGTTGGTCCGTTGCATTTTCCTTGTCCGGAGCATAACTTGAAAACTAAAGGTTGGAATTCAATACAACTTCATACAATGGTCAAGCACATTTAGAGGAAGTGCAGTGTACAAGAACTGTAACTATCTTGACTACAGAGTTATTGCCCGTTGTTACTTTTCCTTGTCTGGAGCATAATTTGAAAACTACTGGTTGGAATTCAATACAACTTCATACAATGGTCAAGCACAATAAGAGGAATAGCAGTGTACAAGAACCATAACTATATCTTGACTAATTACAGAGTTATTGCCCGTTGTTGCATTTCCTTGTCCAGAGCATAACTTGAAAACTACTGGTTGGAATTCAATACAACTTAATACAATGGTCAAGCTCATTGAGAGGAAGTTCAGTGTACAAAAACCAAAACTCTATCTTAACCAAGAACAGAGTTATTGCCAAGAACCATAACTATTTTTTAGTTTTTTTGCTACTAACTTCTTCAGTTGGTATTAAAAGCAGTCTTTCGGGGGTATTAATCACATTTATTGATAGGTCATTTTTATTCTTGTTTTTTTTTTACATTTTAAAATTAAAGATGCACAGAGACCAGCGATGAAAGCCAAGGAATCACCTTTCTTGAATGTACATAATTTATCAGAATCCAGATGTGCGAAGCCGAGAATTGTTTTGAATTGAATTTCAAAGTGAAAACATGTCAGTCAATTCCCTTTAGAAGAGCCTACAGATTAATTGATTATTTAGGACCTATTCCTGAAAAGCCTGTCTCAGATACTATTTGGCACATTAATTGGAAATAAGGTAGGAGATAGTAAACAGCCTCAAAGTCAGCATGGTTTACATATTATATTTTGTACTTCTTACTTCTTTTATGAAGTTCATCAAAAAACTTGGGACTGAATTTATATTAACTTTTTGTCACATAAATTAGTCTGACAAGTTAAAAATAGGTCAAAACTTGCAACTTTTCAGTTTTCTAAAACTGGTATAACTAGTATTGTGTCTGGATGTAATATGTGAATGATTTTTCATCATAAATAATTCTAAATTCATGAAATTTTTTTCTCGTTTTAGAGTATCAAATGCCGGTCAGATGTCCAGCAAACAGATTTAATTTCAAATTTGGTAAATCAACTCTGGGACTTCTTGTGTTGTGCACTGCATATTTATCAAAGAATATCCGTGGCATCATGGCATGGAGGTCAAGCGGAAGTAGCAATTCTAATTTAGTTGATAATTTACATGGTATGTGGTAAAATGTAACTTCATTATTTCATGCCAAACTAAATTTAGATTGAGTGATCTGTCTTTTAGGTTGGGCAATACAGTTTGTATTTGGTATATTAATGTGTAGTTGAAGTTAAAAAGATTGTTAGATATGATATTAAAGTAATACTCATATATATGAGAAGTCACTGACCTATATACGAAATGTATATACCATGTAGGTCCATGGACAAGAGAACAACTTAGATCATAATTAGATAGCATAAATTATATTTGTATTCTTTAATGATGTAGATGCATATTGGTTGCAAAGGCAGGTTTACACTTTATTTCATTTGCATTTTGTAAACATTATAAACTAATTCATTGAAAAATCTTTACAAACAGTTTTGATTTATTGACTGAGATAACTTGTAGAGGTTCAAGCCATCTGGCTCAAGGTCAGCTTCAAAGTTAAATCCAGAGTTTGAGAACCCAAAGTTTTCATATCTGGTCCTTAACAGATGAACATTGAAATGATTTTTGTCTGATCCACTGGCAGTTGCTCCACATAGTTGTCATAATGGTGGTTCGTTGTATATGCATCAGTATATTCAAAGAATTGGTACATTAAACCTTGTCCAGTTGCATTGAAGGATTTAAATTGACTTAGGACAATTGTTCACTGCATTGCGATGGTGTGTCGCCTACAAGACCATGTTCTCTTCAATTCATAACAATTGGCCAGCTCATTATGTTGCCCATGGGGATCTAGTGCAATAATTCTGCATAAATGATTTCCATATTCAGAAAACATGTAAAGCACATGGTCCTGGTCTATTGAGTGACAAAAGAGCAAAAGTACCGGTAATGGGGTTTAATTTGTGCTCTGATTTGCTAAAACATGTTTCTCGCAGACTTAATGGAAATATAAGATCATTGCAGTATTAGGCGACACAAGTGTTGGAAAGAATGACATGTTCATTATAAAAACAAAATCCCTAACAGAGCTGACTTGCAGTAAGATATATTAAAATTTACAAATGCTATACTTTATTTCAGCCAATGGCATCATTAAATCCGAGAGAGTTGTAAATGCAATGAAGGCAGTGGACAGAAAGAACTTCTGTAAACACAACCCTTACACCGACTCCCCACAAAGTATTGGATACCATGTCACTATCAGTGCCCCACATATGGTAAACAGACATGCTTCTTTTAACTCTTCTCAGTACTACATTATACATTTATAAGAGAATAAAAATCGTAAAAAAAATAAGAGGAAAATCTTGATTGATATATTGATTTAATTTGTATAGTTACTTTACATACTGCCATGAATTGTATAGTTGCATTCACATGTGTTATGAATTGAAATTGCTGAAGTACTCAAAGACTGCAGACATGAGCTTAATCCTACAATATCCACGTTTTTATCACCAGGGGCCCTTGATCACTGAATCTTGTAGTGACTCATCGAAAGATTCTTACCTGCAAAATTGACCTTTTTTTGTACAAACATTTGTAACCTTGCTTTCTTAATTGAAAGTACATGTAATAAAGGCATCAAAGTATTGTTTTCAATGATATTGCAATAACTAAGAAAGGCTTTTTTGACAACACTATTTTGTGAAGAAAAGACAGGAGTACAAAAGAAATACATTATGTAAACATTGCTTTTGGACAACACAATTCTATGGGTTAATTGATTATAGTATCTGAGCATATTCAGTGATCATCGGGCTATAAGGCAGATCATGGGGCTTTAAGACATTGCAATAAATGTGTTGTTACAGTCTTATTCTAGTAGAAGTCTCCATACTTTCTAATGCAATCAAATGCTCCTATGTCACTGTTCTAACAACATTAATCATTCCTTTATTTAGATGAAAAAAATCAATTTAAATTTTGAATAAAAGAATAAAATGATTTGGTCTATTACAGCATGCACATGCTTTGGAGATCCTGTCGGAGCACCTGAAGGAAGGTGCTAAAGCGCTCGATGTTGGTTCTGGTAGTGGATATCTTACAGCGTGTATGGCACTAATGGTAAGTTGAAGTGAGCTCTGTTGTGTGACAACTAGCATCATGTATACAGTTACTGTTCATACTGGTATAAATGTATTGTCAATATCACTTACAGAATATTGTGATAGGACATTGGCAAGATTTCAAAACTACTATAGGATAATGTAAAGGAACAACAGGATAATAGTACCTGAGGATTTTTGGACTTCGTTTAAATACTACAACACAGAAGGATGTTGATAAGCACAATATATAAATCTGAGGTGCCAAATGTTGGTGTTTTTAAAGTGTTTTGAATTGACATGTCTTAAATTAATGAAATTACATCACTCGCCAAAATGAAATGCAAAACACTTAAAATCAAATTATTGAAGTATTGTAGCTAGGACCTAAACCCTGCATCTTGATTAAAGATAGCCTTGTGACTGTATGTAAATTAAGAAGGTATAATCATAAAAATGTCTACATTGTCTGACTAAGTAACTTATCGTAATCTTACAATGTGAAAAAGGTGGTATAGAAAGAGAGTCAATAGGTAAAACTACATTGTATGGTTTTAATTACAAATCAACGGCATATGGTTTTACATGTCTGCAATAAAACTGTTAAACACCAGTAATTTATATCAATTTGTGTACTAATACAGACTGATTAAAATAAGCAGTTTCTCACCTCTCCTCATGTTACCATATTGTAACATCATGTAATTGTTGGTATCATCATTCTGTGACTATGCCCCAAGCAACATACTGATCAAAAGATGGAAAAAGTGATAGCAGGACACCTTACCTGAGCGCTAGCATTGATATAAGTGTGCTGAAGAAGTCATAAGATCATGTTGGAAGCACTGATACAAAGCTGTGAAGATTTTTTGCTTCCTTTTGCATTAAATTTTGCTTCTCATTTAAATGTTAATCACATATATTTTATCTGACTTTGCAAAGCTGTTTTATTAGCTCAACTTTTCGAAGAAAAGGGGAGCTATCCTACTCGCCTCGGCATCGGTGTTGGTGTCACACCTTGGTTAAGTTTTTCGCACCACCCCACTTTATTTCAAAAGTATTAGAGGTATGGCTTTGAAACTTACCATACTTGTTTACCATCATAACCTCCATCTACAGACAAGAGTACATAACTCTGTCAAGGTTTTTGACAGAATTATGGCCCTTTTTTGACTTAGAAAGTGTATTGAGCTTGGTAAAGTTTTTTGTACCACCTCACTTTATTTCAAAACCATTGGAGTTATTGCTATGAAACTAACCATACTTGTTAACCATCATGACCTACATCAACAGACAAGAGTTCATAACTCTGTCAAAGTTTTTGACAGAATTATGCCCCTTTTTTACTTAGAAAATACATTGAATATGGGTAAAATCCACTTATTGCCTTAACCCTTTGAGATATTGCTTTGAAACTTTGAATGCATGTTAACATCAATACCCCCATCTGTAGGCAAGAGAAGGAAACTCTGTCAGGGATTTGTTTTAAAAATTAAGGCCCTTTATTGACTTAGAATCTTGGTTAAGTTTTTCGTACCAGTCCACTTTTTGACTAAACTGTTCGAGATATTAATTTGAAAGTTGGAATACTTGTTTACCATCATGATCCCAAAACATGGGCAGGAGAAGGTAATTCTGTCAAGGATTTTATTTGAATTATGGCCCTTTTTGACTTAGAAACTCTGTTAAAATTTTCATTCTTGTCCACTTGTTGACTTAACCATTTGAGATATTACTTTGAAAGTTGGAGTACTTATGTACCATCATGAGACCTGTCTGTAAGCAAGAGAAGATAACTCCGTGAAAATGTTTCTTTATTTGTACGTAGAAATTCCTAGTTAAAGTCTTGTGTGCCCTTAACTGTCAAAGTTTTGTTTTATAGGCAAGCACTAAAAAGTCGAGCGCACTGTCCTACTGACAGCTCTTGTTTTAAATTGTTATCAACAGAAGTCATGGATTTGAACTTGGCCAGTTGCTGTGTGACCTCATTCTATCTATTACAATTAGTTGCTGTTGTAGTTTGATTTTATTTTCAGGTTGGTCCACAGGGTAAAGCAGTGGGTATTGATCATATCAAAGAATTAGTTGATGAATCTGTAGCTAATACAAAAAATGATCCAAAGTTAGGAGAGTTGTTAGAGACAGGACAAATCACGTTGGTGACTGGAGATGGTAGGAAAGGGTATACGCCCGAGGCACCATATGATGCTATACATGTTGGGGCGGCTGCTCCTACTTTACCTCAAGATGTAAGTCAGCGTAATAAGATGTTTGGGAGACATTTTGGTGCATTTACATTACATATAGAGAAGTTTGTCGTGACCAATATATGACCCATATTGACGTCGAGTTTACCAAGGCATGTATGCTAGGCCACAGTCTTAAGCTGTGACCACACTCTGTTCAATGTTGTCACTTCCATGTAAGTTGTAAGCATTGTTATAAATGTAGTATTTCCTTCAATTAAACACTAAAGTCTGTCCCACTCAATCGGTAGACTTCGATTAAATTTCGAATATGCACATGACATAAATATTAAATACACCAGCATCACTGGAACATTAATATCTCCAGGCCACTTTTTCATTTTTTTGATTAACTTGATATTTTAGTCAAAATTTGATTTTTTGTGATTTTCCCCATAGGCCGTAATGTAAATGACGCGACGTCGCTGAATCCAATATGGCGGCGCCCGTTACGTCGCTATCGGGGATAAACTCAAAGTTAGCGACGTTAGTTTTTATATGACGCTAACGCGTTCTACAAAACATTTGCAACGTCTTTATATGAGCTTTTTCGGGTTGCTGAAGCCGTCGTGTTGATTACTGAGGAAGAGTAAGGGCTTACATTGCAGTATTTAACACATTTGTATAACGACAATGATTTTAATCATTTGCCGTGTAATTTAAACACAGGAAATTTAGGTTTAATAAAAGTTACTTAAGCTTCTATATTTACCAACAAAGGGATGCCAAATATGCATTACACTCAAAGCCAATATAAATCAATTTTCAACGGACGATCGTTATGTGACGATAGATGAATACGCAGCCTTGAATAAACAATAAAATAGCAACAAACAAAGATTTTCCGATCGATTTGCACCACTCGCCCAAATCCTAGAATGAAAGTGTCTGGTTGTCTGACCCCCTGCGCCAATACATACATGTAGCCTACGTTCAGGTAAGAAAATGTGTACCGAAAGTTTACACAATAGCCTGTGGCGCGTGCTTCAAAAGCACGGCGGGAAACCAATTATAGAGGGAATGCATGGCGAGCCGACATGTACATCCCGACTTCACGCAACACACTGAATTAATGTTAAATAGATACAATAACTCACTTTGATGATGTTGTGCTTCTCAAACCGCTTTAGGGAATCGGGTGGGGAGGATGACATGGGAAATTAGAGTTGACCTCCTGTCTACTTTAGTACCTACAGTCGTGTACGTCACGCGTATTTCGGATTTGCTATTCTTTGTTTCCGTTTCAATGTAAAATAGGATCAACACCAAATACACTTGAACACAGCATCACGCGTGGAAGAAGAATACATGTATATCAATCTCTATGGTGCATCGACGGAACCCACAGTTAATTCCTGTCGCTTCTCTCCGGTCATATATTTAATGGGTAATGAATAGCCTGGGTTACCGAGGATGCTATGCAGAGGTGTCATTCCTTTGCGATCCACCTTCATTAGGGCGAGCGATCGAAATAATTCTCCAACTAATATATAGATCTACATGGTAACAGAAATGTGAAACAGTCAGTTTTACGCTGGTCACTCGGAATGATTTTTCTATCACAATCATGTCGGTAACATGACCGAAACTAAGCTATGATTTTTCATGGGGTAAGGGTGCGAAATTAAGTCGAGTGATTTCTACATATTTATTTATGCGCGATTTCGACACTTCAGCCATTTCACTGGCACCCTTAGAGCGTCCCACAGACATTTATACTCCAAGAATTCGAGGACGAATTCTAGTTAGGAGGGGATGTATGTAGTAGAGGTATAGAATCTACTTCCTTGCCATTGAGCTAGCTTTTATGGCGAGGTGGTAGAGGATCCGCGTAGGGTCATACATAGTTGTTAGCATAGCTACGTCGTATATTAGAGCACTGACGGAATGTTCAGCGCTAATTACAGAAATCATACTATTCTTAATAACCAGTTGACCAGCGATGATTTAAATTTTTTTAAGTATGGGATGAGTTTTGGACACAATAGTTATATTGGTATGTAACGATCTATAGATCTACAAATAGACATTAAATGTGATATTCTATGTTAATTGTCTCATCCAGTCCTCGAGGTTTTAAGTGCTTGATAACTAAACACAAGAAAGATCATGTACGTTTTTCGGCTCTATAGGCATTACAAATGTTTAGTTGCTCGCCGTGAGTTTTATTAATGTAATGACGTCAGCAATTACGTAATATGCTCACATCAGTAGGTACATGTAGTAACCTAAATAGTTAACGGACGCCATTTTTATGTATAGATGTATGTAAAGACCATCAACTATTAGGAATGTTGTGACTCAAAGGGATGAGATTGGATTCCAGTTTCAACTGGAGTAAATACATAGGATAAGGATTTCATCAAGTTACGGGTCTTTTTTTCGTGGTATGCTTTTGAAACACTGAAATATTAACTAGTGTTTCAATAATATCCCACGGTTGTTTACCCGGAGATCGGTGTGTAGGAAACTAGGAATTACAGTAGATCATTCAACGCATGTTTATAAAACTCTGTAGATCTACTTGAAAATATACTATTTTTATAAGTAAGTGATGCTAAGCTTGCTCGTGAAAGACGGGAAGTATGTGGACAAGACGGTCTAGTTCTTCATAGTTACTTTGAACAAAGAACATAAATCACCGTAAGTTTTTTTATATATAGATCTACATTATCCCTCATTAATTAAATTTTCAATTAGCATTTACAATTTGGAGACATTCCCAGAGATTTTAGGAATAAGGACACGTGCATTTTCGTGTACATCATCCAAAACAAAGATGGCGTCGAAAATACACAATGGACATCTGCCATAGAGAAACTTTATTCGAGGATAACAAGAAAACCAAGGAACCGAGCGAAAAATCCTTTAAATTTGGGAGGGTGACTTTTTCATAGATTATCAAACAGGTATTTATTTTTAGCTGTGTTGTCCAAAAGTACCTTTTCCAGGCCAAAGTTGAGTTTCCCATTGGGATGGGACAGACTTTAGGTACATAGTAAATGGCCTTAACTTGTCTTACAGAAATTTTGTATTCTTATAATTTTCAGTTGGTTGATCAGTTGAAACCAGGAGGTCGTCTAATTATTCCTGTCGGAGGAGTGGGCGAGAATCAACAACTTCAACAAATAGATAGATTACCAGATGGATCGGTGACGAAGAAAAACTTAATGGGTGTGATATATGTGCCGCTAACAAGCAAGGAAAAGCAATGGCCAGCAAGGTTTCGATAAAAGTTTCTCTGTTGCATGGTTTAACCAGGTGTATATCACATTTCCTGCTTTAGAACTGCACTTTCATTGGTCTTTTCTTACCCTTAACCCTTACTGAGCTAAATTTCTAAAATGTGTTAGACAATCTTTCAATTAAGACAGTGCTCTTAATGCTGCTCACTCTCAGATTTTTTTGAAAAACAAGGTTCTCTGAACTGTTTGATATTAACACATTTTAGAACGAATCATCAAATGAAAAGGTTTTAAGTACATCATTTTGGAAAAATTGGATTTTTTCACCAGAAGCGGCTAACAAGCAGCTTTAAAGGTTACGCATTAAATACATATATGATACAGATGTAAAAGTGAACAGTGCAGATCATGATCAGACTATATTGATGTGGAAGCAGATCATGATCTACACCGGTCATTTTTCTTGAGTAAGGCAACGGTTAAAATTAGTGTGCTTCTGCAAAGGATCTTGGTGCTTAACTTACACCTGCCAGTATGTCAAATATCTTTTGTTCACAGTGCATGTATTTCTACCACCTTACCATGACCTGTGTATGACCTTAAAAACAGAGAGTAGTAATCATTGTTTAATTTCTGATCATTTTACATCAGAAAATGTCTAGGGAGCATATAATGTGTAACTATTTTTCAAATAATTAAAGCATAAAAAACAGTAATTAGACATTATAAAAAGCTGCTTAGATGTGTCTTTCATAGTGATGATGATGATGTCATATTTTTAGGCATTGATATCAGGCCATGTTATAAATGGTGCTTGCTACTTAGTCCTGATGTCTGAAAAAACACATTTGGTTCAAAACTATATGTTAGTGCATTTGTTTGATAACTTTTATGTTAACTTGTTGCCTCTAAAACTTTTAACCCTGCAGGTGTTTAGTATTTAAGTGCACCAATCTAGCTCTCTCAGTTTGGACACACCTATTTATTGCATGTAAGGCAGCTCTGTTGAATGTCAAATTATGGATCAAAACGTTTGTAAAATCTAAGTTAACATGACAATGTATGCCATTGTGCGGCTTTTGTCATACCATAAATGTAGGGTTTAAGAAAAAAAATGATGGGAATAGGCTGAAGTAATATAAAAATAAAAATTGTCTCCAAATATTTAGGTGATTCTTATATACTTATACAAAATAATTTGACATTTAACAGCTGTCTACAACAAACCCAAGCTTTTACCTTTGTGGTAAAAACATTTTACCGTACATTGTTGTTGTTTTTTTTTGCGTACATCTTTTGTGATTTTGGTCATGTTTTAATTTTAGCGAAGCTAATTTTCGCGATTTTAAAAAAGCTGATTTTGATTTTTGCGTTTTTTAACTAAGGGCGAAATTTACCATGACATTGTTTTATGATTAAAACGGAAATCATTGTGTGATAGTGCTTTAAACATAATCCAGAACTGCTCCGGTTGTTTTATTTGTTCGCTAAAGTAAACAATAAATAGTAAAACATCATGTATATTCATTGAATGAATGGTGTACCGATAATGAATTTCGCACTTTGGCGGAGATAGTTTTTACAGGTTTCAACTGTTTTAATGCTTAATTATCTTTAGAGGTTAGTATTTAACACCTGTCCGGATATTGTTTTCAGTAAAGTGTGGTAAATAACTGACACCTTATTTAATATGATACTATGATGTTAGATAATGTGCTAATTGTGTTATAACATGTAAACAAATAGGGATTAAGTCAAGTATCATACCAACATATACATGTAATTATTGCAACTATCGATATTGATATATCATATCAAACATTACAGCGTATTATTCTTTATGTTTACACCAGTATGCAAACTGATGGCAGGAGTATCGGCAATGCGGAACTTAAAATTTTACGAAATGTTGTACTAAATTTTCGCCGATTCTAAAGTTCGCGATTTTCTCTGCTCGCGGATGTAGCGAAAATTAGACACATGCAAAAAAAAACGGTATATGCACACTATATAATCAGTTGTTACTGCTTTGAGATGCAGGATTAGTTCTCTTTCTGTGTGTACAGGTTCTCTACATTGCAGTAAAGTGCTTTTTGGTTTACTAACCCTCTTGAAATATTTTCTTCTGGCACTGTGTTGTATTTGAGCGATTGATCTCTCTTGATAGGACATCTCTCAGCACAGATCTTAAATTGTCTGTCAACAAAGAAATGGAAAATTGTTATAGAATCATAAACTAATGTTCCGGTATTTTTTGTATCATATATGAAAAAATACAAAATACATTGATAAACTGACAAAGACTGAATTGTATTAAAATATCTTAAGTCTTCATTTTGACATTAGGGCATCTTTACTGGTAGAGTTGATTAAGGTAACACTGACTCAAGTAACGTACAGACTTTAAATGCATTTAGGGGCATGAAATTTGTTGATTTTGTATTTGATTTTGTCCCTGATGGCAAAGTGGGAAGGTGTTATAGGAATGGTCTGTCAATTAAATTGAGTGTAGGCTCTGCATTTCCTGAACCCCTTGCAGGATTTTTAGCACACCTGGCACAAAGTGCCAGGGTGATCAATTAGGATCTCTCCTCGTATGTCAGTTAACTTTTTCTTTAAAATGACATTGTCTCTGAAATCATTAGGTAAATGTTGATGAAACTTGGCAGGAATTTTCCTTGCCCGAAACTCTATCAAAGTTGTTCAATAAATCTATTCCATGCAGAATTTTGGGTGTCTGGGCAATGGAAAGGAAAAACTTTAAAAAATCTTCCTTTAAAAAAATGGGAGGCCAAAGGCTTAGATATTTGGCATGTAGCATTGTCTAATAGAATTCTACTAAGATTGTTCAACTAATGACCCCCAGAACAAAATTGATCCCACCCTCGCTTTCTTGTCCACTTGTTAACTTAACCATTTGAGATATTACTTTGAAAGTTGGAGTACTTATGTACCATCGTAAGACCTATCTGTAAGCAAAAGAAGATAACTCTGTGAAAAATTTTCTTGATTTGTACTTAGAAATTCCTAGTTAAAGTCTTGTGTGCCCTTAACTGTCAAAGTTTTGTTTTATTGGCAAGCACTAAAAAAGTCGAGCACGCTGTCCTACTGACAGCTCTTGTTTTACATAGGCTTATATAATTTATTGGGAAAACTTTAAAAATCTTCTCCTCTGAAACCAAAAAACATCAAAATTCTTATTGTCTTGAACCACAAGGCCCAGACCTTAGATATTTGGCATATAGACCTCTACGAAGAGTATTCAAATCAGGACCCCTGGACAAAATTGACCCTTTTTACTACTTCATTGACCTTGTATTATAGCCAATATTAGCCAGGTGAGTGATATAGGGTCAGTTATACACCTCAGTGAAACAACATTCAGAATCCATGTTACAATTGCACCATTACAAGGACAAGGTCATAAATTAAGGTCAAAGGTTGGTCCCCTGAATCTATGTTCTTTCTATATATATCCAAAATGCCTCGGAAGTGTTATATTTAAATTGGGTAAAATGTTCGCTTCATCAAGAAGACATGCAGAACCAAAGTTACCTGTGCCACCTCTAGGTGAAGATTATAGCTTCAGGTAAAGGTTTGACTCGTGCACATTTTGTCTGCTACATATCTTCCAAATGTAAGATGAATATTTGTGAAACTTTGGTCAAATGTTCATGCAGCAGGGGATATAGCCTAATTAATTTGGCATTTCAGTGTGACCCCTTTCACAGATCTGATATTCTATAACTGTCACACCTCTACGCCTAATTTTAATGTGCTCCATAAGCAGAAAGTGTAGTTTCAATATTAGGTACAACCGGCGCATAATTCACAATTTACCTACTTCTAAAACAAGTTTGCAGTCTAAAATGATGAATTAAATATCACTTTTAATGAAAACCTAAAAATTTCTGAAAAATCTCACCACCTGTTTAAACCTAAACATGCAAGATTACACATAAGGCATGATATGTCGTTTATTTTCATATTACACCAATTGATGAAGGTGTGTAGTTAGGTAAATGTAACTTAGAAATGTGTTAGCATCATTTTAAAACTTAATCCTATCATATTTAATCATAAATACATTTAAATATTGGATTTTATTTGGTTTATAAGTGCCCAACAGAATTTCGTTGGGGATGTGTTCCCAGCTATTGGCACTTTAAAGTGAGACGTAGAAGGCAGACAACTGTAAAATATCAACCTGTAAAATCGGTCTGCCATCAAAGTGGAAAAAGTGAGACTACATGGGATATAGCTCTCTTTCAGACTGTCTTAGTTTTTCTGGAGAAAATTTAAATGCTGGATGACTTATGGTTGGGATCTTAAATCCTAGGATTGAATCAATGGCAAAATCAACAAAACTTTGTGCCCCAGAAATATTCATGATTTCACAGTATTAAATGCTTTGAAGAAAGCAGGTACTTGTAACTGAAGATCTCTGATTGGTCTGTCATATTCCTTATTTGAAATGTGAAACCGCCATCATTTCTTTAGTTAAGCATATTTCCAGTTTTAGAATATCTCACTTTTTATTTTCAGTGCAAAGGACGAATTCTGACATGTGATATACTCACTAAATCTAGGACATACTGTTTACATGGCACCCATAATCATGGCATCTAGCCAACACCGATCTTGATCCTGCTGATACAAGTGCTTGCAGCCCTTCAATCAAGCTTCCAGTGATTATGATTCTGTGGATTGTTGCAGACATATTTGAAACTTGTTTCTATGAAATGTTGTTCCACAGCTTTGAATAAGGGTTTAGTTTATAAGATTTGTTTTGAAATCCAGGTTTTAAATCAATGTTGCACATTTTTTCAAAGACATATGAGGGAATATCCTCAGTAGCTTTTAGTGTTGTTCAGGATTTTCTCGAGATATACAGCCATTTATTTTTACAAACTATTCATACTGCAGAAATATTGCAGTGTCTGGGGTCTAAACATTAGTTTTGGGATAAAATTTCATGCTCATGTGATAAAGTATGGTTTCTATGGCAAATGAATTTCCAAGCCAAGTTTTATAAATGTTTGAAAGATGACAATGTTTGGAAACCGTTGTAAATGAAACAGCTACTACTATGATATAGGACTGAATTGTATCACATAACTCTCATTCCTTTATCATATTTTAAATATAAAATACTCGTATCGTAGAATGTAGCCATTATAAGATATGACCTGTTTAGGGAAGCCTATTGTAGCTATTTAGATATCATCTTTGTAGTTCTATTGTTGAACTTCAGAATAAGACTTTTCTGGTTTGGTGTCAAGCAACTTACTGTCTGTATGACAAAGTAGAAAATTGTACATTGTTTTATACTGTTTCAAGTTTTATTGGTTTTGTTCAGATGGTATCAGTTATATTTAAATCAATGTTGCCATAATGCTGCAGAAGTAGGCAAACTGGGGCTAAATACTACCTAGTAATATTCCTGCTTAACCTAGCAATATCCCTGCCTAAAATGAAGTATTTCTGCTTTTGCAACCAGTGTAGATCACGGTCACATTTGACATTCATGTTGCGTGATCTTCGATTGCTCTGGTATTCAGATGGTAAAGCAGTCCAAATCAAAGGCTGCACAAGTCTTAATTAAAATTTTTTACTGGGTCATGTGAATACATTTTGTACTTTTAAGCATTATATTTTCAGTTCTTGTGCAGTCACGTGACTCTGAATGTTTGCCAGAAAGCATACAGCACATTTTCAAGGATCTACAAAGCATCTTACTGATTAACATCAGATTCTGTTGGTATATCAACATAAATGAAAGAAGATGTTTTTTATAATCAAATAATTTTACAATATTTGTGGTTTAAGGTTATTATTACTTACATCTATAGAAATTTTTTGAGCTTAAGTGTTTTAAACTGTTGATTCTTAATGTGAAAGAGTAAATAGCATAGAAACTTCATTACAAGAGGCAAAATTACTCTAATAGTTCATTTTAGAAATACCCCTTTTCAAATACATGTAGTTCTATTTTCATGCCCCTAAAGGTAGGCATATTAAAATCACCAAGCCCAAAAAGTGGATTCTGTTTGAAATCATTCATTCCGTTTTGGTTATGTGGCTATTTCATCGCTAATGTGGCTAAAAGGAACAATAGAGAGAACAAAAGAATAGTCACACAGTTGCCAGTTTTAAGTATGTCCCTCAGTGTGTCCTACAGTCCATTTTTTGTGTTTGGAATGATGTCACCTGCAAGCACCACATCCCTATTTCAAAAGCCAAGGTCAGTGTTAGACTTTAAAGGTAATTTAAACCTGTATACATGCACACATTTGTGTCAGGATTCTAACTCTGTCATGCATTGAAGGATTTCTAAATAACTTCATGCAAATATTCTGCACATGGTACATACATGATAACTGTCATGCATTGAAAGATCTTAAAATTACATGCAACAATTGTTGAGCACATGGAGATGACATCATGCGCAAGTCCCAAGTCCTTGCCTTAACGGTCAAAGTTACACTAAGAGAGCAGAGCCTTTAGAATCCTGTATATATTTTCAGAGTTGTAGACCGATATATAGAGAAAAGTTCCATTCTGAATAAAATTGGTCTCCTTAGTTGGGTTGTCTCAAAAGTGGGGTGATCACAAACGGGGTTTTTACTGTATGCACATATTCATGTCCGGATTGTAATTCAGTTGTACAATGAATGATTTTAAAATGAAATGGAAAAAATTGTTCAGCACATGGAGAAACAAAGTGTTGTGTGCAGTCACCAGGTCCGCAACTTGAAGGTTAATGTCACAGACTGTGGGATAATGCTTTTGGGGCATTCATCACTTATGAAGGACTGCTTTTGTCTTACATTCAAGTACTGGAAGAAGAAAGTGCTTTATAAATGCTTATTTATTTAACTAGCCATACTTGTACATTACTACAAGTATTCATAGGCATTCAATACAGAAACATTTGAAATACATTTACAGGCTATAAAAGAATTATCAGTTTTGTAGACGAGCTTACATCTCTGAATGTCTGTCCTTCAGAAATTAAATAGCTGTATGTGATCATTACAATGGACTCTCAAGGGGGGGAGAGGGGGCAATAGTAACAGTGAACAAAATTGCATCTTAGTAAAGTTAGTTCCTCTATAAATAATGTTGAGATCCATTAAACTGTGATAATTCAAAATATTGTATGTGCCATACTTTACTGAACCTACTACTGGTCGTTTTAAGTACAATAAGTGGACCTCAATAGCTTTGGGCATTTGCCACCAGAACAGGAGGTCAAAGCCAGAACACAAGGCGATATAAAGTGTTGTCTTTAGGTAAGTCACTGATACCGCACATGCCTCGGTGCACAAAGCTGTAAATGTGTAGTAGCTGTGAAAAAATCTTCTGTCTCTATCATGTGAGAATGATTACACCTGGAATGAATGTTTGAGAGCAATTCAGTAGGCTTCAAATACAAATGTTTGAACTTGCCTTATCTTTTGTTTTAGCTGTGTGAGTTCACTGTTTGAACTTAATACAGTAATAGTTTCAGTTGTACAATAATGCTTTGATATAAACAAGTACAGTAGAAACTCACTAAACCAGAACTCCACTAAACAACTTTCTATGATTGAATCAAATTAGAGCGGTGCGTTAATTAAACTATCAAACATACTTAACAAGCATTTAATCACAGATAATCGGCTAATTTGTTTGTTTGTTACTCAAATCAAGAACTTTGATTGGTGAAGTGGCCATTTTCGCGAGTTGTTTTATTTTAATACTTTTAGACTTCTTACATCAAATCCTCACAAAACTGGAATCCTCACTAAACCAGAAATTTTGCCCAGTCCGGACCTTGTCCGGTTTAGTGATTTTCTACTGTATTTGGAAAGTTGCACTGTTTTTAAAATACGTTTGCAGGTCACCTTTCTTCAGAAATGTGGGTGACCTGTACTGTTCTTTCTAGTAACTGTTGTCATCTATATACAGTTGTACATACCTATTGTTATGAAGAAAGCTTAAATTTCTGACTACTGCCAGAATTAACTCTTGATTGGCTGTTTGTAATAAACAAAAACTGTGATAATTGCGCTGGCATAAAGGGATTCATATTTGTTTCTGGTATGAACCTCCCCCCCCCCCATTCCCACACACACCAAAACACACACGCACAAAGGTATAACACAAAGGCCATCTTCCTATTATTTAAGCAGCTGCAATAATGTCAGTTTTTGTCGTTATTCCATGTACATGTGTTTTGTTTTCTGTATCATGCTGTAACCATGATTGCATAATGTTAGATTGATTTTTGATTTTACACTGTGATTGCATCTACATTTCGTGGATTTAATGCTATTTTGTGGATATTTAAATTTGGTTGATTCCATTTCATCATAGAAAATGGCAAAGTCAAATTTTTCGTTGGGATCTTAAATTTGTGAATCTGCCCACCAACAAAACCCATGGTAATTAGTGACCTGCAAAAGATATTGGTTTCACAGTAGAGGGTAGAAATTGCTATTATATATCTGGAGGTTATGTCTGTACCTCACAAGTCTAACCTGTTTAAAGGTGTTTTTTTTGGGTTACTGGCCATTTTAGACACAAAAAACTCTGGATTAAAACATAATTTGCTTACTGCTTTCGAAGAAAGAAAAACTGATTATTTTGTAGCCCAATTTTTTCAATCATAGTCTGCATTTGGAAAAGTATTGGGTTACTTTCCATCTGCCAGCAATCTAAGTTGAACTAGTATAGGCCTCTTGGTCAAAGCTGTTAGATTCATCTTTGATACCAAGCAATGTTATTTGACTGTTAGGTTAGTTTTACTTGTTTCCTTTCCATGTCAAGCAATCTGGACCAGAAAAGGAAGTTGGTGTGACAAAGTTTAGGAAAAAAACTTGCTTTAGTACCCGAGATTCATGTCTAAAGAGATATGCTCTTATTGTAATTAATAGACTATTTCTATTGATTGAGAGTGATCAAGTGCCGATGTCCACAAAAGTGTGTGTAGTACCAAAGAATGATGTGTGGACTTCTTACTCCATATATAGAGGTCCATAATATATAGTTATCATTAATTTCTATAAGGTATATTGTATAATTTCTGTAAGGTGTGTGATATAATAATTGTAGCCTAATGTTGAGGTTAATGTATAGTTTAGTGGACCTGTCCTCAGTCAATATCACTTCTACACAGGTCAACAAAGCTATATATTGATCTCAACAGTAGTCTTAAAGGTCCATAACTAACGCCAAATTGAATTTTCTTTTTAATCTGGAATTGTAACAGGGAAATACAGTTTGAAACTGGCTTCTAAAACTTTACTATAGCCATGGAGTATTTCACTATTTGAAATACTGCTGCAGAAAAACGAGAGAATGTAAGTGTATTTTCTTAGATTGACCTGGGTGGTCTTTTTGTCCTACTTTCGCTTTATTGAATGTTGTTAACAGTCAGACATATACTTTGCACATCATTGGAAGTTAAGTTCTTTACTAATAATTCAAAATAGGCATACTTATTTATGTACAACCTATTTACAGCCTTTCTTTGGGAAATTTTTTGAAAATTTCAAAGATATTTGAAAACTGGAAAACCTACTTTCGTTTTTGAAAAGGCAAATATAATTTATCAATTCTTTTCTTTAACTCAAATTTTCAATGCAATATGGTCACATTCAATGCAGTATGTCATATTTTTCCTTTGAGAATACGCCCGTCAGGATCCCAGACTTAAAAGGAAATTCGATTTGGTGTTAGTAATGGACCTTTAAATTGTACAACGTAATGTTTAGACATTCTCACAGGCTTGATTTATAATCAACATAGCCCAGAAATTTACTCTTTAGTATATCACCATATCTAATTTTTTGTCAATTTCTGGATATAACAAGAAGTTGATATTACCTAGAATAATAAGCAGGACAGGGTGTGGAGTGTCATAAATTTTGTTGTTACTTATTTGCAGAGAAGTGCTTTTTGGGGGGGTATTTTAACTTTCATGGCAGCTTTTTTTCCTATAAATTCAGATTACGGAATGAATCTGTCGTTATTCATGTGTGCAAAACTTAGTGATGGGTTGATGCAGATTTGTTGACGTTAAGATCACACTATTTCATTTTTTCAGTGTCTGACACTATGTCTTTTATATATGTTTATGGTACCTCTTGTAGTGAATTGCATAAGAACAGCTTGTACAATGTTATGACCTTTGTTATTTCATACAATGAATTTAGAAAAACATCACTTTGTTCTTCTTTCATTTTTAGCTCTACTGGATGAAGTCCAGCAGAGCTTATGCCATGGTGGTTTGTCCTTTGTCCATTATAATAATAATAATTATAATAATAAATTCTTTATTATACCCCCAAAACGAAGTTTAGGGGGGTATATAGGAGTCACCCGGTGGTTGGTCGGTCGGTCGGTCGGGCGGTCGGTCGGTCGGTCTGTTGCATTTTCCTTGTCCGGAGCATAACTTGAAAACTATTAGTTGGAATTCAATACAACTTCATACAATGGTCAAGCACATTGAGAGGAAGTGCAGTGCACAAGAACTATAACTCCATCTTGACTAATTACAGAGTTATTGCCCTTTGTTACTTTTCCTTGTCCGGAGCATAACTTGAAAACTACTGGTTGGAATTCAATACAATTTCATACAATGGTCAAGCACATTGAGAGGAAGTGCAGTGTACAAGAACTATAACTCCATCTTGACTAATTACAGAGTTATTGCCCTTTGTTACTTTTCCTTGTCCAGAGCATAACTTGAAAACTACTGGTTGGAATTCAATACAACTTCATACAATGGTCAAGCACATTGAGAGGAAGTGCAGTGCACAAGAACCATAACTCCATCTTGACTAATTACAGAGTTATTGCCCTTTGTTACTTTTCTTTGTCCAGAGCATAACTTGAAATCTACTAGTTGGAATTCAATACAACTTCATACAATGATCAAGCACAGTCAGAGGAAGTGCAGTGTACAAGAACTATAACTCTATCTTGAGTATTTACTGAGTTATTGCCCTTTGTTAGTTTTCCTTGTCCGAAGCATAACTTGAAAACTACTGGTTGGAATTCAATATAACTTCATACAATGGTCAAGCACATTGAGAGGAAGTGCAGTGCACAAGAACCATAACTCCATCTTGACTAATTACAGAGTTATTGCCCTTTGTTACTTTTCCTTGTCCGGAGCATAACTTGAAAACTACTAGTTGGCATTCAATACAACTTCATACAATGATCAAGCACACTCAGAGGAAGTGCAGTGTACAAGAACTATAACTCTATCTTGAGTATTTACTGAGTTATTACCCTTTGTTACTTTTCCTTGTCCGAAGCATAACTTGAAAACTACTGGTTGGAATTCAGTACAACCTCATACAATGGTCAAGTACATTTAGAGGAAGTGCAGTGCACAGGAACCATAACTCCATCTTGACTCATTACAGAGTTATTACCCTTTGTTACTTTTCCTTGTCCGGAGCATAACTTGAAAACTTCTGGTTGGAATTCAATACAACTTCATACAATGGTCAAGCACAGTGAGAGGGAGTGCAGTGCACAGGAACCATAACTCCATCTTGACTTATTACAGGGTTATTGCCCTTTGTTACTTTTCCCTGTCTGGAGCATTTTTCGAAAACTACAAGTTGGAATTCAATACAACTTCATACAATGGTCAAGCACAATGAGAGGAACTGCTAAGAACAATATCTCTTTTTAGTTTGTTTGCAAGGTATTATGTTACTACGAACTTCTTCAGTTTATAAAGCAATCCTTTTGGGGGTATTAATCACATTTAGTGATAGCTCTAGTTTCAAGAAGGTAACATATTAAGGTTATACAAGAAGAAATAAAAGCGTACACCTTATTTACAACATGGCCTTCTATAAACAAATTAAGAGACAAACATTCACTTACATACACTGAAACTGTCCAGTTACACACAGTCATTCACTTATTGACAGACACTCAAAATAAACTTATTATAAGTATTGTAGAATTAAAGCGTATGATAAATGATTAATCTGTAATACAACAAAAACAATAACAATAAATTGATTACATAACAGGTGATTGCAACAAGTACTGTTTATATCTGCATTTAAAGGAATTTAATGTTTGAGCTGAGCGGATATCAGTAGGAATGTTATTCCAGATTTGCGCACTGTAGTACGTAAAAGAATCTTTATAATAGGTTGTCTTATACTGGGATATAACCAGGTTATTACAGGACGATGATCTCGGTCTGTAATTTGCATTTTTGAGAATGTCAGTGATTCAGATAAATAACCTGGGGCCATGTTTTTAAAGTATTTGAAAACTAATACAGCAGCGTGATATTTACATCTGTCTTGGAACGACAACCATTTCAATTCAATAAATAAATCTTTAGATGGCATTTTAGCCGGTTTATCGAGTATAATTCTTGCTGCCCATTTCTGGAATTTAGTTATCTTACTTATAGTGGATTGGGTTCTCTTCCCCCATATAGTACAACAGTAATCAAAAGTTGACATAATCACGGACCTATGTGTATGTAGGTCCGTAACATAATATAGGCGTTATAAAACATTTTCTTCATTTCAAAAGTCAAAAAATATACAATTCTTTTTAACATAACTTTGTGTTTAACTTTGAGCACATCTTATCTACTTTCGTATTCCAACTTAGTGTTTTATCCACATATACACCCAGGATTTTTTGTGCGGCAACGTTTTCCACTTGCGTTCCATTTATATTAAGCATTAACTCGGAAGCATTCTTCAATTTATGTTTGCTACCTAATAGCATACATTTTGTTTTAACAGGATGAAGAGACATTCTATTTATACAGCACCAAAACTAAATATTATTAAGACCTTTTTGCAGGTTTTCTTGAATAGTAGTTACATTGTAATCAGTTACATATAGAGTTGAGTCATCTGCGTACAAATCAAGGCTGCTAAAACTGTCTACATTTACTGGCAAGTCATTTATGTATAACAAAAATAGTAGGGGACCTAGGATTGAGCCTTGAGGAACACCTGATGTTACAGGTAGCATTTTAGAAGTCATATTTCCAACTTTTATAACTTGCAGTCTGTTGGATAAATAAGATGTAAATAGTTTAATAGTGTTATCAGAAAACTGATAGAGTTTCAGTTTATGTAATAAGATCGTGTGATCTACTAAATCAAAGGCTTTTCTTAAGTCTAGATATACAGCACCAATAAATTTGCCACTATCAATGTCTTTTATCCAAGAAACAATTAAGCGAGTAAGTGCTGTTTGACAGGAATGTTGTTCTCTAAATCCATATTGAGTCTCGTGCAAAATATTGGTTCTACAGAAGAATTCTTTAAGTTGTATTGCTATGTGTTTCTCAAATAGTTTTGATAATGTAGGTAAAATGAAAATCGCACGATAGTTATTAGGGTCATCTTTGTCGCCATTTTTGAAAATTGGCAATACACACGCTATCTTTAATGAGTCGGGGAAAATCCCTTCACTTATACTTCTATTAATTATTGCTGCAATAGGGGTTGTTATATAATCTCTGCAATATTTTATCATTTTAGGGCCGATGTTATCTATTCCGGTTGACTTGTTTGTATCAAGGCTTTCAATTAATATCTGTCTATAAACTTTTCCTTGGTAACACTCGATAGGTTGCAATATTCATTTGACTTTGATGAAACTTGCTGATAAGAATCCCTGCAACTTGTAGATGTTCCCAATTGTTTCAAGGGTCAGTGTGTCAAAGGTCAAGGTCACAGTGACCTCCATTAGATTTTCCTTGATAACGCTCTGCGGGTCACAGTAATCTTTCAACTTTCATCAAACTTGCTCAGAAGGTTTCCTGTAACTTGTGGATGTTCCCTATTGATTTTGGGGTCAAAGGTCAAGGTCACAGTGACCTCTGTTAAGATTTTCCTTGATAAGGTTCTACAGGTCAGTTTTCATTAAACTTTTATCAAACTTGCTCAGAAGGTTCCCTGCATCATGTAGATGAACCCTATTGTTTTAAGGGTCAATGGGTCACAGGTCAAGATCACAGTGACTTCCGTTAGATTTTCCTTGATAACACTCTACGGGTCACAGTTTCATCAACTTTCATCAAACTTGCTCAGAAGATTCTCTGAAACATGTAGATGATCCCTATCCACTTTTGGGTTAGTGGGTCAAAGGTCAAGGTCACAGTGACCCGACCTTTGAAAATATTTTCGACTGAGATCTATTAGACCCACAGTCTTCAAACTTCATAGGAGGATTGGTCTTACTGAGTAGATGATCCCTATCATTTTTGGGGTAAGTGGGTCAATGTCACAGTGAAATCTGTTAGCTTTTTTGAGATTTTCATAAAATTACTCAGAACAATTCATTCAGACAGACCAGTAGAGCAATACTGGCCCAAATGGGCCTTTTTTTTTTTTTTTTTTTGCTAAAAACAATTTTAAAAATCCATTTTAGTAACAGTGACCTTGACCCTAGTGACCTGCAATGCAATCCCAAGCTTCCTCTCCATGCAAGCTACCTACACATCAAGTTTCATTGCAATTGGTCACTCCTTTGGTTTCCATTGGAAACCATTTTTCTATTTTTAGTAACAGTGACCTTGACCTTGAACCAAAGGTGATTGTAACATGCGCTCTGCACATCTTGTCAATATGGTGAACATTTGTGGTGAGTTATTCTAAAATCCTTCAAGGGGTTCAAGAGATATGGAGTCAATACGAAGTATATAATCATATGACCTTTGACCTCTAATTGTGACCTTGAGCTGGGTTCTGCACATCGTGTAGTTGAGGTGAACATCTGACCAAAATTTCATGAAAATCCTTTGGTTCATGGGTTCTGCACATTGCATAGATGAGGTGAACATCTGACCAAAGTTTCATGAAAATCCTTCGAGGGGTTTAGAACATATGGAGCAGACACGATTTTGTCAGACAGACAGACAGACGGACGTACTTACCAACAGACATCCATGGCAAAAACAAATTATCTCCTCCATATTCTATGGGGGAGACATAATTACTTAAGAAAACAATATTTCAGACCTGGATGATGTTGCTGTTCTATACGAGTTTCATAATGAAGGCACTTCATTAATTATTATTTACACGAGTTTTAATAAAGACCAAAAACCACTAATTGTTTTATTTTTTTTATTGACAGATGACAAGATCTTGAACTGAACAATAATATTGAAATTGCGTAAAAAGAATACAGATAACAACAGGATTGTGTTTGCAAAAGCAAAATATGTATATGTAAGCATATAAATCTAGTGTAAAGCTTTAACAAACTTAAGCAAGAAAAAAGACTTTCAACAGAAATATTGGTATCAGAAAAACATCAAACACAACCTTGCCAGGCTCATATCACATTTGATCCCAATGGATGGTCCCTCTGACAACAATTATCTCCAGTCAGGGATTTCCTAACTTTTCTCCAACTACATTTAGTAGTTCAGAATGTCAATTTATCAGCATATCATTCTAAACTAGCTATTCTAAACACAACAAGAAACTGGGCAATGCCATGAAATGAGGTTTTCAACATATACCCTGTGGAAGTCTTTCACAAGAGCTGTCACATGTAAGTGACGGGTGTCCGCTGAAGTTGTGTCTCGCATTTGTGCCAATTTATTTTAAAATCCTTCAATGCATAACAGATTGAGTCTGATGATAAATGTCTAAAGACCTACAAGAGAAATGCGCATCACATTTTCATTAAGAGTATGACATGTTATCTCCATGTGCTCAACATTTGTGCCATGCAATTGTAAAATCCTTCAATGCACGACGGCAGTACCATGTACACAGGATTGCATGACCTTTAAAGATATTGACCTACAAGCTAGGGATGTTAGACTTGAACATGACATGCTGAGCATTTGTGCCAAGTTTTTTAAAACCCTTCAATGCATCACTGAATTGCGGTCCAGACAAAAATGACATTTTTTCTATTTTTAGTAAACAGTAACCTTGACCTAAGCCACTACAAATGC